>BROE01000023.1:9298201-9338942 GCA_036571765.1 Plecoglossus altivelis | reverse complement strand
AAAGCATAAATCGTCAATGCTCTTAGTTTGTTCCGTCATTAACCATGAGTACATTTTTAGCTACTCTGATCGTTACAAAGAGTCAGAGATTCTCTGTTTTTCAGTCTTCTTTCTCCATATCAAAGTTTGATGCTTGTTTCGAGGGTTTCATTGCTAGTTGAGTTGACGTGAGACTCGAACTCTTCAATCTAACCTCTAGACCAGGGGTCCTCTCCAATCCTGGTCCGCGAGGGCCGCTGTCCTGAAGGTTTTTAGATGTTTTCCCTGCTCTAGCACACGTCTGACTCTAATAAAGGGTCATTATGAAGCTTCCACAGAGCTTGGTAATAGCTCATTCATTAGAATCAGGTGTGCTGGAGCAGGGAAACATCGAAAACCTTCAGGACAGCGGCCCTCAAGGACCAGGATTGGAGACCCTTGCTCTAGACCAAAGAGAAACTCCCATAGATCTGTAGTAGACAGCTTTTAATTCTAGTACAGGGCACCGATACCAAACCATTTTCATATGTAACAAAGCAAGCGTATAAGTACATGACAAATAAAAGTACATTTCCAAGGTCCTCGCTTCTTGAAATCAGCATCTCTGGCATGAGTAGACAGGTAAGTTGAGATAAAGGTGAGAGTCGGTACCTGTGTAGATCAACAATCAATAGATTAATAGTCGACTGTAAAACCTTGCGTGTCGTGGCATGTTTTTATAGCTCTGTTTTCTATTGTCACATTTTTGTGTGTTCAACATGATCAGACATTTTTATCTTCTTCGTGGGGTAATCATTACCTTATCAAGTGTGTTGGAGAAAGCTGGTTTCGTCAGCCCGTGAGCGACCAACAGTATCATCTTTTCCGTTGTCTTGTTCCTTATTCGTTTGACAGTTGAGTGTAGCTGGTAACTTCTTTACAACCATAACCCTTGCTGTTTACTAACAGACATAATACTCTAAAGCAGTTCAAATAATAATTCCGTGGTCCAAAAAAACTGTCATTCTTTTTTTTTATTCAGAAAGTTAGTAGAGGTCATGTGTTTGGGTAATGGTCCCTTGCATAAACATGAAATAGACAGTGCTTAAGACAAATAAGTGCAGAGTGCAATAATAGCCTACATTTCACGATGAGTTATTCCCAGTCCCACTTTTCACCGTTTGTAAACAATATCTAAGACACCTTTTGTTCGATCCATATAAGTACTTGAAATTTGACGTTGCATTTGTTCAAAGGCTATACCACAGAGATTTAGGATAAATAACTTACGATTGGATTGATTTAGAACCTTCACACCACAGATATACAGTTTAGAACTGTGTATTGTTCCTGTGATGTCATCATTATTGAGATGTCATCGTTATTGTGACGTCATCGTTATTGTGTATCGAAGAGAAGTCAGAAACTGTTTCGAGTCGTTGGGTGACTGTGCAGTTGAGGTCATACTTCAGATGTTGTTTTGATCTGGGGTCTTTGAATCCTCATCTGCGTGAACAAAAGAAGAACACCTGTTCTTTCTGCTTGTGTCATATCCTGTTTTAAGCCTTGTGTCATATCCTGTTGTAAGCCTTGTGTCATGAGCCAGAATGACCCAAAACGCTGTTTAATCCACACACACATTGAGACATTTAGATTGTATGTTCTTGATTGAACTCAGGCTATAGAGGCACCAGAAAAGAGCAATTGGATCTAACAGGTAACGTACACAGCGATGGACGTGTTTAAGATTCATAGAAGGAACAGGGTGTGTGCGTGCGTGTGTGTGTGTGCGCGTGTGTGTGTGTGTGTGCGTGCGTGTGTGTTTTTACTCTTACAGGAACAAAGGTTTCCTGAATTGCACATTACAATGCCCAAAAGGGTACAAGGTAAAAAAAATGTATTAACCTCCTTCAATTCAGGGTTGAAGGTGAGGCCTTTTTAACCTTTTGGACAGGGTGAGTTACATAAGAAGATGCATCATAAAAAGATCACGAGGGTCAACTGTGTGTGTGCGTGTGCCTGTCTATCTTACCTGCTGGTTGCCAAAGTTGTAGGGATCAAGCGGAGGCCTGGGAGAGCTGGAGGATTCTGGGTAGGGGTCACCTTGCTGCGTCCCCGACGAGAGGGAACCGACGGAGCGCCTGTAAATGCTCCCCTCTTCTTCCTCGTATGACGTGTTATTAGCCCCTAACCAAGACAATCGTTACAAGATCAAGGTCTAGCTAGATCCTCCAGATGTGATTTTCTTAGGCAGTCACAGCGGATGTGAAATATTTCACCGTCTAGTTTATGATTGACAGACGCAGACCGTTAAAGTTGTAGACTTAAGAGATGACGTCGAAGGTAATGCAGGCGTTATTGGTACCTTCGTAGAGTCCTGCAGGTCGTCCAGGGGGTGGCCACTCGAAGTCGTCTTCAAGCCAATCATTCACTATTTGCTCCTTGACATCCTTGTTCCTGGAGGGGCAGAAGGAGGGAGTGTTGAGAAGGACGGGAGGGTGTGTGTGTTGTGGGGGGGGGGGGGGGAGAGGAGGGGTGAAAGTGGATTCTTGCACCTTAAGGCATTTTCTCAAGGGTTTGACGGTAATGTTGGTTATTTCATGTGACATCATGTCACTGCCAGTCTGCCACACTGCTGTCACTGGAGGGACATATTGATTTAGTTGTCCCTTTTCTCCCTCTCCTCCTCCCCCTCTCTCCTCTCGTTCTCGTCCCCTCTCTCCCTCCTCTCTCACTATCCCTTTCCAACCTCTCTCTCCCTCTCCTCTCTCTTCTCCATCTCTTCGCCACTCTCCAATCTCTCCCCCCTCCTTCTGCTACTCTACCCGCTCTCTCCACCGCGTCTCTCTCCCTCTCCACCCTCTCTCCCTCTCCACCCCTTCTCTCTCTGCCACCCTCTCCTCGCCTCCCTCTCACCCTCTCTTCCCCTCGCTCTCACCCTCTCTTACCTCCCTCTCATCCTCTCTCTCCTGCTGCCTCCCTATCTCCATCTTGCCCCCTCCCTCTTCTTCTCCCCCCCCTCTCTCCCTCTCCACCCTCTCTCTCTCTCCCTCTCCTCTCCCTCTCCACCCTCTCTCCCCTCCCTCTCCACCCTCTCTCCTCTCCCTCTCCTCTCCACCCTCTCTCTCCCCTCCCTCTCCATCCTCTCTCTCCCTCTCCTCTCCCTCTCTGCCCTCTCTCTCTGCCGTCTCCTCACCCCTTTCTATATGACAGTCAGCTGGTTGTTTGTCAGGTGACACTTCAAGTTAGTTTGTCAGGTAGTTGTCAGGTTGACTGTCTCACCTCCTCTCTCTTAGTCTGACGAACATCAGGTAGGCAGATAGGACCCCCACCAGCACCACCAGCACCACACCTGTCAAACTCATCCCCACGTAGAAGCCTGTCTTGCTGATGGGGTAGTTACACATGGAGCCCATGTACCAATAAGAGCCAGTGTGAAGACAGCTGAAACACAACACCAAAGATACACTGTTAGTGTGTGTCGGTGTGTGTGTTGGTGTTAAAGTGTGCGTGTGTGTGTGTGTTGGTGTAAAGGTGTGCTGGTGTTAAGGTGTGTGTCTGTAGGTGTTAAGATGTGTGTCTGTAGGTGTTAAGATGTGTTGGTGTTGAGGTGTACATGTGTGTGTCGTTGTTGAGGTGTGTCTGTGTGTTGAGGTGTGTCTGGGTAGGTCTGTGTGTTGAGGTGTGTATGTGTTGAGGTGTGTCTGTGTTGAGGTGTGTCTGTGTGTGTCGGTGTTAAGGTGTCTGTGTGTGTTGGTGTTGAGGTGTGTCTGTGTGTGTATGTGAATAGTTGCAAAATGAGGCCCATACTTGTGCGTGTGTGTTGGTGTTGATGTTAAGAAGTGTGTGTGTGTGTTTGTACTGTTGTAAAGTGACATACTTGTGTGTGTATTTAGTTGTAAAGTGAACCACATACCTCTGTGTGGGCTGATGTTAAGGAGTGTGTTGCTGTTAAGGTGTGTATGAGTGATAAGGAATGTGTGTTGGCGTTAAAGGTGTGTTAGTGTGTGTGTTGGTGCAAATGTGTATTGGTGTTAAGGTGTGTTGGTGTTAAGGTGCATGTGTTGGTGTTAAGGTGTATGCGTTGGTGTTAAGATGTTAGTGTTAAGGTGTGTGGTTTGGTGTTAAGGTGTTGGTGTTAAGGTGTGTGGTTTGGTGTTAAGGTGTTGGTGTTAAGGTGTGTGGTTTGGTGTTAAGGTGTTGGTGTTCAGGTGTGTGTAGAAGCACATACTAGCACTGGGGCCCTTCAGCTGCTGAGACGGAGCATGTGCCATCGTGGTCACATTCAAAGGGGTCAGGGTGTTCACGATTGCACTTATTCACACACGACAGTACGCCGCTGATGTTGATAGCTGAGTAGTGGCTTTGAAGCTGCTCATCCAAGCCAGAGTTTTTACACACAGCTGTGAGAGAGAGAGAGAGACAGAGAGAGAGACAGAGAGAGAGAGAGAGACAGAGAGAGAGACAGAGAGAGAGAGACAGAGAGAGAGACAGACAGAGAGAGAGAGAGAGAGAGAGACAGAGAGAGAGAGACAGAGAGAGAGAGACAGAGAGAGAGAGACACAGAGACACAGAGAGAGACACAGAGAGAGACACAGAGAGAGAGACAGAGGGGGGGGCAGAGAGTGAGGCAAAGACATAGATAGAGGAGTAGAGAGAGAATAAAAGAGGGATTTGTGGCTTCTGTAACTAAGGGCGTGGGTTTGTTTTCAAATGTTGTTGAGACAGCATTGTTTAACCCTTGTGTTCTCTTCTGGGGCCATAATGACACAAAACTGTGTTTTACGCACGTACACTCACACCCACACGGAGACGTTTAGATTGGATGTGCTTGATTGCACAAAACTAAATCTTTCGGAGTGCTCAAAGGGGTACAGGGTAAAACATGTATTAACCTGCTTTATTTGAGGGTTGAAGGTGGGGTCTTTTTGACCCTCAGGACAGGGGAGTTGCAGAATTAGGAAGAGAGCACGAGAGTTAAACACTGAGGATGCTGCTGTTATGTTTTTGCAATCAAACAACAGGACGGATTTGCCATTATTCAAAACGTCTCAGGAAACCTTTGTTCCTGTAAGATTAAAAACACAGTTTCACGCACACACACACACACACACACACACACACACACACATCCTGTTCCTTCTATGAGTCTTGAACACATCCGTCACTGTGTAAGTTACCTGTTATATCCAATATCTCTTTTTCTGGTGTGTCTGTGTTTGCCACCTCAAACCCAGGGCAACCTGAGTGATTATTAAGAGTAGGAGATTAGGTTGGTGAAAAAACGCGCACGCACAGACACATATATATACAACCCCAGATCAGAAAATGTTGGGACAGTATTGTCCAAAACACAAATTTAAAAAAAGAAAGCGTTCCAACTTTTTTTTTTTAATGTGTTGGAAAAACCAAAATGGGAATTGTTTGTATCTGTATAGATGTCATCTTATGAGACCACTTATCCCAAAAATTACAGTCATTTAAAAAGGTTCCTTGGTTAAAAAAAAATAAAAATGTTACCTTCTGAGGGACCAGAACAGTTTTTGACTTCTTCGACTGCAGTCTGAACTTGCTCGAATAACGTGTCGTATTCAGTTTCTGCTTCTGCGGAATTGTTGACCTCCAAAACAACGTTGTGATCGACCTTTACCCTGGATGTGAGGAAAAAGTACGAATAATAACGATAACGAAGTATAACATAATCACTCAGTTATAGTTTATACCATTGACCTATTCAAGACCGTTTCAAGGAAAATGTCTTAGGCCAATTTTATCAACCTTATTCTGAAGTGCACATCTCTGTAATAGCTCTATATTCTTTAAACGTTACCATGGTTCTTCTCTAAGGACATAGCTTGACCCTCCATCTTCAACCTGACATGAAAGGGAGTTCGGCAGAGATTGGGAATAACAGTCAACGTCATAGAAATATTAAAAACTTAAAATAACTGTTTGCATGAAGATTTAGATGTGTGCTTAAGCCTAACGAATGGCTTACTGTTGATAAAGTTACCTTGTCCATCGGGTCGTATTGTCTCACAGATCTCCTGCTTCTGCTTGCGGCAACGGGGCTGTTAGATCAGGGAAGAAGATGAGTGCATGAATAGAAATCAATCTTTACAGTATGCGGCCCCATTATCGTCCATTCGAATTCGCCAACGTTCCAGACCCTATCATCGTCCACGACCGTTTTTTTCCGTTAATTTGTTATAGAAGATATCCAGCAACAACGAAAGAAAGTAACTCTTCGATATGAAGACATCTTGAATTTCTGATCACCAAATTACAGCTGCTTGCTTTGAGATTTGACTGAACGCTCTCGGGTTAAACTGTATGTGTATCACCTTACTCCAGTAGCGTCACACTTGACATGTGTCCATTGACACTGGTTGGGTGGACGATAACGGGACCTCTTGGCTAACTGCTCAAATGAGTGAAGTAACATTTTAAGGTATATCCTTCTCGGATTTAAAACCCGGAATGTGCTAGTGCATATGTATATCCATATATTAAAGTACAATGTTGTGACAACACGTTTTTAATTTGCATTTGATCTTTTTCATAGATATCTGACGAACATCGCGAGCTAGGTGGACGATAATGGGACCCCTTACGCTACTTCCCGCCTCTCCTCAATGATCGTTAAACATGTGCAATCACACGAAGCACACTTTGAGGTTTGACCTTTAATCCATCTGTTGTCGTAGTTACGTTTCCTCGCGAATAGAGTACGTAAATTAAGAGTACGTAGATTACGTTACCTTAATTTGGTGACATTCACTGATTTAAAGTTTTGAATTCTCATGATGTAGTATCTCTTCATCTGAAACAGCAACACGTGCAGGGTTGAACACTAATGAATACATAGTGTACATTTTAATTACTTGTAACTGTGAGCTTTCTTAGCGGTTACTTACATCTGTGGTGAAATTGCTCACAAATTCCTTGTACTCGGGGGATTCCTTATTTTTGTACTCCTCCTTGAAAATCTTTTTCACTTCCATTTTAACAGACGCTGTCCTCTCAATTTGTTCTTCAAACAAAACCACAAAAAAAGATATTAACATATTTGAAAAGTATGACGACAGTACGTTTTGTTAAAGTACATTTCTTAGGCAATCACTTATTGTTCTTATTCAACTGATGGAATTATATTAACATTTGGGATATGTAATACGTGTTCATCAGACAAAAAGGACAACCTACTTGGTAGAACGTTCTCAACAATATCTTTGCATGTCCTGCCTTGATAGTTGTCACGGCAAATGCAACTTTCTCCATTTGGGTTTGGGGTTCCACCATTTTCACAACTTATAGGGACCTTTGTTGTCGTAGTTGGTCTAGTAGTTGTAGTAGTTGTAGTAGTCGTAGTGGTTGTTGTAAATCCTGTTGTTCTTGGAGTGCTTGATGGTGTTGTGACAATAATAGGGGTTGTTGGTTTAGCTGTAGTTTCAACAGGAGTGGTTGGTTTAGCTGTAGTTACAACAGGAGTGGTTGGTTCAGCTGTAGTTGCAACAGGAGTCGTTGGTTTAGCTGTAGTTACAACAGGAGTGGTTGGTTCAGCTGTAGTTACAACAGGAGTGGTTGGTTCAGCTGTAGTTACAACAGGAGTGGTTGGTTCAGCTGTAGTTACAACAGGACCGGTAGGTTTAGCTGTAGTTACAACAGGACCGGTAGGTTCAGCAGTAGTTGCAACAGGAGTCGTTGGTTTAGCTGTAGTTACAACAGGAGTGGTTGGTTCAGCTGTAGTTACAACAGGACCAGTAGGTTTAGCTGTAGTTACAACAGGAGTGGTTGGTTCAGCTGTAGTTACAACAGCAGTCGTTGGTTCAGCTGTAGTTACAACAGCAGTCGTTGGTTCAGCTGTAGTTACAACAGGAGTGGTTGGTTCAGCTGTAGTTACAACAGGACCGGTAGGTTTAGCTGTAGTTACAACAGGACCAGTAGGTTTAGCTGTAGTTACAACAGGAGTGGTTGGTTCAGCTGTAGTTACAACAGGAGTGGTTGGTTTAGCTGTAGTTACAACAGGAGTGGTTGGTTCAGCAGTAGAACCAACAGGAGTCGTTGGTTTAGCTGTAGTTACAACAGGACCGGTAGGTTTAGCTGTAGTTACAACAGGAGTGGTAGGTTCAGCTGTAGTTACAACAGGACCGGTAGGTTCAGCAGTAGTTGCAACAGGAGTCGTTGGTTTAGCTGTAGTTACAACAGGACCAGTAGGTTCAGCAGTAGAAACAGGACTGGTAGGTTCAGCAGTAGGACCAACAGGAGTGGTTGGTTCAGCAGTAGAACCAACAGGAGTCGTTGGTTTAGCTGTAGTTACAACAGGAGTTGTTGGTTTGGCTGTAGTTACAACAGGAGTCGTTGGTTCAGCTGTAGTTACAACAGGAGTGGTTGGTTCAGCTGTAGTTACAACAGGACCGGTAGGTTTAGCTGTAGTTACAACAGGACCGGTAGGTTTAGCTGTAGTTACAACAGGACCGGTAGGTTCAGCAGTAGTTACAACAGGACTGGTTGGTTTAGCAGTAGGACCAACAGGAGTCGTTGGTTCAGCTGTAGTTACAACAGGACTGGTAGGTTTAGCTGTAGTTACAACAGGAGTGGTTGGCTCAGCTGTAGTTACCACAGGAGTGGTTGGTTCAGCTGTAGTTACAACAGGACTGGTTGGTTTAGCTGTAGTTACAACAGGAGTGGTTGGTTTAGCTGTAGTTACAACAGGACCGGTAGGTTCAGCAGTAGAAACAGGACTGGTAGGTTCAGCAGTAGTTACAACAGGACTGGTTGGTTTAGCAGTAGAACCAACAGGAGTCGTTGGTTTGGCTGTAGTTACAACAGGACTGGTAGGTTTAGCTGTAGTTACAACAGGACCGGTTGGTTCAGCTGTAGTTACCACAGGAGTGGTTGGTTCAGCTGTAGTTACAACAGGAGTGGTTGGTTTAGCTGTAGTTACAACAGGAGTGGTTGGTTCAGCTGTAGTTACAACAGGAGTGGTTAGTTCAGCTGTAGTTACAACAGGAGTGGTTGGTTTAGCTGTAGTTACAACAGGAGTGGTTGGTTCGGCTGTAGTTACAACAGGATTGGTTGGTTTAGCTGTAGTTACAACAGGAGTGGTTGGTTCAGCTGTAGTTACAGCAGGAGTGGTTGGTTTAGCTGTAGTTACAACAGGAGTGGTTGGTTCAGCTGTAGTTACAACAGGAGTGGTTGGTTCAGCAGTAGTTACATCAGGACCAGTAGGTTCAGCAGTAGAAACAGGACTGGTAGGTTCAGCAGTAGGACCAACAGGAGTGGTTGGTTTAGTTGTAGTTACAACAGGGGTGGTTGGTTTAGTTGTAGTTACAACAGGGGTGGTTGGTTTAGCTGTAGTTACAACAGGGGTGGTTGGTTCAGCAGTAGTAGCAAAAGGACTAGTTAGTTCAGGGCTGGTATGTTCAGCTGTTGTTGCATCAGCTGTTGTTAAATCAGGTGTCGGCACATCAGCTGTTGTTGCATCAGGTGTCGGCACATCAGCTGTCGTTGCATCAGGTGTCGGCACATCAGCTGTCGTTGTATCAGATGTCGGCACATCAGCTGTCGTTGCATCAGCTGTCGGCACATCAGCTGTTGTTAAATCAGGTGTCGGCACATCAGCTGTGGTTGCATCAGGTGTCGGCACATCAGCTGTCGTTTTATCAGGTGTCGGCACATCAGCTGTAGTTGCATCAGGTGTCGGCACATCATCTGTAGTTGCATCAGGTGTCGGCACATCATCTGTAGTTGCATCAGGTGTCGGCACATCATCTGTAGTTGCATCAGGTGTCGGCACATCATCTGTAGTTGCATCAGCTGTCGGCACATAAGCTGTTGTTGAATCAGGTGTCGGCACATCAGCTGTGGTTGCATCAGGTGTCGGCACATCAGCTGTGGTTGCTACAGATGTCGGCACATCAGCTGTGGTTGCATCAGGTGTCGGCACATCAGCTGTCGTTGCATCAGATGTCGGCACATCAGCTGTCGTTGAATCAGCTGTCGGCACATCAGCTGTGGTTGCATCAGATGTCGGCACATCAGCTGTCGTTATATCAGGTGTCGGCACATCAGCTGTCGTTTTATCAGGTGTCGGCACATCAGCTGTTGTTGAATCAGGTGTCGGCACATGAGCTGTGGTTGCATCAGGTGTCGGCACATCAGCTGTGGTTGCATCAGATGTCGGCACATCAGCTGTTGTTAAATCAGGTGTCGGCACATCAGCTGTCGTTGAATCAGGTGTCGGCACATCAGCTGTCGTTGCATCAGGTGTCGGCACATCAGCTGTCGTTGAATCAGGTGTCGGCACATCAGCTGTTGTTTTATCAGGTGTCGGCACATCAGCTGTCGTTGCATCAGGTGTCGGCACATCAGCTGTCGTTGAATCAGGTGTCGGCACATCAGCTGTTGTTGAATCAGATGTCGGCACATCAGCTGTGGTTGCATCAGGTGTCGGCACATCAGCTGTGGTTGCATCAGATGTCGACACATCAGCTGTGGTTAAATCAGGTGTCGGCACTTCAGCTGTGGTTGCATCAGATGTCGGCACATCAGCTGTCGTTGCATCAGGTGTCGGCACATCAGCTGTGGTTGAATCAGATGTCGGCACATCAGCTGTAGTTGAATCAGGTGTCGGCACATCAGCTGTCGTTGAATCAGGTGTCGGCACATCATCTGTAGTTGCATCAGGTGTCGGCACATCATCTGTAGTTGCATCAGGTGTCGGCACATCAGCTGTCGTTGCATCAGCTGTCGGCACATCAGCTGTGGTTGCATCAGGTGTCGGCACATCAGCTGTAGTTGAATCAGATGTCGGCACATCAGCTGTGGTTGAATCAGGTGTCGGCACATCATCTGTAGTTGCATCAGGTGTCGGCACATCATCTGTAGTTGCATCAGGTGTCGGCACATCATCTGTAGTTGCATCAGGTGTCGGCACATCATCTGTAGTTGCATCAGGTGTCGGCACATCAGCTGTAGTTGAATCAGATGTCGGCACATCAGCTGTGGTTGCATCAGGTGTCGTTACATCAGCTGTCGTTTTATCAGGTGTCGGCACATCAGCTGTCGTTGCATCAGATGTCAGCATATCAGCTGTTGTTGTATCAGGTGTCGGCACATCAGCTGTCGTTGAATCAGGTGTCGGCACATCAGCTGTAGTTGAATCAGATGTCGGCACATCAGCTGTCGTTGAATCAGGTGTCGGCACATCAGCTGTCGTTGCATCAGGTGTCGGCACATCAGCTGTCGTTGCATCAGGTGTCGGCACATCAGCTGTCGTTACATCAGCTGTCGTTTTATCAGATGTCGGCACATCAGCTGTCGTTGAATCAGGTGTCGGAACATCAGCTGTAGTTGAATCAGATGTCGGCACATCAGCTGTGGTTGCATCAGATGTCGGCACATCAGCTGTGGTTAAATCAGGTGTCGGCACATCAGCTGTTGTTGCATCAGATGTCGGCACATCAGCTGTCGTTGCATCAGGTGTCGGCACATCAGCTGTCGTTGCATCAGGTGTCGGCACATTAGCTGTAGTTGCATCAGGTGTCGGCACATCATCTGTAGTTGCATCAGGTGTCGGCACATCATCTGTGGTTGCATCAGGTGTCGGCACATCAGCTGTCGTTGCATCAGATGTCGGCACATCAGCTGTCGTTGCATCAGCTGTCGGCACATCAGCTGTGGTTGCATCAGCTGTCGGCACATCAGCTGTGGTTGCATCAGCTGTCGGCACATCAGCTGTCGTTGCATCAGGTGTCGGCACATCAGCTGTTGTTGCATCAGCTGTCGGCACATCAGCTGTCGTTGCATCAGGTGTCGGCACATCAGCTGTTGTTGCATCAGATGTCGGCACATCAGCTGTAGTTGAATCAGGTGTCGGCACATCAGCTGTCGTTGAATCAGGTGTCGGCACATCAGCTGTCGTTGCATCAGATGTCGGCACATCAGCTGTCGTTGAATCAGGTGTCGGCACATCAGCTGTAGTTGCATCAGGTGTCGGCACATCATCTGTAGTTGCATCAGGTGTCGGCACATCATCTGTAGTTGCATCAGGTGTCGGCACATCATCTGTAGTTGCATCAGGTGTCGGCACATCATCTGTAGTTGCATCAGGTGTCGGCACATCAGCTGTCGTTGCATCAGGTGTCGGCACATCAGCTGTAGTTGAATCAGGTGTCGGCACATCAGCTGTCGTTGAATCAGGTGTCGGCACATCAGCTGTTGTTGCATCAGCTGTCGGCACATCAGCTGTCGTTGAATCAGGTGTCGGCACATCAGCTGTTGTTGCATCAGCTGTCGGCACATCAGCTGTCGTTGCATCAGGTGTCGGCACATCAGCTGTTGTTGCATCAGATGTCGGCACATCAGCTGTGGTTGCATCAGATGTCGGCACATCAGCTGTGGTTGCATCAGGTGTCGGCACATCATCTGTAGTTGCATCAGGTGTCGGCACATCATCTGTAGTTGCATCAGGTGTCGGCACATCATCTGTAGTTGCATCAGGTGTCGGCACATCATCTGTAGTTGCATCAGGTGTCGGCACATCAGCTGTCGTTGCATCAGATGTCAGCATATCAGCTGTTGTTGTATCAGGTGTCGGCACATCAGCTGTCGTTGCATCAGCTGTCGGCACATCAGCTGTCGTTGCATCAGGTGTCGGCACATCAGCTGTTGTTGCATCAGCTGTCGGCACATCAGCTGTCGTTGCATCAGGTGTCGGCACATCAGCTGTTGTTGCATCAGGTGTCGGCACATCAGCTGTTGTTGCATCAGATGTCGGCACATCAGCTGTGGTTGCATCAGGTGTCGGCACATGAGCTGTCGTTGAATCAGGTGTCGGCACATCAGCTGTGGTTGCATCAGGTGTCGGCACATTAGCTGTAGTTGCATCAGGTGTCGGCACATCAGCTGTAGTTGCATCAGGTGTCGGCACATCAGCTGTGGTTGCATCAGGTGTCGGCACATCAGCTGTCGTTGAATCAGGTGTCGGCACATCAGCTGTGGTTGAATCAGGTGTCGGCACATCAGCTGTCGTTGCATCAGATGTCGGCACATCAGCTGTCGTTGCATCAGCTGTCGGCACATCAGCTGTGGTTGCATCAGGTGTCGGCACATCAGCTGTTGTTGAATCAGGTGTCGGCACATCAGCTGTTGTTTTATCAGGTGTCGGCACATCAGCTGTAGTTGAATCAGGTGTCGGCACATCAGCGGTCGTTGCATCAGCTGTCGGCACATCAGCTGTCGTTGCATCAGGTGTCGGCACATCAGCTGTGGTTGCATCAGGTGTCGTTACATCAGCTGTAGTTGAATCAGATGTCGGCACATCAGCTGTGGTTGCATCAGGTGTCGTTACATCAGCTGTTGTTTTATCAGGTGTCGGTACATCAGCTGTCGTTGCATCAGGTGTCGTTACATCAGCTGTCGTTTTATCAGGTGTCGGCACATCAGCTGTCGTTGAATCAGGTGTCGGCACATCATCTGTAGTTGCATCAGGTGTCGGCACCTCAGCTGTCGTTGCATCAGCTGTTGGCACATCAGCTGTGGTTGCATCAGATGTCGGCACATCAGCTGTCGTTTTATCAGGTGTCGGCACATCAGCTGTCGTTGCATCAGGTGTCGGCACATCAGCTGTCGTTGCATCAGGTGTCGGCACATCAGCTGTCGTTTTATCAGATGTCGGCACATCAGCTGTCGTTGAATCAGGTGTCGGAACATCATCTGTAGTTGCATCAGGTGTCGGCACATCATCTGTAGTTGCATCAGGTGTCGGCACATCAGCTGTGGTTGCATCAGATGTCGGCACATCAGCTGTGGTTAAATCAGGTGTCGGCACATCAGCTGTTGTTGCATCAGATGTCGGCACATCAGCTGTCGTTGCATCAGCTGTCGGCACATCAGCTGTGGTTGCATCAGGTGTCGGCACATCAGCTGTGGTTAAATCAGGTGTCGGCACATCAGCTGTGGTTGCATCAGGTGTCGGCACATCAGCTGTCGTTGCATCAGATGTCGGCACATCAGCTGTCGTTGCATCAGATATCGGCACATCAGCTGTGGTTAAATCAGGTGTCGGCACATGAGCTGTCGTTGCATCAGGTGTCGGCACATCAGCTGTCGTTGCATCAGATATCGGCACATCAGCTGTGGTTGCATCAGATGTCGGCACATCAGCTGTCGTTGCATCAGGTGTCGGCACATCAGCTGTAGTTGAATCAGGTGTTCGGCACACAGCTGTTGGTTTAATCAGGTTCGGCACATCAGCTGTCGTTGCATCAGGTGTCGGCACATTCAGCTGTCGTTGCATCAGCTGTCGGCACCATCAGCTGTCGTTGCATCAGGCTGTCGCACCATCAGCTGTTGTTGCATCAGATGTCGGCACATCAGCTGTGGTTGCATCAGGTGTCGGCACATGAGCTGTGTTGAATCAGGTGTCGGCACATCAGCTGTGGGTTGCATCAGGTGTCGGCACATCAGCTGTCGTTGAATCAGGTGTCGCACATGAGCTGTCGTTGCATCAGGTGTCGGCACATCAGGCTGTCGTTGAATCAGATGTCGGCACATCAGCTGTGTTGCATCAGAAGATGTCGGCACATCAGCTGGTCGTGAATCAGGGTGCGACCCACATCAGCGTCGTGCATCAGATATCGGCAGCACATCAGCTGTGTTTGAATCAGGTGTCGGCACATGAGCTGTGGTTGCATCAGGTGTCGTTACATCAGCTGTTGTTTTATCAGGTGTCGGCACATCAGCTGTGTTTGAATCAGGTGTCGGCACATGAGCTGTGGTTGCATCAGGTGTCGTTACATCAGCTGTTGTTTTATCAGGTGTCGGCACATCAGCTGTGTTTGAATCAGGTGTCGGCACATGAGCTGTGGTTGCATCAGGTGTCGTTACATCAGCTGTTGTTTTATCAGGTGTCGGCACATCAGCTGTGTTTGAATCAGGTGTCGGCACATGAGCTGTCGTTGAATCAGGTGTCGGAACATCAGCTGTCGTTGCATCAGCTGTCGTCACATCAGCTGTCGTTTTATCAGATGTCGGCACATCAGCTATCGTTGAATCAGGTGTCGGCACATCATCTGTAGTTGCATCAGGTGTCTGCACATCAGCTGTGGTTGCATCAGGTGTCGGCACATTAGCTGTAGTTGCATCAGGTGTCGGCACATCAGCTGTGGTTGCATCAGGTGTCGGCACATCAGCTGTAGTTGAATCAGATGTCGGCACATCAGCTGTCGTTGAATCAGGTGTCGGCACATCAGCTGTCGTTGCATCAGATATCGGCACATCAGCTGTGGTTGCATCAGATGTCGGCACATCAGCTGTCGTTGCATCAGCTGTCGGCACATCAGCTGTCGTTGCATCAGGTGTCGCACATCAGCTTTGTGCCATCAGTCGCAGCATCATTTGTCCGTTGCAATCAGGCGTCGGCACATCAGCTTTGTTGCATTCAGTTCCGGCACACCAGCTGTTGTGTGATCAGATGTCGGCTACATCAGCCCTGTAGTGAATCAGGTGTCGCACAATCAGCCTGTCCCGTTTGAATCATGTTCGGCACCCTGACAGGCGTGTCTGCTTTCTGCCCTCCTTCCCTTATTCTTGCATCAGAGTTGTCTGCACATTCTATCTGTCGTTTGCATTCAGTGTCGCACATTCAGCTTTTGTTGTGCATCCAGCTTCGCCACCTCAGCTTGTCGTTGCATCAGGTGTCGCACATCACTGTGTTGCAGTCAGATGTCCGCACAATTCAGGCTTGTGGTTGCATCATATGTTCGCACATCAGCTGTTGCATCAAGTTCGCCATGAGCGTCGTTGAATCATGGCGCTTCAGTTGTTGAATCATTCGGTGTTCTACCATCAGCTGTCGTTAATCTAGGTGTTCTCACATCCAGCCTGTTGTTGCTTCGAGGTCTCACATCAGCTGTCGTGAATCAGGTGTCGCTCTATTAGTCCTGTTGGTTGATCCAGCTGTCGGCACCTCACCCGTCCCTTCATCAGTGTCGTCACATCAGCTGTTGGATCAGCTTCTGCACATCACTGTCGTTGCATCAGGTCGGCACATCAGTCCTTTCCTGCTCCCTCATTCATTCGCACATTCGCTGTTGTTGCATCAGAGCGGCAGCATCAGTTGTCTGTGCATCAGTGTGGCACAATGAGCTTGCGTTTGAATCAGTGTGATCGGCCATCAAGCTTTTTTTATCGTTAATTCAGTGTCGGCACATCAGCTGTCTTTGCATCTATATTCGGCAACATCAGCTGTTGGTTGCATCAGATTTTCGCACATCATTCGGGTCGTTTATCAGGTCTGACTTCGCTGGTGAATCAGGTTCGGCTCATCAGCTGTCGTTGCATCAGATATCGGCACATCAGCTGTGGTTAAATCAGGTGTCGGCACATCATCTGTAGTTGCATCAGGTGTCGGCACATCATCTGTAGTTGCATCAGGTGTCGGCACATCATCTGTAGTTGCATCAGGTGTCGGCACATCATCTGTAGTTGCATCAGGTGTCGGCACATCATCTGTAGTTGCATCAGGTGTCGGCACATCATCTGTAGTTGCATCAGGTGTCGGCACATCATCTGTAGTTGCATCAGGTGTCGGCACATCATCTGTAGTTGCATCAGGTGTCGGCACATCATCTGTAGTTGCATCAGGTGTCGGCACATCATCTGTAGTTGCATCAGGTGTCGGCACATCATCTGTAGTTGCATCAGGTGTCGGCACATCATCTGTAGTTGCATCAGGTGTCGGCACATCATCTGTAGTTGCATCAGGTGTCGGCACATCATCTGTAGTTGCATCAGGTGTCGGCACATCATCTGTAGTTGCATCAGGTGTCGGCACATCATCTGTAGTTGCATCAGGTGTCGGCACATCAGCTGTCGTTGCATCAGGTGTCGGCACATGAGCTGTGGTTGCATCAGGTGTCGTTACATCAGCTGTTGTTTTATCAGGTGTCGGCACATCAGCTGTGTTTGAATCAGGTGTCGGCACATGAGCTGTGGTTGCATCAGGTGTCGTTACATCAGCTGTTGTTTTATCAGGTGTCGGCACATCAGCTGTGTTTGAATCAGGTGTCGGCACATGAGCTGTGGTTGCATCAGGTGTCGTTACATCAGCTGTTGTTTTATCAGGTGTCGGCACATCAGCTGTGTTTGAATCAGGTGTCGGCACATGAGCTGTGGTTGCATCAGGTGTCGTTACATCAGCTGTTGTTTTATCAGGTGTCGGCACATCAGCTGTGTTTGAATCAGGTGTCGGCACATGAGCTGTGGTTGCATCAGGTGTCGTTACATCAGCTGTTGTTTTATCAGGTGTCGGCACATCAGCTGTGTTTGAATCAGGTGTCGGCACATGAGCTGTGGTTGCATCAGGTGTCGTTACATCAGCTGTTGTTTTATCAGGTGTCGGTACATCAGCTGTCGTTGCATCAGGGGTCGGCACATCAGCTGTAGTTGAATCAGATGTCGGCACATCATCTGTAGTTGCATCAGGTGTCGGCACATCATCTGTAGTTGCATCAGGTGTCGGCACATCATCTGTAGTTGCATCAGGTGTCGGCACATCAGCTGTCGTTGAATCAGGTGTCGGAACATCAGCTGTAGTTGAATCAGATGTCGGCACATCAGCTATCGTTGAATCAGGTGTCGGCACATCATCTGTAGTTGCATCAGGTGTCGGCACATCATCTGTAGTTGCATCAGGTGTCGGCACATCATCTGTAGTTGCATCAGGTGTCGGCACATCATCTGTAGTTGCATCAGGTGTCGGCACATCATCTGTAGTTGCATCAGGTGTCGGCACATCATCTGTAGTTGCATCAGGTGTCGGCACATCATCTGTAGTTGCATCAGGTGTCGGCACATCATCTGTAGTTGCATCAGGTGTCGGCACATCATCTGTAGTTGCATCAGGTGTCGGCACATCATCTGTAGTTGCATCAGGTGTCGGCACATCATCTGTAGTTGCATCAGGTGTCGGCACATCATCTGTAGTTGCATCAGGTGTCGGCACATCATCTGTAGTTGCATCAGGTGTCGGCACATCATCTGTAGTTGCATCAGGTGTCGGCACATCATCTGTAGTTGCATCAGGTGTCGGCACATCATCTGTAGTTGCATCAGGTGTCGGCACATCATCTGTAGTTGCATCAGGTGTCGGCACATCATCTGTAGTTGCATCAGGTGTCGGCACATCATCTGTAGTTGCATCAGGTGTCGGCACATCATCTGTAGTTGCATCAGGTGTCGGCACATCATCTGTAGTTGCATCAGGTGTCGGCACATCATCTGTAGTTGCATCAGGTGTCGGCACATCAGCTGTTGTTGCATCAGATGTCGGCACATCAGCTATCGTTGAATCAGGTGTCGGCACATCATCTGTAGTTGCATCAGGTGTCGGCACATCATCTGTAGTTGCATCAGGTGTCGGCACATCATCTGTAGTTGCATCAGGTGTCGGCACATCATCTGTAGTTGCATCAGGTGTCGGCACATCATCTGTAGTTGCATCAGGTGTCGGCACATCATCTGTAGTTGCATCAGGTGTCGGCACATCATCTGTAGTTGCATCAGGTGTCGGCACATCATCTGTAGTTGCATCAGGTGTCGGCACATCATCTGTAGTTGCATCAGGTGTCGGCACATCATCTGTAGTTGCATCAGGTGTCGGCACATCATCTGTAGTTGCATCAGGTGTCGGCACATCATCTGTAGTTGCATCAGGTGTCGGCACATCATCTGTAGTTGCATCAGGTGTCGGCACATCAGCTGTCGTTGCATCAGATATCGGCACATCAGCTGTGGTTAAATCAGGTGTCGGCACATCATCTGTAGTTGCATCAGGTGTCGGCACATCATCTGTAGTTGCATCAGGTGTCGGCACATCATCTGTAGTTGCATCAGGTGTCGGCACATCATCTGTAGTTGCATCAGGTGTCGGCACATCATCTGTAGTTGCATCAGGTGTCGGCACATCAGCTATCGTTGAATCAGGTGTCGGCACATCAGCTGTCGTTGCATCAGGTGTCTGCACATCAGCTGTGGTTAAATCAGGTGTCGGCACATCATCTGTAGTTGCATCAGGTGTCGGCACATCATCTGTAGTTGCATCAGGTGTCGGCACATCATCTGTAGTTGCATCAGGTGTCGGCACATCATCTGTAGTTGCATCAGGTGTCGGCACATCATCTGTAGTTGCATCAGGTGTCGGCACATCATCTGTAGTTGCATCAGGTGTCGGCACATCATCTGTAGTTGCATCAGGTGTCGGCACATCAGCTGTCGTTGCATCAGATATCGGCACATCAGCTGTGGTTAAATCAGGTGTCGGCACATCATCTGTAGTTGCATCAGGTGTCGGCACATCATCTGTAGTTGCATCAGGTGTCGGCACATCAGCTATTGTTGCATCAGATGTCGGCACATCAGCTGTTGTTAAATCAGGTGTCGGCACATCATCTGTAGTTGCATCAGGTGTCGGCACATTAGCTGTAGTTGCATCAGGTGTCGGCACATCAGCTGTGGTTGCATCAGGTGTCGGCACATTAGCTGTCGTTGCATCAGCTGTCGGCACATCAGCTGTAGTTGCATCAGGTGTCGGCACATCAACTGTCGTTGCATTTTCAGTGTCGGCCATCACTTAAGTTGAATCAGTGCTGCGTTTGATCTACTGCAGTCTCTCTATGAGGCGTTCGTTCTCACATTCGTATAATATTACATTGGTGGTGTGCGGTCACCATATCGAGTCGTTGTTTCTAGTTCTAGGTGTGCCAATTTGTTCAGGCTTCTTTGAATCAGGGTGGTGTGCGGAAAATTGCAGCTGTGGCGTGTGTGTGTGTATCTATCGCATTGATCTCGTCATGCATTCTCTTCTCTTCGTGGTTCTGGCAGCGAGCGAGTTTGTTGTCTATCAGTGGCGGCACATCAGCTGTCGTTGAATCAGATGTCGGCACATCAGCTATCGTTGAATCAGGTGTCGGCACATCATCTGTAGTTGCATCAGGTGTCGGCACATCATCTGTAGTTGCATCAGGTGTCGGCACATCATCTGTAGTTGCATCAGGTGTCGGCACATCATCTGTAGTTGCATCAGGTGTCGGCACATCATCTGTAGTTGCATCAGGTGTCGGCACATCATCTGTAGTTGCATCAGGTGTCGGCACATCATCTGTAGTTGCATCAGGTGTCGGCACATCATCTGTAGTTGCATCAGGTGTCGGCACATCATCTGTAGTTGCATCAGGTGTCGGCACATCATCTGTAGTTGCATCAGGTGTCGGCACATCATCTGTAGTTGCATCAGGTGTCGGCACATCATCTGTAGTTGCATCAGGTGTCGGCACATCATCTGTAGTTGCATCAGGTGTCGGCACATCATCTGTAGTTGCATCAGGTGTCGGCACATCATCTGTAGTTGCATCAGGTGTCGGCACATCATCTGTAGTTGCATCAGGTGTCGGCACATCATCTGTAGTTGCATCAGGTGTCGGCACATCATCTGTAGTTGCATCAGGTGTCGGCACATCATCTGTAGTTGCATCAGGTGTCGGCACATCAGCTGTCGTTGCATCAGGTGTCGGCACATTAGCTGTCGTTGCATCAGGTGTCGGCACATCAGCTGTTGTTGCATCAGGTGTCGGCACATCAGCTGTCGTTGAATCAGGTGTCGGCACATCAGCTGTCGTTGCATCAGGTGTCGGCACATTAGCTGTAGTTGCATCAGGTGTCGGCACATCATCTGTAGTTGCATCAGGTGTCGGCACATCATCTGTAGTTGCATCAGGTGTCGGCACATCATCTGTAGTTGCATCAGGTGTCGGCACATCATCTGTAGTTGCATCAGGTGTCGGCACATCAGCTGTGGTTGCATCAGGTGTCGGCACATTAGCTGTAGTTGCATCAGGTGTCGGCACATCAGCTGTGGTTGCATCAGATGTCGGCACATCAGCTGTCGTTGCATCAGCTGTCGGCACATCAGCTGTCGTTGCATCAGGTGTCGGCACATCAGCTGTCGTTTTATCAGGTGTCGGCACATCAGCTGTTGTTTTATCAGGTGTCGGTACATCAGCTGTCGTTGCATCAGATATCGGCACATCAGCTGTGGTTAAATCAGGTGTCGGCACATCATCTGTTGTTGCATCAGGTGTCGGCACATCAGCTGTCGTTGCATCAGGTGTCGGCACATCAGCTGTAGTTGAATCAGGTGTCGGCACATCAGCTGTCGTTGAATCAGGTGTCGGCACATCAGCTGTCGTTGCATCAGGTGTCGGCACATCAGCTGTCGTTGCATCAGGTGTCGGCACATCAGCTGTCGTTGAATCAGGTGTCGGCACATCATCTGTAGTTGCATCAGGTGTCGGCACATCAGCTGTCGTTGCATCAGCTGTTGGCACATCAGCTGTGGTTGCATCAGGTGTCGGCACATCAGCTGTCGTTTTATCAGGTGTCGGCACATCAGCTGTCGTTGCATCAGGTGTCGGCACATCAGCTGTCGTTGCATCAGATGTCGGCACTTCAGATGTCAATGCATCAGATGTCGGCACATCAGCTGTCGTTGAATCAGATGTCGGCACATCAGCTGTGGTTGCATCAGATGTCGGCACATCAGCTGTTGTTAAATCAGGTGTCGGCACATCAGCTGTCGTTGAATCAGGTGTCGGCACATCAGCTGTCGTTGCATCAGGTGTCGGCACATCAGCTGTTGTTGCATCAGATGTCGGCACATCAGCTGTGGTTGCATCAGGTGTCGGCACATCAGCTATTGTTGCATCAGATGTCGGCACATCAGCTGTCGTTACATCAGCTGTCGTTTTATCAGATGTCGGCACATCAGCTATCGTTGAATCAGGTGTCGGCACATCATCTGTAGTTGCATCAGGTGTCGGCACATCATCTGTAGTTGCATCAGGTGTCGGCACATCATCTGTAGTTGCATCAGGTGTCGGCACATCATCTGTTGTTGCATCAGGTGTCGGCACATCAGCTGTCGTTGCATCAGGTGTCGGCACATCAGCTGTAGTTGAATCAGGTGTCGGCACATCAGCTGTCGTTGCATCAGCTGTCGTTACATCAGCTGTCGTTTTATCAGGTGTCGGCACATCAGCTGTTGTTGCATCAGGTGTCGGCACATCATCTGTAGTTGCATCAGGTGTCGGCACATCAGCTGTCGTTGTATCAGGTGTCGGCACATCAGCTGTCGTTGAATCAGCTGTCGGCACATCAGCTTTATATGTTATATATTATATATATATATATATATATACAGTATACATATGGCCAAAATTGTTTGCACCCCTGACATTTTTCCAAAAAATGAGGTATTTCTCACAGAAAAGTATTGAAATTACACATGTTTGCTATGCACATGTTTATTTCCTTTTGTGTGTATTGGAATAACACAAAAAAACAGGAAAAAAGCATATTTGACATAATTTCACACAAAAAATGGTCCGGACAAAATTATTGGCACACTTAACTTAATATTTGGTTGTACACCCTTTGGAAAAAATAACTGAAATTAGTCGTTCCTATTACCATCAATAAGCTTCTTACACCTCTCACCCGGAATTTTGGACCACTCTACTTTTGCAAACTGCTCCAGGGCTCTCATATTGGATGGGTGCCTTTTCCCAACAGCAATTTTAAAATCTCTCCACAGGTGTTCAATGGGATTAAGATCTAGACTCGTTGCTGGCCACTTCAGAACTCTCCAGCGCTTAGTTGCCATCCATTTCTGGGTGCCTTTTGAAGTATGTTTGGGGTCATTGTCCTGTTGGAAGACCCATGATCTCGGCCGCAAACCCAGCTTTCTGACACTGGGCCCCACATTGCGACCCAAAATCCTTTGGTAATCCTCAGATTTCATGATACCATGCACACAGTCAAGGCACCCAGTGCCAGAGGAAGCAAAACAACCCCAAAACATCTTTTAACCTCCACCATATTTGACTATAGGTACTGTGTTCTTTTCTATGAAGGCTTCATTACATTTTCAGTAAACAGTAGAATGATGTGCTTTACCAAAAAGCTCTATCTTGTTCTCATCTGTCCATAAGACGTCCTCCCAGAAGGAATTTGGCTCACTCATGTACATTTTGGCAAAATTTAGTCTTGCTTTTTTATGTCACTGTGTCAGCAGTGGGGTCCCCCTGGGTCTCCTGCCATAGCGTTTCATTTCATTCAGATTTCGACGTATAGTTCGCGCTGACATTGATGCACCCTGAGCCTGCATGACAGCTTGAATTTCTTTGGGACTTGTTTGGGGCTGCTTATTCACCATCCGGACTATCCTGCCTTGCAACCTTTCATCAATTTTCTCTTCCGTCCACGTCCAAGGAGATTAGCAACAGTGCCATGGGTTGCAAACTTCATGATCATGTTGCGCACTGTGAACAAAGGAACATCTAGATCTCAGGAGATGGACTTGCAACCTTAAGATTGTTGATATTTTTCCAAAAGTTTGTTTCTTCAAGTCCCCCTCAGACAGTTTTCCGCTTATTCGCCGTGTGTCTGTTTTTAGCGCGTGATGACTATGTGCGTCACACACAGAAACACAATGCAAAGACTGAGTCAACTTCTCTCCTTTTTAGATTAGATTTTTAGATTGCCCACACCTGTTACTTGCCCCAGGTGAGTTTAAAGGAGCATCACATGCTTGAAACAAACTTATTCATCCACAATTTTGAAAGGATGCCAATAATTTTGTCCGGCCCATTTTTCGAGTTTTGTATGAAATTATGTCAAATTTGCTTCTTTCCTGTTTTTTGTGTTATTCCAATACACACAAAGGAAATAAACATGTGCATAGCAAAACATGTGTAATTTCAATACTTTTCTGTGAGAAATACCTCATTTTCTGGAAAAAAGTCAGGCGATGTGGCACCACATTATTGTGCCCGATGACTGTATATATAGATACTGTCATGGCCAAAATTGTTGGAATTTTAATATATAGATATATATATATGAATAACTGAATTATTATTATTATTGTCTCCATGTGTTTGCGTGTGCGTGTAAATGTGTGCAAATGTGTGTGTGTGAGAGAGTGAGATGGAGAGAGCGACCGTCACGTGTGTCTTGTCTGCGTCTGCTGTGTGCTCTGCGCGTGAGAGATATGCTTCTAACTAAGCAAATCTAAAACTACAAAACCCTTTTAGGTCTGATTTATGACTTCACTGGGTGAAATAAAAAGAACATGCACAGCCATTTGGCAACTTCTAATTTACCTGTCAAATTATACTTTACTCTATGTTTTCTCATCCTATGTACTAATATAAACTAATAATTATTTACTACGTTAATATTTAAATGGGCAGAATTGTACAGTGGGACATCAAGAGACAGCTTCTACGTTGGTGTCTTTGCCACCTGAATACACTCTACATTCTCTCACTTTGCGTGTCTCCTTTTTTCTCTCTCCTTCCCCATTATTTTTTTGCAGTCAGACAATAAACCAACACACACACAAAAGTTGTGACCTGACGCACACTTTTCACTTCTCATTTAGCATCTGTCACACTGTTCCTGTATAAAGTTATTCTAAGTTCTGAGTTCGGAAATAATCTGAATCATAAATGGAGTCGCCACGGTTTTTTTGTTGTTGGGTTTTGTTTTTTCCGTTAATTGACCAACTGACGTTTTTAGATTCTGTCGAATTTCTTTCCTTGCTTCCTCTAACACTGAAGTGTCTTTACATGTAGAAGTCCCTTGTGAACTGGACGATTTATAATTGTTTGCATACTTTAATTAATTCACGCTTACCAGTGACGATGAACAGACAGGCGATCACGATCAATAATCCAGATGGAAGTCTCCGATAGGAATCCATGATGCATTTTTTGTCACCCATATGTGCTGAAACTCTTTCTACCATCAGTCACACTTGTGTTCATAAACCGCACGCACACACGCATGCCCTCAGATGCATAGCGTTCGCATCCCTGGAATGAAATGGCGGTTGTTGAATCCGTGTGTTTATAACCTGTGTGATGCGCCCACGGTCCAGCCTACTTGGTCCACCTAACATCTCAGGTGTGTCACTGAAGCAGCAGGTGATTTTACGGCTGGCTTATCTTTCGATTTCTACCGCTGTCTCTCAATACTACTGAGAACACATCAGATGGATGAATCAAATATTTAAGGATTTTCTGGGTGTAATACGAAAGCAGTGACTGAACTAAATGTATGATTAATTTCATATTCTGGCAATCAGGAATGTTAAACATTGGTATAGCTAAACTGTATTGATACTGGCGTATAGATTTATAATGTGTGAGTGATAATGTGCTCTATTGCTGAGCCAACTGGATTATGGTGTGGTTGCCCAATACAAGCCTATCCACCATATCAATACATGTAATACTGTTAATTTGTTGTCATTTCCTGATCAAATGTTTCAAATTATCAAAACATTATAAACTAATTAAAAAGCCACCTAATTGCCTAAAGTACCGTTCAGACAAGTTGACTTTTTAAGAAAAAAGTGTTTCCTATATAGATGTGGTTAAATGTGTGGTCAACACGACAGTCATTAATGCGTTTTTCAATTTTCAGACTGTGACAGTATTGTTTTTTGGAAGCAGTTCTTGAACACACACACACACACACACATACACTCTCACACACACACATACACTGTCACACACACACATACACTGTCACACACCCACTTACACACACTCCTGTTTAACATTCACTTCCTACAAACAGCTTTCACATGAACTGATGACCCATTTGAATAAGACACAATATACAAATATTGATGCTATGTTTTCATTTCCTTTATATATAAATATATATTTATATATCTGTGTTTTGGACAACAGAGCCCCAGTCAACCTCCAGTCCAGATGATTTACATAAACTTGAACTAGTGACCTTTAACTTTTTTAGCATCAGGAATCTAAATATTGAGCTCACTATCGCCATCTGCTGCTCGCTATCATGTACACAGAGTATCTTTAAAACGGAAAATTACTCATCGGCATCGGCCACGACTGGTGGGGGGAAGTCGTGGCCTAATGGTTAGGGAGTCAGGCTTGTAACCTGCAAGTTGCTGGCTCAATTCTCACACCAGCAGGAATTGAAGGTGGGGATGGTGAACCAACAGCACTCTCTCTGCCTTCAATACCATGACTGAGGTGCTCTTAAGCAAGGCACCAAACCCCCCCATTGCCTCCCAGGCGCTGGAGCAATAGCTGCCCACTGCTCCAGGTGTATGCTCACTGTGTGTGCGTGCAGTTGCCCACTACTCACTGCTGTGTGCACTTGGATGGGTTAATTTCGAGTATGGGTCACCATACTTGACAATACTTCACTTAACATGGCGAGAAAGACAAGGCATTGCTTTTTATTCACATGTATTTATTGAACCATAACTGCAGTAATAGATGAATCCTATAGTGCATTGAGGTCAGCAGTGGAAAGTCATATAACAAGCATAATAAATAACAAAAGTACACAGATTCATAAAAGTATTTTCAAAGTGCATCAACAAAGTATAATTATATATTAAGTCTTATTTCTTGTTTTATTATCGATTTGAGTTCTTTGCCACTCGTCAGCGACACAATCCCATATCCTAGCGTGCTTCTTCTTCTGTGGTGAGACGAGGAGGCACGTACAGAACCAGCAACTGTTCTGTTCGTCATAGGGTGGAGGTGTATAGTCTGAAGGTGGTGTAAAGAGCCGACGGAGACTCCAGATGGTGTAGAGTAGCTAGTATTCAGAGTTACAAGTCGTAAGACGTTCTGGTTCGAGGGTGGTTGGTAGGAGTCTGTCAGGAGAGAAATACGATGTTGAATTACACGCGGTACAAAATCCGTATCAATATTGTCATTGTATTAAGAAATTGGATGTGTGTGTGTGTGTGCGTACATGTGTGCCTGCACGTGCATGCATGCAATGCTGGGAGAGGCCATTAGAGGGCGTGCTAGCAGGTGAACAAGTGTGAGAATGTGAGTGTGCGCATGACACACGAGGTTTCCTCACCAGCTGATTGTGTGAGCGGTCCTGGAGTGGAAGAAGGGATGTGGGGTAACTTGAGGATTGTTGCTCGTAGGAGATTTGAGGGTAGTGAGAATACTGGATCGGGTCTGTATATTGGATCGGGTTAGATGAATAGGATGGTGGTTGATTGTTGCCCAGTCTGTTCAAACCTTCATCTAGGTATCCAGGGTTTACGATGGCTGGTAGAGGGGGAACAGACAGAACAATCATAAATGTTATACAAATCTTAGTGGCACTAATAATAGTATATTCATTTGCTTTTTTTTTTGAAAGCGAAAACATTCCATAACGACACACAGAACTTGTAAACTCCAGAACCTGGTAGTCAGACACTCTCACACCCATCCCTTATTGGTAACACTTGGTTAATTGGATGTTTAGCCTTAAACTTGATTTTCCCAGAGAGAAACATGAGACACATAGGACTTTAGATTAGACACGTAAACATTTACACTGTCCCGGTTGACAAACCACAGAGGTCATGTCAAGGCAGTGTGTGCATTGCATTCACTTTTGCACTTTGTACGTTTTTAAACATCAACATACCAGCAATGCTTACGAAATGAACAGCAGAAGGGTCAAAAGATAAAAAAAGGGGATAAGAAATGATAACGGATAACATTTCTAACAGTATCACTGTGGTCATAATTTAACAGCCTGTATTTCTAAGGCCATGAAACAGACATTCACAAGCTATGACACCTATTAGGCAAGGTGAACGTGATTGGCTCTTGGTGTATGGGGACAGGTTCTTCATACCTTTATTGGCTCCATTTATGTTAGAGGCGGGCCACTCAAAGTCATCCTCCAGCCATTGGTTGACTATTTTCTCCTTGCTGTCTTTGTTTCTGATAAGCGGGAAGGGAGAGCGGAAACATAGGAATTTGAGAAGGAGGGTGAATGTGTAGATGGGAAAAGGGGTGAATGTGTAGATGGGAAAAGGGGTTGATGGATGTAGGAAGGAGAGACGGGGAGGGCGAGGACAGTTGGGGATGAATTGAATTGAATGAATAGAAAGATGGACAAGGAGAGGATGAGAGAGGTGGAGAGAAGAGGTGGAGAGAGAAGGTGGAGAGAGGAGGAGAGAGGTGGAGAGAGGAGGAAGAGAGGATGGTGAAAAGGAGTGAGTGAGAGTGGAAGAGAAAGTGAAGAAAAGGTAGAGAGGAGGAGAGAGGTGAAAGGTGAGAGAGAGGGAAAGGGAAGATATGGGGGTGGGGTGAGAAACGAGGAAGTGAGAGAGAATGTGGAGCAAGGAGAGGGGGAGAGTGGAAAGGAGGAGAGAGTGAGAGAGAGGAGAGAGAGGCAGGAGCAGAGGAGAGGAGAATGGAGATGAGTGAGAAAGATTGAAAGAGAGTGGAGAGAGGAGAGAATCAGGAAGAGAGAGGAGAGAGAGGCACAGAAAGAGGAGTGAAGAGAGAGTGAGAGGAAGAGGAGAAAGCATAAGAATGGTGTAGATACACATCTTTACACAATTTCTAAAAAACAAAAAACAAGTTTAACCTTTGATGACCTTTGATTAGATCATCGCAGCGATTAGCAGCATTACTTTAACTCAGTAGGCTGTCTGTCAGGTTGACTGTCTCACCTTCTGTCTTTCTGCCTGGTGAACATCAGGTAGGCAGATAGGACCCCCACCAGCACCAACAGCACCACACCTGTCAAACTCATCCCCACGTAGAAGCCTATCTTGCTGATGGGGTAGTTACACATGGAGCCCATGTACCAATAAGAGCCAGTGTGAAGACAGCTGAAACACAACGCCAAAGATACACTGTTAGTGTGTGTCGGTGGGTGTGTTTGTTGCTTTAAAGTGTGCGTGTGTGTTTGTGAAACTGTGTGTGTGACTTGTCTGAGTGTGTGTGTGTAATGTAACACGTGTGTAATGTAACTGTGTGTGTGTGTAAATGATGTGTGTGTGTGTGTTGAGTGTGTCTGTGTGTTGATGTGGCTGTGTGTTGGTGTGTGTGTTTGTTTGTTTTTTTGTTTGTGTGTGTGTGAATGGGGGGTGGGGGTGGGTGCAGTCGCTGAATGTTTTTTTTGTTTGTGTGTGTGTTTTTAAGTGTGTGTGTGTATGGTTAAGTGTGTGTTTGTGTGTTACGGTGCTGTAGGTTAAGTTGTGTGTGTTGTGTGTAGGTTGTTAAATAGTGTTGGTGTAAAGTGTGTTGATTTGGTTATATGCTTGTGTGTGTAGGGTTAAGTGTGTGTGTGTAGGTGTAAGTTTGTGCTCTGTAGGTGTTAAGTGTTAGATGTTAAGGTGTTCGTGTTTAAAGTGTTGTTGTGTGTTGGTGTTCAAGGTGGGTGTGTGTGTGTTAAGGTGTGTGTCTGTAGATGTTAAGGTGTGTAGGGGTTAAGGTGTGTTGGTGTTAAGGTGCGTGTGTGGTTATAAAGTGAAGCACATACTAGCACTGGGGTCCTTCAGCCGGTAGGACAGCACAGGTGCCACTGTTGTCACACCTGAAGTACTCTGGGCTTTCAGGGACGCATCTAGTCACACACTCCTGTTTACCGCTGATGTTGACAGCACTGTAGTGTTGAGCCAACTCTGGGTTGGAGACGAAGCTCCCACACACAGCTAGAGGAGGGAGGAAGGGAGGAGGTGAAAGGTGAGAGTGGAGGACGAGGTGTGAAAGGAGAGTCGGAGGAGTGTGTGAAAGGGAGATGGGAGAGGAAGGTATGTAAAGGGAGAGTGGGAGAGAGAGGGGAGAGCGAGATATGGAGAGAGTGGGGGAGAGGGAAAGGGAGATGAGGGAGAGAGGGGAGAGATAAAGAGAAGGAGAGACTGACAAAGAAAGAGAAGGAGAGACAGAAAAAAGAAGAGCGACAGAGAGAAGGAGAGAGAAAAAAAAACAGAGAGAGAGAGAAAGGAGAGGGAGGAGGAGGTGTGAAAAGAGAGAGACGGAGGTTGAAAGAGAGAGAGAGAGGATCTTACAGACCATAGGGTGTGTGTGTGGGGGAGACAGAGAGAGAAAGAGAGAGGAAAGGAGGGAGGGTGTGAAAAGAGAGAGAGAGGAGTTGTGAAAGGAAGAGAGAGGAGGAGAGAGAGGTTGTGAAAGAGAGAGAGGAGGGAGGGAGGGTGTGAAAGAGAGAGAAGAGGAGAGGGTGTGAAAAGAGAAGAGGAGGAGGAGTGGGAAAGAGAGAGGGAGGAGAGATACAGAGAGTGAGACACACTTTTGTCTTGTCCTCTCAATCAATGTTAAAGATGTCTGTAGTTCTTAGTTACCTTTTAAATCCAAACCTTCTTCTTTTGGTGATTGTGCTTTGATTATCCGGAAGCTAGGACAACCTAGTTGATAAAATGATTGTTTAGGGTAAGAGATTATGTTGTTTAAAAAAACATACATCCGACCTGAAACACATGTTATTAAATGGCCTCTATACTGTGATTCCTGTGGAAAAAAAACAATAATTTATGAAGTCGTGTAGAATATTTGGTTTAAAAACAAACAAAAAACAGGTTTTTACCTGGCATGTCTTCAGTACACGTTTTTATGAATGTTACTGCTTTTGTAAGTTCTTGAAAATTGGTATTAAACTTCGTCTCCGCTTCTGCATCGTTGTTTATCGTCAAAACCACCTTGTGTTCGACAACGACCCTGGGCGCGAGGAAAATAAATCATCCTCGATGAGTATGCGCGTGCATCAGATTGTGTCCTATAACCATTGACGTTGTTGTGAACGCAGACTAAAACATCTGCCCATTTGAATGATCTTGGATTTAAAACAACCTATTTTTCTACCTAATGCTTAGATTTCATCACTTTAATCAAAAGATTCATCATATTCTCTAAATGTGATATTCTGACACTTCTTTTTCTTCTCTTTCTACAATCGTACCAGTTTGTTGTCACCCTGGCACTGAAGATCTCCGTTATCTCCTTGGTGATTGTAAAACAAGAGAGAAAAACAGACAAAACCAACGTCAGTGAAACTTATTTTCTCATCTCGCTGCGTCTTTGCGTCACGCTGCTTCCTATTTGTTTACGACTGCGGTTCCTTACGTTGGAGAAAGCGAATCGATCTTCCGTTTCTTCCCGAAGTCTTACAATTGTCCGCCGTCCTGCTGCTGACGACCTATTTAAAAGGAGAAGAAGTCAATATTTTATCGTCCTGAACGGACAATCGTCCATGGGTATTTTCGAAGTTTAATGTGACAGCCTACCTCACATTGGTGATCACTACTTCTTTGAAATTTTGGATTGTTTTGTTCCGGTAATACATCGTCATCTGAAACATCAAACACACGCAGGGTTAAACACCCATGTCACGATTCCAGAGAACTTGAATTTACTGTTTAACTGTAAACGTGTGGTTGCTTACATTTGTGATAAACATTTCAACAAATGCCTTGTACTGGGGGGTGCTCTTATCGTTGTACTCAACAAGGAAAGTTTTGTTCACGTCCAACGTAACTACCGCTGATCTGTCAATTGTTTCTTTGTAGCAAAAGAAGAAGAAAAAAAAAAGGATTAACCCATGTTAACACGTTTATATATGTATGCAGTGAGTGTAAATGCAATATCGCCAACGTACCTGGTACATAGGAGTCTTGGAGCTCTCTACATGTTATGCCTTTGAACTCTGGGGTACATATGCAACTCTTTCCATCTGGTTTTAGAGTTCCTCCGTTGAGACATTGTACAAGAGGGTTGGTTGTTGTAGTGGTTTGTACAGTGCTTGGAAGTGTCCCCACATCAGGAGTGGTTGGTTCAGCTGTAGTGTCACTAGGAGATGCCGTAGTTACACCAGGAGAGGCTGTAGTGTCACTAGGAGAGGTTGTAGGTACACCAGTAAAGGCTGTAGTGTCACTAGGAGAGCCTGTAGTTACACCAGGAGAGGCTGTAGTTACACCAGGAGAGCCTGTAGTGTCACTAGGAGAGCCTGTAGTGTCACTAGGAGAGGTTGTAGTGTCACTAGGAGAGGTAGGTACACCAGGAGAGCCTGTAGTGTCACTAGGAGAGCCTGTAGTGTCACTAGGAGAGGTTGTAGGTACACCAGGAGAGCCTGTAGTGTCACTAGGAGAGGTTGTAGGTACACCAGGAGAGGTTGTAGTTACACCAGGAGAGCCTGTAGTGTCACTAGGAGAGGTTGTAGGTACACCAGGAGAGGTTGTAGTTACACCAGGAAAGATTGTAGTTACACCAGGAGAGCCTGTAGTGTCACTAGGAGAGCCTGTAGTGTCACTAGGAGAGCCTGTAGTGTCACTAGGAGAGGTTGTAGTTACACCAGGAGAGGTTGTAGGTACACCAGGAGAGGCTGTAGTTGATTCTGGTGATATTCCAGGAGTTGTTGAGCTGTCTGTTGATGGTGTTGTTGCAACAGTGGTGGTTGTAGCTAGAAATAGTTTTTAAAATGTTACGTACAGCTTGCATTTTGCAGTCTTACCTTAAATGTTTTCATGAAATCAAGAAAATAATGTTTTGATACACAGATTCTGAATGCAGGTCATTTAAAAACTTTTATAGATAAAAAAATATTTTCATACATATACTAAGTAAATAAATAAACGTGGACCTTGAGCAAAAATGTTTGATCATGTTAACTTATTTTAAACTGTTTATGTTGGTTAAATGCCCTACAGATCATCATTGAGTTAAAACAGTCTAAAACAGGTGCTATGTGTGTGTCTGTCCAGAATTACAAAGACTTGCGTGTCGTTAGCAACCTTAGTTGTTGATGTTTTTTCTTCTTACAAACTTTTGACAGACGCTGTATAATACAGATTCTTTCCAAAATGTCAAAAGGTGTACTTACTGGTAGCGATGCACAGACAGACAAGGGTTAGTAGTCCAGCCTGTGATCCACAGAAAGAGAACATGATGGGACGAGAGACTGAAGTGTCAGGTAATCCTGAAGCAGTGATGCACACCTGTGTGTAGCTATATCTGTCCTGAAAGGACTCTCTGTAGTAGGCTGGGTATAGCCCTTCCTTTAAACATTATCATGTTGCTGAAAATAGTGTGTGATTCATTTGTCACTGTTCAAGGTTCAAGGTGACATGTTGTAAAGATTGTTGCTGTGTTCTAAAAGTACTGACACAGACAGACAGTAAATGTTGCATTTGAATTGATCCATTTAACACTTATGCTCTCTTTGTATGTGTTTGATTGAACTCAGGCTACAGAGGCACCAGAAAAGAGCAATTGGATCTAACAGGTAACTTACACAGCGATGGACGTGTTTAAGATTCATAGAAGGAACAGGGTGTGTGTGTGTGTGTGTGTGTGTGTGTGAAACTGTGTTTTTATTCTTACAGGAACAAAGGTTTCCTCAGACGTTTTGAAAATGGCAAATCTGTCCTAAATCTTTCACATTCTGAAACTCCCCCTGTTCTAAGGGTCAAAAAGGCCCCACCTTCAACCTTGAAATAAAGCAGGTTAATTACATTTTTACAATGTAATCCTATATGACACTGAAATCACTGAATAAGAAAAGATTTGGTTTTGTCTGAGTTCAATCAAGCACATACAATCTAAATGTCTCATTGTGGGTTTGCGTGTGTATGCATTTAACACAGTTCTGGGTCATGATGACCCCTTAAGAGAGGGAGAACAATGAGGACTACATCAACCTTTGTCCTCGCCTATCCCTCATGTGTGAGGTCAACCCAAGTAGTGTTTACATGTGTGTTTACATCGAACATTGTACCAGTCTGATAGTTAGTAACTACACAATTGGCAATCCGCATTGAATGAATGGAAACGGTAGGTAGGGCCATATCTCAATTAAGATAACAGATTCCATCTAGTCATGCAAAAAGTGATCATAAAACTTGATAGGTACTTCAGTGCTGATTAACAGTAGCGAGAAAATCTGAACTTTTGCGTATTGCGAGATAAATGTGTGCGTCATTCCACTGAATGGGTGGTGCATTGTTCCACGATGTTTCCTTTAGGTGTACGCCTTATTGCGAAATTTTGAGCAAAGTTTCCATTTCCCAACGCACTTAAGGTTCGCATGGCTAGTTTTTCTTGTATGTGATGATAACGAGTACGCCATGTTTCATGTTTAAACTAAACATGAGATCATGTGATCATGTTTAAACTATCTTTCATTGAAGATGAACAGTGATAATCTGCCACCTTTTGCCAATATTCAATTATTTTTTACACACATTACACCGTAGCCCAGACCGTGTGTGTGGTGTGTGTGTGTGTGGTGTGTGCGTTTGTGAGTGTGTGTTTCTGACGAAGCCAGTGACGTTTGAATAACATTATAGGTTTATGAATGTAAGAATTATTGTAAATATAAAATTCACTTCCTTGACACAGTTAATATGTGATCCAGTTTTTGCCTTTCATCTTTAGCTTCTGTCACACTAACAACTTTGTTTTTTTCGACAGGAACAATTTTGAGGTAATCTTTAATAAAAGGCCCAAAGAACGAAAACATTTCCTTGTTAAATCCTTCAGAGGAGTGGAGGTAAGATCTATTCTCCACGTTGAAAAAACAAAAACGTCTCTCCATTTCTCCATGTCTAGAAACATTCTCAGAGTAGCCGGCATCAGTTCTACTGACATCAGTTCTACTGACATCAGTTCTACTGGCATCAGTTCTACTGACATCAGTTCTACTGACGTCAGTTCTACTGACATCAGTTCTACTGGCATCAGTTCTACGGGCATCAGTTCTACTGACATCAGTTCTACTGACATCAGTTCTACGGGCATCAGTTCTACTGACATCAGTTCTACTGACATCAGTTCTACTGGCATCAGTTCTACTGACATCAGTTCTACTGACATCAGTTCTACTGACATCAGTTCTACTGACATCAGTTCTACTGACATCAGTTCTACGGGCATCAGTTCTACTGACATCAGTTCTACTGACATCAGTTCTACTGGCATCAGTTCTACTGACATCAGTTCTACTGACATCAGTTCTACGGGCAGAACAGCAGGTGGTTCCTCAACGGTCTGCAATTGTTCTTGAGTCTTGAGCGACATCCACACTCCACTGGGTGTTGTTTGACACACACACAGTACACACACACACACAGTATACACACACACAGTATACACACACAGTACACACACACACACATAGTACACACACACACACAGTACACACACCACGTACCCACACAACACACACCACAGTACACGCACAGTAACACACACAGTACACACACACACACACAGTACACACACACAGTACACACAATACACACACACACAGTACACACACACACACAGTACACACACACAGTACACACACACACACTTCACTGGGTGTTGTTCACCCTCCCTGTAATGTCTAAACACAATAAAGTAGAAACACGACAAAGTAGAAACATGATAAAGTAGAAACACGATAAAACACAATAAAATGGAAAATCAACATTGCCAGTCTCAGGGATCATGTTTGTGGAAGAAAAATCAATCAGCTGATTTCTGTTTTGCTTGGAATTCACTTTTTACTGTACAATTGACATATGTCCTGTAAGTTGAATTGATCTGATCACACAATTACAAATACTGTACCCAGTATTGTTTTCTGTTTTTGAAGGTTGTCAAGAAAAATACTGCACTTTGACTTTTGATCCTTACCAGGTTATTAGTATGCAGTCTAAATCTGCCCTATTTTATTACTATGGCTGATAAGCAGACATACATTTTTATAGTCTGCAATTTGTTCTATTCTTCACCTGAAGATGATAAAACACAAAGCTGGTCAAACATTCAACAGAACCGCCCTTGGAGAAGTGAGGTGAGGTGAGGTACCTGTGAGGTAAATGAACTGTTAAGGTATTAAAACATCTCGGGACTTAATAACTAGTCAAATGTTCCTCGTAGGCTGTAGTTTCCTTTCAGCATCTAGACGTGTGAAAAAAAAACGGATGCGTTTGAGAAAGTCTCACAAATACCGTTTGTTTTGAGACACTAAATACAGTTTGTTGTGAGACACTACAATGCAATGTCACACTCACGCTTTCAAACGTAGTCGTCCCCCCATTCCAGGTTTTTATTTCTGCTCCTTTAAATTAAAAAAACTTGATCCTTGGTGCTGCCTTGGGGTCATTGTGATTCACCTTTTGTACCATAAAGGTGAATCACAATGACCTGAAGGAGCAGACAGATACAGCAGACAGACAGGTACAGCAGACAGACAGGTACAGCAGACAGACAGGTACAGGAGACTGAAGGAGACTCGCCAGGTCTTTGGTTGAAGGGTTAGAGGACAGACACACACCAGGGTGAGGAACGTAGGAGTCAGACAGGTAGACAGGTAGACCCGGGCTGGACCACTGATGGACAGACAGACAGGTACAGCAGACAGACAGGTAGAGCAGAAAGACAAGTACAGCAGACAGACAGGTACAGCAGACAGACAGGTATAGGAGACAGACAGGTACAGCAGACATACAGGTACAGCAGGCAGACAGGTACAAGAGATAGACAGCTACAACAGACAGACAGGTACAAGAGACAGACAGCTACAGCAGACAGGAGAAAAAAACGAATTTAGAAATGTGTTTTTAGTGCAAATGTGTAAGATCTCACCTAGGACCTTGCATTCACACAATTAACAGGGCAATATTTTCTTCTAGGGTTATTTAGTTGAGGTTCATTGATACCCTGCACATATTGACTTATTCAAATACGTCTTATAAAAATACAGTGTAATCTCAGTTCCTTTACAGATTCGTGGTATGAGAAAATTTCTTGGACAACTTTAACATGGCGATCAGCTGGTAAGAAAACAGAAATAATTCGTTGATTTTTTTTTTTTACTATAAAAATGATCCTCGTTGTCAATTAAAATGTTGACTATTTGTTTTCCTAATCGTCTTTCACTCACTTATAACTAGGATCTGAATGGCTTGTTCGTTTATCCAATCCTGGTGGTTGAGCTGGAACCTGTAGTTCCCCCGGTCAGCCAGCAGGAGGCCACTCAACCCTGAGACACGCCGCTCTTCTCCGATCCCTGGGTGGCGACGTTCACTTCGCCCATATACTCTTTCCTCACATTCACCCTCCCGTTGTCAAACACATACAGGAGGGGGGGGGGTTAACTGCCCCTCCCTGAGCCACATAACGTGCATGCGAGCAGCGCTGTTCGGGGGGAGAGACAGGCGACGACAGGGAAGGATGACGTCATCGCCCTCGTTACGCGTGGATGAGTTGAGATGGGACGACGATGTTGACACCCGTGTTGTCACTCGGTTGCAGAGGAGAAAATACGCGGTTCTCTGAAGGACACAGACATGGGTACATTTCTCAACTGTAGCAACATTCTACTGTTTGCAGGACTGACAAAAACTGACAAAGCACAATTTCTTTCAGATTTGAACATGTGAAGCTATGGACGTCTACCACTGCGTTATATATGGTATATTTTACACGATATCGAAAACACATGGTCTGTGTTCAAATAACTCGCTGGTAAACATAGAGGTTCCATAAGACTACGTGGTTTATCCACCTTTGATCATTGTTTCCTGACATATCACCCTCGAGATAACAGTTTGTCAAACAGCATGAGACGTGTGGAGGGGGTGGTGGGTGGGTGTGTAGAACGCTGCTCGCCGCTTGAAGCTAATGGCTTGATATCGGTGCAATTGGCGAGGGACAGAGTGGCTTGTTTCGGGGTGGTGGTGGAGTAGACAGGTTCGACGGAGATAGATACTAGGTGGATAGGAAGGATGACGTCATCGCCCTCGTTACGCGTGGATGAGTTGAGATGGGACGACGATGTTGACACCCGTGTTGTCACTCGGTTGCAGAGGAGAAAATACGCGGTTCTCTGAAGGACACAGACATGGGTACATTTCTCAACTGTAGCAACATTCTACTGTTTGCAGGACTGACAAAAACTGACAAAGCACAATTTCTTTCAGATTTGAACATGTGAAGCTATGGACGTCTACCACTGCGTTATATATGGTATATTTTACACGATATCGAAAACACATGGTCTGTGTTCAAATAACTCGCTGGTAAACATAGAGGTTCCATAAGACTACGTGGTTTATCCACCTTTGATCATCAAGATAGATTAAGATATTAACTTCCTTATCTTCGTGATTCTCACCTGCCTGCTGCAGGTCACAATCACGAAGATAAGGAAGTTAATATCTTAATCTATCTTGGGATTAAAGATCCCATGATGTTCTAGAACATTATGGGATCAAATGTCCAATTCTAGAGCATTGGACATTCGAATGTAAAATGTCCAATTCTAGAGCATTGGACATTCGAATGTCCAATGTTCAATTCTAGAACATTGGACATTCGAATGTAAAATGTCCAATTCTAGAGCATTGGACATTCGAATGTCCAATGTCCAATTCTAGAGCATTGGACATTCGAATGTAAAATGTCCAATTCTAGAGCATTGGACATTTGAACCGACCCGCATAATTAAGCACATTCCTTTTTGACATATCGGGAGAAATATGGCACAGTTGCTGTCGCAGAGTCAACAACTGCATTGAGAAATATAGACTTTGGCATTATCACGACTCAGACACGCCCATGATTCGTCACTTGAGTATTTCGCAATAGTGCTGCCTAACTGTGCGCTCTAACATAATAATTTCGCAGGGAATCCCATTCTTTAGACAATACTGTACAGTAACTGAGGTGGGTCTTCAAATCCTCCAACTACTTGATATACTTTCACGCGCCTTTGCAATTAGGTGGCGCGAGCAGTAATACTTTTCTAAGCAGGCCAATATCCCATGGATTTTTTTTATTTTCAACTGTAATATAAACGTCGTTTAAAGAGTTCATATTTAACCCCGTGATTTAAAAATGTTCACTGTATTGGGCTACTAATACGATGATTAGATTTAGATAGTCTATAATACAAGGTTACCCTTTAATACGGGTAACGTATAATTATGTCTTAATATAAATTTTCAAAAGTGTACATAATACATGTTCTAGTATATTTCCCTTACAAAAAACAGATATTCTTACCTGGTCACTGGCTAACAACTTTATACAACCCGAAACGTGTGGAACAATTTCACTTTTTCACAAGTGCACTTCCTAATAATTAACTAGATTTTAGCTCTCGGTCTTATTACAAAGCTGAAGAAAGCATTCTCTTCAGATCTAAAACAACGACATCGTTTCGGTAACTAGATCAATAGGTAAATGGTTAATATCTTTAACGGCCATATTTTACATTAGTTTCTTTAGAGTCTTTACGTCTTTAGACATAGTTCATTATGCTGTGGTTACTGCTACATGCTTAAACACTTCTTATCTTTTCAATCTATCTGCGGTCATATATGTGGGAGTTGGCTATATCTCATGGACACAGACGATCTAATCTGTTAAATACTGAATCTTGATGCGGAAGCGCGATCAGTCAGTTCATCATGTTCATTTATTATTATTTTAACGCAAGTTAACAAAGAGCTGTTTACCAAAGTGCAACAACAAAAATAAACAACAAAAAAAGACGTTTGTAGACCAACGGAAATGATCAGTATGCGAATGTAGCGTGTAACAGGGGCGAGAGACCGGACGTTTTGAAACAAGGCGAAAACCCTAAGAATAACGGTTGACCAGACTTCATAAACCCCGGGGTAGCGAGAGGGATGACAGGATCGGCCTGGTTACCTGGTTACGGTTGCCGTAGACACGGTGGGAGGTACGCTAGCTTAGGACCATGTTACACGAGACAGAAACCTGGTATGCCTGCATCTGCCATGACAGATTCTGGGTAGGTGTTAGCCTCGTAAATAAGCAATATGTCTGTGTGTGTGTGTGTGTGTGTGTGTGTGTAGGATTAGGGGCAGCTTCTGTCTCATTAATTTTTCAATGCACACCTGCAGATACACATATGGTTTCCCTTCCTTCCCTCCTTCCTCCCTTCCTTCCTCCCTTCCTTCGCTCCTTCCTACCTTCCTTCTCTTCTTCCTTCCCTCCCTTCTCTCCTTCCTTCCTTCCCTCCTTCCTTCCTCCCTTCCTCCTCTCCTTCCTTCCCTCCTTCCTCCCTTCCTTCTCTCCTTCCTTTTTATCCTCTCTGGTCTTCTAGCAGCAATACTTACAAAAATACAGAAAAACAGTCCTTTTGTGACCTTTCTGGATTTACCATGTAATGTCAATATTTGACCACTAGAGGTCAGTATCTTTGTTTGTCTAAATGGTAAGGATGGAAGGAAGGAAGAAAGGAAGGATGGAAGGAAGGAAGGAAGGAAGGAAGGGGTTTAGGATGTGAAAAAGACAGAGGGGGAATTGATGGTGGGTTGGAAGGAAGGAAGGAAGGAAGGAAGGAAGGAAGAAAAGGATGAAACAATATTGAAACCTAGTCCAGTCTACACTCCAGACTCTAGTCACAGATGCTTGCTGCATGCATGGCTGAGAAACCACAATAGGAGGATGGGAACTCAAAGGGACAAACAGTGCGTGTGTGTTCTATGACTCTTCTTGACTCTATTATCTCGTCCTTATCAAAGACCCCTTCAGAATGTCTTATGTGAAACCAAGCTGCTGAATCTTATGGAAGGATAAATAAGGTAAACAATTTAGAAAGTTTTTTCTTTCTGGTCTAGGATGAATAATAACTGTTGAAAGAGGGAGAGAGATGCCAATGAATGCAGAAAGAAAGGAGGGAGAGGGGGATGAAGAGGGAGAGAGAGAGTAGGAGTGAGAGAAGAGAGAGAGCGTAGGAGTGAGGGAGTAGAGAGAGAAGAGAGAGGGTAGGAGAGAGAGAGAGAGGGAAGGAGAGAGAGAGGGTAGGAGAGAGAGAGAGGAGAGAGAGATAGAGAGAGGGTAGAAGAGAGAGAGAGAGAGTGGAGAGAGAGAAAGGGAGCGAGAGA
>BROE01000023.1:9290701-9293201 GCA_036571765.1 Plecoglossus altivelis | reverse complement strand
CCAAGAACGAGAAAGCTACGAAGTCTTATCGCGAGAGTTCCCATGTCCGTGTTTTGTTTTTTTTCACTCCCTGTGAGTCGTTTTAATAGGAGCAGTCTCCCCCTATCGTCATAGAGACACAGTACGGCTCCCCTCGCGCACAGCCTTTTCCAATCGTTACCGGGTGGTGTATAAACACAAGCCCATTTGGATCTGACAGTGGAGACCATAATTTACTCCGTCCTCTCTGCCTCTCACCGGAAGAAACCCCCCCTCATTCCCGGTAACCAATTCGAACCTTGGGGTTTGTAACGTCGCACTACGGACAGGGAGAGGAGGGAAGCGACCGAGGGGAGTATCGACAAACCGGAGCCGGGGTCCAGTTCGTTCAACCGGAGTAGCCAGGTAAAGTAATACATACAGCCGGTTCGCAGCTGTGTCCTCGCGCTTCGTTCCTTTGTAAAAGCACAATGTCTCAATGAGCCGTTGTTCAAATGGTAATATTTCCGAATATTAGGATTTAACGTGATCATGCAGAAATGATTTGCAGTAACCTAAAGAGGGGGGGTAGTTGTCACCAACAGCGCGTGTCAGTGACGCGCCTACATCGGTAGACGCGTGTGTGTGTTTGTGCGTGTTCACTAGAGTGCACATCTGTCTGTTTGAAGGCACACGCGCTCGATGGCTACTGTCGCTGTTTTTAAATAGACGCATGAGAATAGATGTCATCTGCGACGAGCGAAACTAACTGCATTTAAATTCATCAACGGTGCTTCCATGCTACAGCTTTGACATAACCAGACAATTTGTCATTCGAATGAGATCTATTCTCTTTTATGACACTGATGTCTATGGAGAGCTCATGAGGCCTAATTCGTATACTAACCCTACCGTGTGATTACGTTATATTCTTAACTCCGTTAGAATGTTAACCATCATCTTCATCACGTTACCACGTCCAAATAGCGACGTGGCAACCAAACTTACAGTCCGGTACATACGTTTATTTTGCGCCACACACAGACAGACAACGCCAAGTAGACGGTGGTCTGTTAATCACCGACGACATGTTTACGTTAGGCTACTTCCCCGTTTGGTTTCACCGGACTCTGACGACACTGAACCCCACCGGTCAATAACAGGTGATGTCCGTTGCGAAGATGTTTTTAATGTCCGTTGTGTTGCGTAATATGACAAATGAGAAACAATGGCTAGACCGGTGTGTGGTATCTCTGATTGAATCAAAGGCGACGCGCACGCACACACAAACGAGAGCGTGTACAGGCTGTAGACTGAAATGAAGGGTTGTTTACCCCTCGCACCTGCCTTCCCTTCCTGATTCTCCTTCAGGCTGCGCGGGCGTCCCGCCAAATCCTATCGGGCACGAGGAGCTGATGCAGACTATTATAAATGAGAAAGACTTCTACAGAAATGAGGCCTTCGTTATTTTAGTCTCAATCGAGAACACCGTTTAACTTTTGGGGGTTTTAGTTCGGTTAATAGGCGGGTGACCCAAATCCACAAACAGGGCTCCTCAAAAAAAAAGGTTTATTTTAAGACGGATGTTTATTTAACAGCTTTTATCGCGCCTATCCCTTCCTCCGGTTCCAGGCTCTAGCACTTGATCTACGTAAGTAGTCGTAGCGGTTTGCATGTTGATAAGCATCGGGGGCTCGCGGCTGCCCGCTTGGTTACAGCTCGCCAGTGTTCCCTCGAGAGAAGGCGCGGAGTGATTTGCTGTCCGGTGCTTGAGAAACGCGCGCACTGCATGATTTTGGACGCCGCTATCAAATGTTGCTGGTATAAATGTTAAATTCTGTTAAAAGCACATGTTGTATTATGTTTAACACACACAAATGTGCGCTCTCTCTCTCTCTCTCTCTCTCTCTCTCTCTCTCTCTCTCTCTCTCTCTCTCTCTCTCTCTCTCTCTCTCTCTCTCTCTCTCTCTCTCTCGCTTGCTCTCTGCGCACGTCGGCGTTTGCGTCTGAATGTGCAACAATCTCGAGTCACGGTGACTGAAATATTAGACGGACGAAGCGCGAAACGGAAAATTCCAGCGATTCCCGTGCCGCTCGTCAAACTGTCAGTATCTCGAGATGTACAGCCCGGTCTGTCATATCACCCGGAGTGACGGATCAGGGCGGGAGCCTGGGTCACACAGAACGGTAGAGAACGGAGAACGTTAGAGAGAGAGAGAGGAGGGCAGAGAAAGAGGGAGACAGAAAGATTGAGAGAGAGAGAGAGAGGGAGGGAGAGAAGGGGGAGAGAGAAATGCAGACTTCTTGGCCTATCTTAACCTCTGTATCTGGCGCCAAACACTCCTTCCCACCCCCCCTCTCTCATCCCCCCTCCCCCCTTCTCTCTCCCCCTCCCGCCTCCCCCTCTCTCACCACACACAGCACACACACCTCCCCTTCCACCTCCCTAGTGGCGTACTAGGCTAGACTCCATCAACAGACTGAGAGGTGGACGATCTGTAGCCATTTGTCTGTTTCTGTGAAAAACGTTCGAAGTCTCTCT
>BROE01000023.1:9241636-9251192 GCA_036571765.1 Plecoglossus altivelis | reverse complement strand
TATATATAGTGTATATATATAGTATAGTATATAAATATTATATAATATATATATATTATATAAAATATAAAAGAGTCTGGATCTATAGTTCTTTTAAGGGTTTTTATTGAAGTTGCTACCTAGGGTCCTGTTAGTGTCATAGTAGTGTGGTTTAGAAGCTTTTGCCTGTTTTTGATTGGGTTCATGATGGGTTATTTTTTTTAAGAAACTTTTTGGGTTTAAGGAATATTGTTAGATATAAAGGTGTCGTATAATTTAAACGTAATTGGATTATATTTTCCACAAAAATATATTTTTTTAACAGCTTTTTGAACATTCTGATGAAGTAAAATGCTGGTAAATGTCTAGAGTCACCTGGTGTGCATAACACTAGGTTCTTTTTGGCCGCCATTTTGTTCACTTGGCGATCACCCATTTTGTGTGTCATCTTTATCATAATTTCAAGTTTATAAAATTAGTTATTGAAGGTTTTAAAATAAAAGCATAGTCAAAATACACCCAGTGCTACTATGACTTTGCTTTGTAAAATAAATGGCCTTTTATTTAATTATTTATCCCCTCTTAAAATCTTCATCTGTTATTTGATTATGAATCGGATAACCAGGGTTTAAATATATACCCCCTGGATGTGTTTATGTATTTGTAGACCACACTCCATGCAGACATTTCTAGAAGCATCGTCACTCGTGTGTGAAAATGACATTATCACATTAGCCTACATTTGGTGCTTCACTCCAGATCTGCATACAGCTCAGCCTGTGAAAACACACAACGTCAGATCATTTCCATGACAAAATTCACTGCTGTTTCTAAACATGCTTTCGTTATTTTGTCTCCACAGTTCAGTGGCTACCTGACAACCATGGAGATTTAGTCCAGGATGCCCCTTCCACTCCCTGCCTCACACAACCACCCACACCACCCTCCTATCCAGGAACCCCTTTAGCAGCATATCATGTTTTGAAAGTATCTCTAAAGCAACTTCAAATCATCATGTGCTGCAACAGGGAGGCCTCGGAATCCCCACGTCTATCAGAACTAAAAACGATTGAATTCTGATTCTAAACCCGGGTTCCAACGAACCTTGGCGTTCTATGGAACCCTGCTATAGTTCCGTCAGTGTGCCTGACTTCAGCAGCACATCATTACTGGTACTGGTCTCCATGACTGCCAGTGAAGATTGTGCTGCTCTAGTCAGACTCACACAGTCTTCTCCACCAGCATCCCACCAGCAGGAAGGGATCTGACCAGTGTTGGGTGCACATGGATGGTCGTTGTGCAAGAATTAAGGAGCATTTATCATAGTCAAACATCCGTGGTATTTCATTGCAGTCATTCTAATCGTAGATAACAATTATACTTTCCATCGATTGTAACCCACTAATGCACTTGGAAAATATCGAACCTCATTGAGAACATGTATTTCTTATGAAATATTATTCGATTTGAACTGTTCTAGAATTCAATGGAAGTATAGCTGTTGTGTGTTAGAATAACTCAAATGTTGCTGCAGTGACATTTCGGACAGAACAAGTAATTGACCCTGTTGCATCGTGATAAAGTGTTAAACTTGATAAACTACTGTGTCATGATTACACTTCATATATGTAAACCCTTTGCCGTATTATTGGGTAATATTACTAATAATTTTTTTTTCTTCCCTATTTTGGAGCGACTTGTGAAAGAGATGTTGTGAGTTCAGTCATGACTGCTGTTGGCAGGGCTGCTTACTCAAGAGTCAAAAGCACTGGCTGGATTTTTCTCTTAAGTTTGCTCCTTCGGACGTTATGATGTGGAATCGCATCATTTTCTAAATTAATCTGCTGAGTGATCAGATGCATTTGAAATAAAACCTTCAAAACTGGCTAAAATAAATACAACTTTTTTTTTCTTCCCCTTTCTTTTTTTTTTTTTACTGTACAAACCCCACCTATCCTTGTTTTGGGACCTTGAAATAAAACGATGAGCTAACATAATTGTATAAAGTCCTATCATCTGCACTTGGATAAAGTGTATAAGTAGGTAAGTACTAGTGAGGTGAAATCATCACTGTCAAATTATAATCACAGCACACCAATTGCTATAAATGATGCCTTTGCATACTCTGGTCTAGTTCTTCCATTAAAAGCCTTTCAAACTTGTGAAATGATTATCATAGCTTTTTCACTATACTGTACAATCATCTTTTATCAATCTACAAACACTAACGCCACAAATTTACCTAAACTAAATTTGTCACCGCCTGTCATTTTGATCCCGACTGTAAATAACCTCTTCTGTGCCGTTTCATCACAAAGGTAAACTATCGTTGAACACCAGCCTGAAGAGGTAACATCAAACTGAAGAAAAAACCACCACTTCCAAAATATCTGTTAAATACAAAATCGAGTTTATTCAAGATAATTCAATCACATAGGGATCATGTGATCCATATCACATAGGGATCATGTGACCCATATCTACCAATAAACTAACAGCTTAGACATCGCATTCTCGTATAAACTAGGAGTGCTCTTGTTCATCAGGAGTGAATATTTATATTTCTTCTTCTCCATCTTAGATCCTACAGCTGTTTCTTAAATACAAAATGGTGACACTGATCTAAACAATCATCTAACCCTTTAACCTTTCCTACAATAGCAATGAATAAGTACATGATTTTACCATTTATACAATTTTGAGTTTTATGCACTGATAAGGAGGAAAATATTTGCTCTCACTCTAATAGTGTGCAATGTTGTTGTTAGGCTTAAATACACCAGGGTGAGTGTGAGTGTGTGGAAAGGGGTGAGAAAATAAGACCAGAAATATATGGCTATATTGTGTACATAATGAAAATGTTATTAAACTGTAAGGAGGTAGGCCAGTGTGTGTGTGTGTGTGTGAGGGATAAAAACATGATTTTTTTAAATAATTGAGCGCGATCAGTCATCTCTCCTGTCCACTGCTGCTGCTTGGTGTCAGCAAGAAGATGTCACTGTTGGGAGAAGAAGATCAACGTGTTGATGTGACGAACCTCCCTCCTATCCTCTCGGACCCTCTCTCAGAGGTCAAAGGTCAGCGGGAGAGGAGAGGCAGATCACTGGAGTTCATGATGAGGCTTGAGTCCAGATTCAGGTTGTCTAGGAGATGAGAGAGAGAGGGGGGGAGATGAGGGAGGGAGGGAGATGAGGGAGGGAGGGAGAGGAGAGATGAGACAACGGATATTTGATCATATTAACCGAATACACTTGTCGTGTTTGAAACCTGAAGCCAGATGCTCTGATGAAAGCGAATAAAAAGGGCCTCCAAACAACAGCAGGAACTTGGCGCTCAAAAACAACGACAACAACAACAACAAGGTTTTTTTCCGGAAGTAACAGCGTTTAGAATCGGACGCTGACAAGCTCAGCGTCACCCCAACAAATATAATCAGAAGTTGCAAAAGCGACTCTGTAAAGTCGCTAAATTCAGCGATCAAAGTCAATAAATTGGTAACACTGGACAAGCATCTAATGTCACAGCTTTTAGTATTATTATATACTACATGAGATGTAGAAATACTGTAGCTGTGAGGCAGAGGACCATGAAAACATCGTCCACCTACAGAAACATCCCTGTTTGTGTTCCTGATGGTTCGAACACGTGCGAATGCAACATCTTTCACATATCAAACCCATCCTCACCCATCCTCCCCTATCCTCACCCATCCTCCCCCACCCTCACCCATCCTCACCCCCTCCCTCTGTAGGATAAAAGCATAGGCTGAACCACGCCGTTGACCCGAGGCTGGTTCCTCGTCCGGGTTCCTCGCCTGGGTTCCTCGCCTGGGTTCTTACCTTGGTCGAAGTTAATTTTCTTGGCAGCAGACGCCTCACCCAGACCCTCCATGTCCACCAGGTCGCTGTTCACATCCGAGTCGTTCAGAGCGCTGAGAGTCACGTCTGAGCAGGAAGGGGGACAGAACAGGACATTTACAATCCATTACTCCTACAAACACACACTCATATAACAACACCACACACACACTCACTCACAACAACGCCACACACACACACACACTCGCATAACAACACCACACACACACACACTCACAACAACGCCACACACACACACTCGCATAACAACACCACACACACACACACGCTCACAACAACGCCCAACACACACACATAACAACGCCACACACTCACATAACAACACCACACACACACACTCACATAACACCTCACCACACACACACACACTCATATATAACAATGCCTCGCCACACACTCACATAACAACGCCACACACACTCACATAACAACGCCTCACCACACACACACACACTCACATAACAATACCACACACACTCACATAACAACACCACACACACACACTCACATAACGCCTCACCACACACACACACACTCACATAACAATACCTCGCCACACACACACTCACATAACGCCTCACCACACACACACTCACATAACAATACCTCACCACACACTCACAAAACAATGCCGCACACACACAGTCACATAACAATGTCTTGCCACACACACACATAACAACACCTCTCCCCACACACTCACACAACGCCTCTCGCCCCACACACACAACCACCACCCCCACACTTACACAATGATAATACAAGCTAATTTATCATACTTTATAGAAAGTAAAGAGTACTTGTACAGACATGTCCAAAGAGGGTCCAATATCGCACTTAAGTGATCACACACTAAACCAACATCACTCCATCCATAACTCCCACAAGTACACACTCACATAACACCACACTCCACCCCCCTCACACACACACACCAACTCACCAACACACACCAATCCCCTCCACACCTCTACGATAACAACCGCACTCCACCCGCCCTCACACACTCACTCACATAACACCACACTCCACCCCCCTCACACACACTCACATAACAACACACTCCACCCCCCTCACACACTCACACGTCAACCAAAAAAAAAATAAAAACAGCCCATCCACCCCTCACACACATATCACCACACTCACACCCCCTCTCACACACACACACTCATCCCCCACCCCCACACACACACACACTCATTCCCCCCCACACATACACACACACCCTCCCTTCTCACCTGCCGTCTTCTGTTTCTTCATGGTGGGGTGTCCCTGTGAGGAGGATCCCTGGAGCCCCGTCGTCACGACGACCTGCCCGGTCTGCGCGGCCATGACGGTCGGCCCCACGGAGGTCACCATGGCGACGGCCGCCTTCTTGGCGTTCTTTCTGGGGGAGTCGGCGGAGAGCGGCACTTTGTTCTCGTACAGCTTCCTCTTGACTGTCGTCTTTATCTGACCTCTGTGGGGAGGGGTGGATGTGTGGGGTAGGGTGTGAGGAAGAGGGCATGTGTGTGTGAGGGGGTGAGGGTGGGGTGGGAAGAGAGGGGGCGGGGGATGAAGAGAGGGGGTAGGGTGTGTGAGGGGATGGGGGTGTATGGGAGAGGGTGGGGATGAGAGAGGGGGTGGGGGTGTTGGAGAGGGTGGGGTGGGAAGAAGGGTGGGGGATGAAGAGAGGGGATGGGGGTGTGTGAGGGGATGGGGGTGTATGGGAGAGGGTGGGGTGGGAAGAGAGGGTGGGGGATGAAGAGAGGGGATGGGGGTGTATGGGAGAGGGTGGGATGGGAAGAGAAGGTGGGGGATGAAGAGAGGGGATGGGGGTGTGTGAGGGATGGGGGTGTATGGGGTGAGGGTGGGGTGGGAAGAGAGGGTGGGGGATGAAGAGAGGGGATGGGGGTGTATGGGAGAGGGTGGGATGGGAAGAGAAGGTGGGGGATGAAGAGAGGGGATGGGGGTGTGTGAGGGGATGGGGGTGTATGGGAGAGGGTGGGGTGGGAAGAGAGGGTGGGGGATGAAGACGGGGTGGGGTGGAAAGAGAGGGGGTGTGTGAGGGGATGGGGGTGTATGGGAGAGGGTGGGGTGGGAAGAGAGGGTGGGGGTTTATGAGAGACAGGGGGTGGGGTGGAAAGAGAGAGGGGTTGGTGCAGTAGTGAGCGTACAGTCTCACGAATCTGACTCTGGAATCAATCTAACTGTGCGTCTCTGTTAGGCTTCCCACTTTTCTCCCAGACCTGCAGCCTGTCTTCCTACAGCAGGGGTGTCAAACCCTGGTCCTCCTCCTACAGCAGGGGTTTCAAACCCTGGTCCTCCTCCTACAGCAGGGGTGTCAAACCCTGGTCCTCCTCCTACAGCAGGGGTGTCAAACCCTGGTCCTCCTCTTACAGCAGGGGTTTCAAACCCTGGTCCTCCTCCTACAGCAGGGGTGTCAAACCCTGGTCCTCCTCTTACAGCAGGGGTTTCAAACCCTGGTCCTCCTCCTACAGCAGGGGTGTCAAACCCTGGTCCTCCTCCTACAGCAGTGTCAAACCCTGGTTTGACACCCCTGTCACCCCTGCCAATTTTCAGGCTTCCACAGAGCTGGATAGCAACCGATTTGGTGCATCTGGTGTGCTGGAGCAGGAAAACATCTAGAACCGTCAGGACAGCGGCCCCATCGATGACGCCAGGGTTGGACACCCTGCTGTGGAGAAGGACCAGGGTTTGACACCCCTGCTGTAGGAGGAGGACCAGGGTTGGACACCCCTACCCTACAGGCTCGTGACTGGGGCCTGAGAAACAGGTCTAAGTAGGGCTTGTATCACTGTTTCAGCCGAGACTTGACCAATTTTAAACAGTAGCGTAAACAGGCCTAGTGAAAGAGTAAGTCCAAGGTCAAGCCCCCCCCCCCCCCCCCCCCCCCCCCCCCAAGAGAGACAAGCAACAGAGAGATAGAATGTGAAAAGTGTGGTGAGAGAAAACGTGTCTCTAACCGGCCTGGTTGGAGACAAGGAAAAGGAAGGGAAGGTGTGTTTCCTTACATGGTGCGGTCCTTGAGGACAGAGCTGAGAGCGTTGAGGTCATCACCAAACCTTACCACTATCGATCTCAGTTGTTCGATCTCAGTCTCCGTCCATTTAGCTCTGCAAGGAGACACATACACCGCTAGGGCCTGTTCACACATTAAACCTTTGGCCTGATTCAAATACTAGTCCTTGACCCTTGGGCCAAATCCTAACAGTAAACTCAGAAGGTCCAGATTACGTTCAGATACTCCCAACATTGTTTTGGTTTAACAAGGCTGCTTCTGAACTTGGTGGTTTACGGAGAACAAACAGTGACACAAGCCCCGACTAGAGGAAACACTGGACTCAGAACAAACAGGGTGTGTGTGTGAAAGGTGAGTGTAGAAGTGTTTGTGTGTGTGTGTGTGTGTGTGTGTGTGTGTGAGAGAGAGATGTGTGTAGAAGTGTGTGTCTGAAAGGTAAGTGTAGACGTGTGTGTGTATGTAGAAGTGTGTGTGTGTGTCTGACTGATGAGTTTAGAAGTGTATGTGTGTGTGTTAGTCTGAAAGGTGAGCGGAGAAATGTGTGTGTGTGTGCAGAAGTATGTGTGTGTCTGAGAGATGAGTTTAGAAGTGTGTGTGTGTGTCTCTGAAAGGTGAGTGTATAAAAGTGTGTGTCTGAGTGATGAGTGTAGAAGAGTGTGTGTGTGTGTGTGTGTGTGTCTTACCCCGCGGGGCTGGCATCAGCGACAGGGTGAAGCTGCATCGTCAGTTCTCCCAGCTTTGTAAAGGCAGCTCCCGCAGCGGAGAATATCTCACCGACCTACCGAACACGGAGATGAATATAAATAATCATAATTTAACGGTCGTGACACGAGACGTACATGTTAATGTTACGGACACCGGCTTCTTCAAATCGGATGAACGTGTTCCGTTGTGTTCTAAGCGGTTATGTTTAGATAACGCATACGGGTTAACAAGAGGGTAGCGACACCGTGTGGACTATTATGCAAATGTTGGAGAGAGATATGAATTAAAAATGTAAAAATATATAGATATATATCATTTTTACAAGAACGTTACTAAAAATCTGGCCGTTTTTACCAGGGCGTTTTACTTATTATCGACTGTTGCGCCTTGTGGAGGTTTGTGTCTATTAGAATAGAATAACTTGGTACAGGAAAATAGCAACAATGTAGCCTTTCGTATTAGCTTACATTAACAACCTAGAAGTACAACTGTAGTCTTAAGTGATGATGCGGTAAATAATATTGTAACATTGGCCAAGCGTTGCAGCAAAAACATCTAACCGTGCTATAACTCACCTTTGTTGAGGCCGAAGTCATTTTCCCGATTGCTAACTCAGTCCAACTTAAAGCGTTACTGTTAGAAAGAAAACCGATCAGCTAGCTAGGATAACTACGAGTATATTCCTGAGATTTTGTAAAACAGCTAAGCTAGCGAGCCGTGGGCTAGCTTGTAATGCCGTATAATTTCTTCACAATTGCGGAAGCGCACTGCTGGTATTCTAACTAGCAGAATGTCAATTTTTATATGAACCATCACATTTTTATTGATGGTGGATTTATAACGTTATTCGTGAGTGCTATAATGGTTAATTGTTACACGTAGATAGCTACGAGCTAGCTAGCTACATTCAAACAACGACTTCAATGGGTAAACGGAAGTATCGCGTGCATCGTCTGATGAATGTGGAGTGCGGATTGGTCCAAATTTCACAAAGCGAACTAAATATATATTATTTTAATTATACGCTGTATTAAATCTCTTTTTTTAAAATTTCGTAGCATTAATAACAGTATTTTAATGTTAACAACGACAGTTATTTTGTTTAATTGTAACCACGCAAATGTGATTTTTGGGGGGTTTAGTTTCTTCCAATCGCAATCGAGTAATGTTCTTCCTGTTTTCTTCTTCTGTTCTTCCTGTTTTAAGTCACCTGACTTAACTGGTGACTGATCAGACCAGAGAGAAGTTCAAACTTGGTAGCTGTTTCCCTGTCTGCTAAAAGTGCCTTTTTCCACTTTAAATGTTGAAAATCTGGACATCGACGGGAATTTAGATCTAGTTTTTTGACCCAAGTCTCGTTTTGAGACTTTGAAACCATGGCGTCTTGTTTATTTTGCGGTCCGAAACTCGCCGCTTGTGGAATTGTTATTAGCATTTGGGGAGTCGTTATGCTGGTAAGTGTTAACTAGCCTGCTAGCTAGAATTATAAGATACCTACGGATGCCTTTTAATCGTATATTTTCCTATCATAAATCTTAACAATGTCACTAAGGGTTAACCGTGCGCCTGAATATATTCAGTTGTCACTAATGTGCGAGCTCCTGAGTTAGGTATCGCTGTTCAGTTGTTGTTTTGTGGTGAGAGTTGCTTAGTAAAATGTGCTAAATCGACAACGCAGTACACCTGTCTCATGAGAACGTAGTCATTTAGTAATATCATTTGTTTACCACCTATTAATGAGCTGTCTCTCTCTCTCTCTCTCCTTCGCCCAGGCGATGTTAGGTATATTTTTCTCCACCCATTCTGCTGTGCTTATCGAGGACGTGCCGATCACGGAGGCTGACTTAAGAGAAGAGTGAGTTTCCTAAGACAGCTAGGCGTTCGAGAACAGAACTTTGAACTCTGAATTTAGATTTAGAATTTCGATCTCTCGGAACACCCCATTCCCTTGTTCGTCAGTTCTGAAAGG
>BROE01000023.1:9234136-9236636 GCA_036571765.1 Plecoglossus altivelis | reverse complement strand
GTGTGTGTGAGACAGGTTGTGTGAGTGTGATAGTGTATGTGCGTAGTAATGGGAATGACAGTCTGTAGGTATGTGTGACAGCGTGTGTGTGCGACAGCGTGTGTGTGTGTGTGTGCGACAGCGTGTGTGTGTGTGACAGCGCGTGTGTGTGTGTCACCTGTATAGCGATGGGGATAAGGCCCTGGTCTGGGTGCTGGTACAACAGACACAGTGGAACAGCGATGTGCTGCTGTTTCCCTCTGATCACGTTCGTGGGAACCTCCTCCAGGATTCTGTAGTCCAGCAGGTAGATGTTCCCTGCCTGGGGAGATTAGAGAAGAAGACAGAGGCAGAGAGAGAGACAGAGAGAGGCAGAGAGAGAGAAGGGCAGAGAGACAGAGGGGCAGAGAGAGAGAGAGAGAGAGAGAGGGGCAGAGAGAGAGAGAGGCAGAGAGAGAGAAGGGCAGAGAGTGAGAGAGAGACGGAGAGAGGCAGAGACAGAGAGAGGCAGAGACAGAGAGAGGCAGAGAGAGAGAGAGGCAGAGAGAGGCAGAGACAGAGAGAGAGACAGAGAGAGGCAGAGAGACAGAGAGGCAGGGAGGGAGGGAGAGAGAGGCAGAGAGAGAGAGGAAGAAAGATGCAGGAGGAGAAGAGAGAAATGAGAGATCGATGAGAGGCCGAAATATAAAGAGTGAGATGTAGAAGCAGAAATACAGTGAGACACAGAGAGAGAGAGGCAGAGAGAGAGAGATGGAGAGAGAGACAAATAGAGAGACAGAGAGAGAGGCAGACAGAAAGAGAGGCAGACAGAGAGAGGACGCAAGGCTAGAGAGATCACCCACCTTGAGCTCCTTCTCCAGGGAGGTACGCGGGGCCAGCGAGCCCAGAACCATGTCACCTGAGACGGGGAAGTTCTCCGGCAGCTCCCTGACCCTGCGGATCATCCGGGGGTTGGAGCCGTTCTTACATTGGTACCCGAAGAACCAGTCCTCTTTCCAGTGCTCCATGCAGTACTCTGAACAGACAGCAGAGGGCAGACCTTCAGTCACCAGTTGAGATTGGTCAGTTACCCATAAACCATTTCCTGGTCTAGGAGGACGTGGGCTCTGATCCCTGGAATTCTACCCATCATCCTCTTGTTCTCTCTGTCAGGGTCAGTGTTGTCAGGGTCAGTGTTGTCAGGGTTACTGTTGTCAGGGTCAGTGTTGTCAAGGTACCTGCGATGGGACTCCGCAGTTTCCAGAAGATGCGCTTGAAGTCGTCCAGGTCGTCCCAGGACTTGCCGAATGTGATGGCCAGTTTCTTCAGAGACAGTTCCAGAAGCCTGAGAAAAGAGAGAGGGAGAGAGGGATAGAGCAACATACACGACACACACAGAGAGAGAGAGAGAGAGAGACACACACAGAGAGAGAGAGAGAGAGAGACACACACACAGAGAGAGAGAGAGAGAGACACAGACACAGAGAGCGAGAGAGACACAGAGACAGAGAGAGACACACACAGAGACAGACAGAGAGAGAGAAAGAGAGACAGAGAGAGAGAGACACAGAGAGAGAGAGACACAGAGAGAGAGAGAGAGATAGGCCGACAGAAAGTAAGAGGAAGTGAAAGGTTTAAAAATTAAGAAATACGTAGATCACCCTGGAAAATCCATATTTCCCTGCCCGCTTTTAGAAGCAGGAAGTGGTCACAGTCAATGACAAGTTCCAAGAACTCACACACAGGAACATCCTGATATTTATCACCCATAATGTGTTCATTTAACACCCGCTTCCAGCCAAAGCAACACATGAGGGGGGGAATTGAACCTCAAGCTCATGATCACCATGCACTAACCACTAAGCTCTAAACACTGATCTCTAACTATCGAGCTATTACCAATCCACACAGAATACAAGCTATACACAAAACATGTGTGTGTGTGTGTCAGGTGTGTGTGTTGGTGTGTCAGTGTGTTTGTGTGTGTGTGTCGGTGTGTGTGTGTGTTGGCGTGTGTGTTTCTGTGTCGGTGTGTGTGTGTGTGTTTGTGTGTCGGTGTGTGTGTNGTGTGTGTGAGACTCACGCGTACTGTAACGAGCCCTCAAAGTCACTGCGTTTCTCGTTGTCAAAGCGGACGTCCTGATGCAAGTCTGATTCTGTCTTGGCGTCGATACACTTGGGGATGCCAGGAGCCCAGGCCACCCACCTGACACACACACTGTCAGAGTGATGCCTTGCATGTGTGTGTGAGAGAGACTGTGTGTGTGTGAGTGTGTGTGTGTGTCTGACCTGTAGATCTTCTGTCTCTCCTGCAGCTCTGCCTTCCTGTGAGCCAGAAGCTGAGGGAGGGAGTCTTCACTCTCTCTCCTCGCTGTGGGGGAGAGAGGGGAGGTAGAGTAAGGGAGAGGGGAGGGAGAGGGGAGGCAGAGTGCAGGGAGAGGGGAGGGAGAGAGGAGGGAGAGGAGGGAGAGAAAAGGAATAGAGGGAGAGTGGAGGGAGAGTATAGGGAGAGTATGGAGAGAAGAGGGAGAGGGGAGGGAGA
>BROE01000023.1:9224099-9228290 GCA_036571765.1 Plecoglossus altivelis | reverse complement strand
ATGGGAGGGAGGGAGGGGGAGGAAGGGAGGGAGGGGGAGAGAGGGAGGGAAGCAGAACAAAAGATAAGAGATATGTTAACACATGCAGAAAGGTCTGAGTATGTGAGTAGTCATCCACCCCTTTGATAAGGTTTTACACACCCAAGACGTTTTGCAAACCTTAAAGTGAAGCACACAAAAACACTGAAACATGCTATGGGCAGTGCTACTTTACATAGCTGTGGAGGTAAATATGCTATGCTACAAGACTAGGATAATGCAGTTTTCAGGCTAGGATGCTTAGATAATGCTATGCTACAAGACTAGGATGATAATGCAGTTTTCAGGCTAAGATGCTTAGATAATGCTATGCTACAAGGCTAGGATGATAATGCAGTTTTCAGGCTAGGATGCTTAGATAATGCTATGCTACAAGGCTAGGATGATAATGCAGTTTTACCTTTTTCTTCTCTGTGCACTGGCCTCCTCCTTCCTCCTGATCTCTCTTTCGTTTAACCCCTTTTCCATCTTCTTCATCCCCCTCTCGCTCCTCGTCCTCTTCTCCCCCCCTCTCTCGCTCGGATCCCTCCCCCTCCTTCTCGCTCTGAGCCGATGAGCTCACTTCCTCCCTGGCCGAGTCCCCGCCCTCTTGAGCCTCTTCTCCTTCCCGATTGGACGGCTGGTCATCAGCAGCGCTCGTTTCCTGCGAAGATTCCCCCCTTTGCTCTTGCCGATTGGACGGGCCTTCTTCCGAGGAGGAGGTTCCCTCCATCCGATTGGCTCCTGCCTCCCACAACCTCACTTCCTGTCTGTCTCCTTCTTCCTCCCCAGGCTCTTCCCTCTCTTCCAACGCTCCCCCTGTCACACAAAGGATCTGAGGCATGGTGGGGTCGTTCATCCTTTCGTTATCCTCCTCCTCTCCCTCCCTCTCTCCTTCCCTCTCCTCCTCCAGCACCCCGATGCTCTCCACCTCCTGCGTCTTCATCCCTTCGTCTCCGTACGGCATTCTCCCAGTCCCCAGCTCCTCAATCCCCCCTTCTCTCTCTCCCTCCACACGGAATCCCCCCATCCCTCCCTCCACCTCCCCCTCTCCCCGGAGCACCTCCCCCTCCTCCCTTCCCGGAGCCCCTCTCCGGCCCTCGCCTTCCAAGCGAGGGATCTCTCCCTCCTCCTCCTCGTCTTCCTCCTCATCCTCCAGCCCCTCCTCCTCCTCGTCTTCCTCCTCCTCCATCTCCTCCTCGTACTCCTCGCCCTCGTAGAAGTCCTCCTCGGCGTAGTCACTGCCCTCCTCCTCCTCCAGCCCTTCCTCCTCCTCTTCCTCCTCCTCCATCTCGTCCTCCTCGTCCTCGTCAGAACTGTTGATGTTGATGACGGCCGAGTCTTCCTCGTTGGCCTGCTGCTGCAGCTGCCTGGATGTCTGGGCCATCTGGCTGTGAAGGGACTGCATCTGCAGGTTGATGCCCAGAGAGGAGGCCTGTCCTGGGACCGGAGTCTGCAGCAGCATCTGCTGGAGCTGGGCCCCTGGCAGAGAGTCCCCCAGGCCACCGGGTGGAGCTGTGAGCTGGGCGGTGGAGTTGAGCGCGGGTGCCAGAGACACTAAGGGGAAGGAGACAGGCGGGGAGGAGTTGATGGCGTTGGGGCGGGAGGAGGAGGCGGGGGGGAGGATGGGGATGGTGATGGAGATGGTGGAGGAAGGGAGGTCATTGGGGAGCGAGACGTCCATTGCCGAGCCCCCCGCAACCCCCGCCTCTCCTCCCTGGCCGCTTCCTGCTCCCGTCGCCACGGCGACGCCCGCCGGGATCCCCGTCACGGGGGCGCAGTCCTGGCCGCCAAGCGACAGCATCCCCGGAGGAACGATGACCACGCTGTCGTCGGAATCGCTGTTCAGCGAGATCTCCACGTCCTCCGCTTCCTCTTTGTCGTAGCGGACGAACACGGGCCTCTGGCTCTCCGGGAGCCCCAGACCAGCCAGCTCAGCCTGGTGCTGACGGGGGGAAAGCAGCATCTCTCCTGGGGCGCCCAAGTGGCCAGGCTGGCCCGGGGGAACCAGGGGGAGATGGTTCTCCAGGGAGCCTAGCAGGGAGGCAGGGCCCAGGCCTAGAGGGTGTCTTGCGGGGAAAGGGGGTCCGGGCGTGGGGCCTCCCAGGAGGGTGGGCAGGGTGAGGGAGGGGCCCTGGGAGGGGGCAAGGACCGGGGCGGGCTTGAGGGTGAGGGGGGGCAGGGGGAGGGAGATGGAGGGGGNGGGGGTGGAGGAGGGAGTTGCATATGGTCAGCGCCTCAGTGCAGAAGGACGACACCTGGAGGGAGAGAGAGAGAGAGTGACAGAGAGAGGGAGAGGGAGAGAGAGAGGGAGAGAGAGTGACAGAGAGAGGGAGAGGAAGAGGGAGAGAGAGGAAGAGGGAGAGAGTGACAGAGAGAGGGAGAGAGACAAAGAGAGTGACAGAGAGAGCGAGGGAGACAGAGAGAGAAAAAGGGAGAGAGACAGAGTGACAGAGAGAGAGGGACAGAGGGAGAGATAAAGGGAGAGAGAGAGTGAGCAAAAGAGTGACAGGGGGAGACAGAGGGAGAGTGACAGAGAGAGACAAAAGGGAGAGACAGAGAGTGAGCGAGGGAGTGACAGATGGTAAAAACAACAGTTGGCCTGTATGACCAAACTCAGTCCCCCTGATGCAACAACATTGTCAGTGTGTAATAATGCAAAACCTAACTGCTTTACTGACTCGAAAGAACGACTGTGATGGAAAGACTGAGTAACAGGACACTGAACCTGAACACACTTCTAACCACAGTGTCTAATATGTGTGTGTGTGTGTTTGGACTGCTGTGTGTGTGTGTGTGTGTGTGTGTGTGTGTGGACTGGACTGCTGTGGTGTGTGTGTGTGTGTGTGTGGACTGGACTGCTGTGTGTGTGCGTGTCTGTGTGTGTGGACTGGACTGCTGTGTGTGTGTGGACTGCTGTGTGTGTGTGTGTTTGGACTGCTGTGTGTGTGTGGTGTGTGGTGTGTGTGTGTGTGTTGTGGCACCGCACTCTGTGAGTGTGAGAAAGAATGTGTGTGTGAGAAAGAGACTGTGTGTGTGTGTGGACTGGACTGCTGTGTGTGTGTGTGTGTGCGTGTCTGTGTGTGGACTGCTGTTTGTGTGTGTGTTGTGTGTGTATGTTCATGACCTGTGTGTGTTTGTGTGTTGTGCTGTATATGTTACACCACGAGTGTGTGCGGTGTGTGTTTAGATTGAAAACTGAAGTTTTGTTTATACATAAAAGGAAAGAGTGTGTGTGTGTGTGTGTCCGTCTGTGTAAACCACACCTTTGCTTACCCAAACATTAGCCCTAGCACTTCCTATAAGTGTGGGCGTGTGTGTGTACATATACGCATGCCTCTCTCTCCACACTGTGTGCGTGCGTGTATCTGTGTATGTGTGTGTAATCTGTGCGTGTATGTATCTGTTTGTGTATCTGTGTGTGTGTCCTCACCACAGTGCTGTGCGTGTGTGTGTGTGTGTCCTCACCACAGTGCTGTGTGTGTGTGTGTGGTGCCTCCCACCCGGTGTCCTGTGTGTGTGTGTGTGTGTCCTCACCACGGTGCTGTGTGTGTGTGTCTACATACATACATGGGTATGTATGTGTGTGTAAATGTGAGTGCTTGTGTGCGTGTGTGTGTGTGTGTCCTCACCACAGTGCTGTGTGTGCGTGTGTGTGTGTCCTCACCACAGTACTGTGTGTGTGTGTCCTCACCACAGTGCTGTGTATCTGTGTGTGTCCTCACCACAGTGCTGTGTGTGTGTCTGTGTCCTCACCACAGTGCTGTGTGTGTGTGTGTCCTCACCACAGTGCTGTGTGTGTGTGCGTGTGTCCTCACCACAGTGCTGTGTGTGTGTGCGTGTGTCCTCACCACAGTGCTGTGTGCGTGTGCGTGTGTCCTCACCACAAAGTGCTGTGTGCGTGTGTTCCTCACCAAAGCAGTGTATGTGTGTGTGTCCTCACCACAGTTTGACTGAATTGTGTGGCGGCGCGGTTGTGTCCAAATGCACACGAGGGGCGTGTGTGTGGTGTGTGGTTGGAGTCCTCACGAACACCCCAGTGCTGTGGTGGCGTGGTGAAGTCCTAACAGGCCTACAGTGCCCTGTGGGTGTGTAAAGAATGCATGTCAACTCACCACGAGTTTCGTGTGGTGCGCTGGTGTCCTCACCGTCTACAGTGACCTGTGTGTGTGT
>BROE01000023.1:9206599-9221599 GCA_036571765.1 Plecoglossus altivelis | reverse complement strand
AGAGAGGGAGGGGGGAGAGAGAGAGAGGGAGGGGTAGAGAGAGGGAGTTACAGAGAGAGAGAAGGAGGAGGGGAGGAAGGGGGAGGAGGAGAGGGAGGAGTGGGAGGAAGAGAGGAAGGGAAGGAGAGGGAGGAGAGAGGAAGGGAAGGAGAGGGAGGGAGGAGGAGGAGAGGGAGGAGGAGAGCAGGAGAGACGATGGAAGGAAGAAATAAAAGTAGGCAGATGAAAGAGAACACAGAGGCAATCTACATGAGAGGATGCGGTGAAGAGGGGACATGATGGAGTCATGAAAGATTCAGTACGAAGGATGACGAAGACAAATGTGACAGACCTCTTGGATTTTTGGATGAGCACTGTCCATCCTGGTCAGAAAATAGGCTCCCAACTTATCCTGTCGAAACAAGCGTCACACAACAACATGGTGTTAACAGTAATATAGGTAGGTATATAATAATGGTATCTGTCAAAAACAGGGTCCGTTTGTTTTCTCACCCTGAGCGAGCCACAGGCTCGGGGGTAGTAGATCATACAGGCTGTCATGCCCTCCATGGCTGCTAGGTGGCACTGTCAAACAAAGACACAAGCACTCATCAAGACTCACACAGACAGAGAGAGAGAGATAGGGAGAAACAGAGAGACAGATAGGCAGAGAAACACAGAGAGAGCGAGAGAGAGAGATGAATGGAGGAGAGGTCAGCAAAACACACCAGGGTGATTGACTGAGCTCCCCTCCAGCCCACCTCCCCTCCAGCCCACATCTCCCCAGCCCACATCTCCCCAGCCCACATCTCCCCAGCCCACATCTCCTCCAGCCCACCTCTCCTCCAGCCCACCTCCCCTCCAGCCCACCTCTCCTCCAGCCCACCTCCCCTCCAGCCCACCTCTCCCCAAGCACCTTTCTCCAGCCAACCTTCCCTCCAGCCCACCTCCCTCCAGCCACTCCCTCCAGCCCTTCCCCTCCACCCACATCTTCCAGCCACCCTCCCCTCCAGCCACCTCTCTCCTGTCCCACCTCTCTCCAGCCCCAATCTCTCCCAGAGCCCCACATCTCCACCAGCCACATAACCCCAGCCCACGATCTCCTTCCAGCCCACCTCTCCTCAGCCCACCTCCCCTCCAGCCCACCTCTCCTCCAGCCCACCTCCCCTCCAGCCCACCTCTCCCCAGCCCAGAAGCAACAGCAGGCCTCACCTCAGACTTGAGGCCTAGCAGGGAGGTGAGGATCCCCAGGGTAGAGTTGAGGCCCACCTCCCTGGCCAGCTCCGGCAGCTGGGAGGAGAACTGCAGCAGGTCCTGGAGAACACACACCGCCAGCTGGATGGACGGGAGTGGAGCCTGGGACTGAGAGAGGAGAAAGAGAGAGGAAGGGTTCTCTTCTTCATCAACATAGGAGACAAGAAAGGAACTGAGAAATGTCTGAGAGATAGAGAGACAGAGAGAGAGACAGAGACAGACAGAGAGAGAGAGAGTGAAGAGAACAGAGAGGGCAAAGAAGAGAGGAGGAGCGAGATAGATAGAGAGAGAGTGAGTGTCCATCTGCGTAGGAATTGGTGGAACTGGTGTGTGAGCACCTTACCTGTATAATCTGTTGAACAGACCTCAGCCATGATAGACACTGCTGCTGAAACACCTCACTGGAAGAGTCCTTCACCAACACCGACAGCAAGCACAAGCCTTCAAACCTGACACACACACACACACACACACACACACACACCACCACACACAAAACACACTACAACACACAGCAACACACCTACAAGCGGTTTAAGAGGTCTCTCTTCAAGAACTGCGATCATTTCGATCAATTCCCTACAGCCCACCGTGTTGCTATAGCGACTAACCTGGTTTTGCTGGAGCTCAGCTTCGCGTTAATGAGACCCGCGAGCCCCCCCACGGCACCGGAACTCTGTAGGATGAAAACGACTTGTTTGCAGGTGACAGGTGAAAACCACCGATCGTATTTTTGTCAAGCTTAGCTAAGTTATCGTAAGCTTGTGTGTTGTGGTGTCGTACCACACTGGTGTACATCAAAGCAAATACAAATGCAGAGCGGGCCGGTTCATCTCAGTATAGCCTGATGTTGCTATGTCGGAGCGGTCGGGAGTTGAGGCTAACTATTACTTAGCCTGCTAGCTGATATTACCTGTGTCGAGACCACGCCATGTTCCCTGTAGTTAGACAGTAATGCAGGAAGATACTCGGGCCGTTGCTCTTTCAAAACAGACACCAAACCCTCCGTTAAACGCATATTGGTTGGGCCATGCAGCCAAACCGATGTAGCCATCTTGCTCGCCACTCCGCCACGCAACGGCGTCAGAATAATGCGACCAGCCTTGAGATGTAGTCGATGACGTAAATACAATGCGACTTCGTCTGTGGAATCAAATATGAGGTGTTGCTCGCTAGTCGAGGCGTAAAAACGACAGGTTGGTGGCTGTATACTCGCGTTAGAGCTCGATGGTCGTTGTAAGTTCACTTTTGTCGTGGTTTGCGAGGTTAGTGAATTAATTTCATCAGCTTGAACGGTTGAGAAAGAGCGAGGAAGTGGTCCTGATGGCTAACGACAGACTTCGAGCGCTCGAGGAGACCGAGAAGGAAATCGCGATGATTCTGCAGTGTGCCGGTCCGTGCTCTATTGATAACCTGTCGCAATCACCGTATATTCTACTGATAATGTTGGTGTTGATAAACGCCTTTATTTTATGTGTTGAGTCTGTGAAGTTGTATTCACACCCGCTCATCGGTCTCCTAGGCAACATCGTACTGGAGCTGTCAAAGGACAAACACAACGCCAGTTTCCTGGATCGGCAGCTGGGCCAGTTTCAAGGTTCAGTCAACAGAGTGGAGAGCGAGCTTAGCTCACAGATCCGCTACCTCACTCAGGTCATTTCCGCATCATGAAACACACACACACACACACCTGAGGATGCAACACACACACACCTGAGGATGAAACACACACACACACACATACCTGAGGATGCAACACACACATACCTGAGGATGAAACACACACACACACCTGAGGATGCAACACACACACACCTGAGGATGCAACACACACACACACACACACCTGAGGATGAAACACACACACACACACCTGAGGATGAAACACACACACATACCTGAGGATGAAACACACACACACACACCTGAGGATGAAACACACACACACACACACCTGAGGATGCAACACACACATATCTGAGGATGAAACACACACACACCTGAGGATGGAACACACACACCTGAGGATGAAACACACACACACACCTGAGGATAAAACACACACACACCTGAGGATGAAACACACACACACACCTGAGGATGAAACACACACACACCTGAGGATGGAACACACACACACACCTAAGGATGCAACACACACACACCTGAGGATGCAACACGCACACACACACACCTGAGGATGAAACACACACACATACCTGAGGATGAAGCACACACACACCTGAGGATGACCTCTTAGTAGGCCTACCCTGACCCCTCCCTCTTCACTCCCTCCAGGTGGCCACAGGTCAGCCCCACGAAGGCTCCACCTACTCTGCCAGGAAGGACTGCCAGATGGCTCTGAACCGTGCGGAGTACGCCCGCGTCAAGCTAGGGGAGCTAGGACGCACGTGCGAGCTCACGTTGGACCCTCAGACCTGAGGGAGGGAGGGAGGGAGAGAGAGAGAGGGATGGAGGTGAGAGAGGGAGAGAGAGGGAGGGAGAGAGAGGAAGGGAGGGGGGAGGGAGGGAGGGGGAGAGAGAGACGGAGGGGGACAGGGCTAAAGGAAGAGAAAGCGTGAGAGAGAAAGGCAGAAAGAGAGAGAGTGATGGAGACAGAGAGGGGTAGAGGAAGCGAGAGAGAGAGGGAGATTAAGAGAGAGATTGAGAGAAAGAGAGAGATTGAGAGAGAGATTGAGAGAGAGAGAGAGAAAGAGATTGAGAGAGAGAGAGAGAGAGAGGGAGCGATCTGACAGAGCAGATATCAGTATTGTTGACAGCTTGGTGTGTCCCTGAGGTTAGGTAGTTTGTTTTCCTGTCTGTTGAAAGGATAAGGTGCTGTATGGATGTGTTTTTGTATAGTTCATAAGAGTATGATACCAGAACATCTTTTGTAATAAAACATTCTTTTTTCCACTGTATTTGTAGGCTTGTGTGTTGATACTATCAGCGCCCCCCCAACACAAGCACACACACACACACACAACACACACACACACACACCGATGCACACACACACACTCATAACACACGGCCCAAACGCACGTAACACAACACCCACTCCAATACAGAGACAGAGACCATGGTTTATGTGAACTGTTTTTTCATATTTTTTAAAATTTTCTAAAATGCAGTACAAAATAAAGAAGCAACATATATTTTCCAATGTTTGTTTTTTTCTTCTGAGTAACATTTTAAAATATTGTACTTTTTTTTCATTGACTTTTTTCCGTTTTATTGACTAAAATAACATATTGCTTATACAGCATCTTTCCTTGATAACAATATACTTTTTCTCATCGTATCTGTGAATTATTTAAATTACCAGGTAGCACTGAAGTATCATTCTACGAATCGCATGTTTAGTAGTAATAGTTGTAGTAGCTTAAATTTGTCCTTTAGATACAAAAAACTTGAATGAAATAGACTTAGAACACGGCAGTCTACTAAGACACGATGACGTGCGTTTCCATGGATACCTCAACTAAGCTGGAAGGGAACAAAATGAAAACATCTGCACTTAACTTGACAGACCAGCGCAGACAAATCTGAATCACGTTTTCGTTTCAACATAAAAAATAATCCAATTTAAGAACATTTACATGGGACGTCTCCTGTGTGTTGGAGTCCTACAAGTTCTATCGACAATTAATAGTCACAACGTTTTCGTGTTGTAGCCAGTGCATTGTAACAACGCCATGCCATGCATCCAATCACAATACGAACATACAGACTGTGACGTACGCGCCTGACGTCGCCTTTCGCGATGTTGCTGACGCGTCTAAGAACTACAGTCTCTCGTCACCCGCTAACTTCGCTAGCACACGAGCCCCGTGTGTCACATTGAACGACAGATTCTTTGAAACCGTGTTTGTTTGTTTTTAACACGGGCGGACGGACGGACGGACAAATCTAGTTTGCCGAAGTTGTATTCAGGCTGCACACGATAAAAAATACATTCTTGTCTTTGAACAAAAACGTCTGAGAGAAGAGTTGTTTACAGATGACTCGGACTCTCGCTCAGAAGGGGAGGAGAGAGGAGGAAGATTAGCAGAGAGGAGCGGTGTGGAGGAGGAGAGGAGGGTGGGGGGGGGAGCACCCGATCCTAACCCTATGAAGGCTAGAAATATAAATTCTACTTTCTACAGAAGGGGTTTGTATTGTTTCTGCAAACTAATGTGTACCAGACAGTAGCGTAGAGCCACAAGAGAGAGAGAGAGGGGGGCTGTGTTTCTACTATGGAAATTAAAACAAGATAAACCAGTGTATGGAGAAAAAGTATGTGTGTACTCTCTTTACGCTCTTATTCTATGTACTGCTCCAAACCAACAGAAAGATTTTGTTGTTTTTTTAAACAACTAAAAATCAGACCAAACTAGTTGACAAGCGATCTGAATCGTAGCGCAAAGCGCCAGACTTTGCTATGGATACAGATCTTCCTCCCTGGATATTGGCTGATTTCATTTAGTTTTCCGAGCGGGACTGAGACCTGTGTTACTAAGACTGGCTTCGCAGGTCGGAGACGGAGCGGCAGAACTTTAACAGCAGACAAGCGCACAGCAGGGTCATCATAATCGTCATCATAATCGTCATCATCATCATCATAACCTGATTCTTTCGCACACAAAATACAACGTCATTTTTTCAGCTATATAATGTCAAGTAACTGCAACATTTGAATGAAGTATATCTCTGGAGAATATAACAACAAAAATAATATATATATTTATATTTGTTTCACCACCTGATTCTTGTCCTATGGTCTGTGTCTTGGTATAGATTCGACAAGGAAAATAGCAATGCTGGTTTCAAAACTCTGTATAAGACTTAATAGTAGGAGAGACACAGAAACAAGCTATGCCTTTAACAGACTGACCCAGGATCACATCTCACCTGACCCCAGATCTGTGCTTTACAATCCAATATATGTCGTGACCTCTACACCAGATACACAATAGTCTCGTGTCTTATCCCCCAACCCACAGAGCGGCGATTCCTCCACCTGACACCAGGGGGCGCCGTGACACACAGCTGCGTCCCTGGGCATTAGAGAGACAAGCCCACACACACACGTCTCTAATCTGGACTGCAGAACACCTCTGCCTGTTAGATAATATATAAACACACCTCTTGCCTGTTACATGGTATCTAAACACACCTCTTGCCTGTTACATGGTATCTAAACACACCTCTTGCCTGTTACATGGTATCTAAACACACCTCTTGCCTGTTACATGGTATCTAAACTCACCTCTGCCAGTCAGATACAATCTAAACACACCTCTACTTCATGGACATGGATCACTGTTCACACCGCAATAGATAAACAACATCATAGATAAGGTAGTTTGTGTGTGTGTGTGTGTGTGTGTGTTGGTCAATCCATAGTCAAATCAATCATCATTAATCAATAAGGTATAAACATGACAAGAATAATTGCATAAATCCTATGCTTGTGTTCCCTATAGGTAGTTGAGCTGAGAGAGAGAGAGAATCTACAAATTCAAACGTAGAATATATACCTAACAATGCTGGACAGCTCTTTTCCCTGGATCTCTCCATCTCTCCCTTCCCTTCTGCCTCTCTTTCCTATCCTCTTTCTCTCTATTTTTCACTCTTTTTCATTCATTTGTTCTCCTATTCCCCTGTTTCTAACCATGGGTTGAGAGAAAGAAGGCAGGGAGAGAGGGGAGGAGGGAGAGAGGGGAGGAGGGAGAGGAGGAGGGAGTTGAGAGGAACAGAGAGAGTGAATGACAGGAGAGAGAGAGGAGAAGAGAGAGGGAGGACAAGAGCATTAGAGGAAGAAAAGAGGGATAGGAAAACAGGGATTTGCTGTAGGCCATTGAGACCAGGGACTCTCCTAGCCCGTCAAGCCCAAGTTAGGTGTCTGCTCTTGGGGGAGGGAGAGGGAGAGCTAGCAGAAGTGGTCGTCCTCATCCTTGTCATCCTTCATTCCCTTCAGCCGCAGACGGGCAAAGTCCTCAAACACAAAATCATCATCCTGAGAGAAATTACTGAAGGAGAGAGGGAGGGAGGGAGGGAGGGAGAGGAGGAGGGAGGGAGGGAGGGAGGGAGGAGGGAGGACGGTGTAGGGAGAGGTAGGAGAGGGAGGCGAGAGGAGGGGGGAGAGGGTGGGGGAGGGAGGGGAGGGATGAAGGGAATGAGGGAGATGACTTATATTGTGGTTCAACAGAATAAATATTTACAACATGCACGCCAACACACACATGCTTACTTGGTCTCAAACTCGATGAGGTTGGTGTCCACAGGGGCGTCTGATTCTGGGACAGCTAGGGGAGAACAGCAACATTACTGCTCAGTCTAGAGCCAACTATACACACACAACACACACAAACACACACACACACAACACACACACTACACACAACACACAAACACACACACACACAAACACACAACAGAAACACACACACACGACACAAACACACACAACACAAACACATGACACAAACGCACAACACAAACACACACACACCATGACGCGTACACACAAAGCACACTATGCGCCCACAAGACACACGACGCAATGACACCACATTTTACAGATACACACGTGTGTACACCCATGCAACGCACACGATGCACACACGGTTGCATCACACACATGACGACAACCACCGAACACGACCACACGGTGATGCACACAACACCTGACTGCGGCCTGGAGGGGGGCTGGTCTGAGGGTTTGGGGTGCATCAGAACGAAGGGCAGCTCCACCGAGACGTCCCTGCAAGGAGACACACACACACACACACAGACACACACAGCTACACACACAACCACACACACACCACACAACACACACACCACACACACCACACAGACACACACACACCACACACACACCAGCTCACACAGACACACACACAGAACACACACAGCAGCACACACACTGCACACAGACACACACAACAGACACACACAACAGACACACAGAACCACCACACAGACACACAAACTACACACAGACACACACACAGACACACACACAACACACGACACACCACGACCACACACACACACACAACACACAAACCACACAGATGCACACACACACACACACAACCATAATACACACACACACACAGACGATCAACACACAGCGACACAACAACGTACACAGACACACCACAGACACCCACCTCACAATTACACAGTCACCACATGCCACACCACACACTCATACACATTCCCCATAGACACAGCACACACACATAGCCACAGACACATACACACCACACACACCACACTCACACAGACACACACAGACACACACACACATAGCCACAGACACACACACACATAGCCACACACACACACACCGTCAACTTAGTCAGGGCCAGCTGAGCGCTATGCTGGAAGCTCTTTCAAGCGTGACTTGTAAAAGGGACAACCCAAATACAGTTAGATTTGATGTGATCTGAGAGAAAGAGTGTGTGTGTGTGTGTGTGAGGTACGTACCCTCCGTGTGTGTTTGAGTATGTTTGAGTGTGTGAGAGGTACGTACTCTATGCGTGTGTTTGATGTGTGTGTTTGAGTGTGTGTGGTGTGTGTGTGTGAGAGTACATACCCTCGAGTGTGTGTGTGTTTTTGAGAAAGGGTGTGTGTTTACCTGTGTGTACCTGTATGCATGCGCGGTTTAGAGGTGTACCTGTATGCATGCGCGGTTTAGAGGTGTACCTGTATGCATGCGCGGTTTAGAGGTGTACCTGTGTGTTCCTGTGTGTGTGTGTGAGTTGAGTGTGTGTGTGTGTGTGTGCAGGTTACGTACCTCCGCGAACACCACCAGTTTGACCTTGACTCTGTAGGACACCAGGATTCCCAGGACCTCCTTATTAGACACGTCTTTCACTCTCGGACACAGACACACAATGACCACACACACTGACACACAACACTCGCTGAAACACCACATCTCGACACAACAACATGACACAGCACAAGCACACATGAAACACACACACGACACACACACATGACACACACACACGTGACACACACACTAACACGTGTATAAACACACACACACAAACAACACAACACAGCAATGGTAGGACACACAACTTGTGTGTGTGTGTTGGTGTGTTGGTATGTGCTGTGTTGTGTTGGCTGTGTGTGTGTGTGGTGTTGGACTGGTGTGTGTGGTGTTGGACTGCTGGTGTGTGTGCTGTTGTGTGTTTGGACTTTGTGTGTGTGTGGTCTCGACTATTTGTGTGTGGTGTGTTTTGTACTGTGTGTGTGTGTGTGTGTTGGACTGTGTGTGTGTGTGTTGCTGGTGTGTTGTGTGTGCTGTGTGTTGTACTGGTGTGTGTGTGTGTGTTTCTGTACTGTGAGTGTTGTGTTGGACTGTAGTGTGTTGTGTGTGTGTGGCTCTGTGGTCTCACATGGTGGAAGATGCCAGGTTGGTATCCTCGTGTTTCAGTTTCCCATCCAGAGCCAGTCCTCTCTTCTCCCTGTTGTTAGTCAGCATGGGGGTGAGGGTGTACACCTTGCAGAAGGTTGAGCTGGGAGACACCTGGTCGCTAGGGGGGGGAGGTGGGTGGGGGAGGGTCGGGGGAGGAAGGGGGAGAGAAAGAGATCGATTACACCTCTCCATCCTTGTGATTTTTGCTTCCAGAGGCACTGAGGGGGTCAAGCAGCCAATTGGAGGCTGGTTGCTTCGAAGAATCCCATCTGGTCCAATCAGGTTTGTTGGAATTGTCAGATGCACCAATCAGTCATGGAGACAGTCACGGCAACCGCATGCCACCCACCTAGCAACACAACTCCACTGGACCAGGGGCGTGTGTGTGTGAGTGAGTGTCTGTGTGTGTGTGTGCAAGTGTTAAGAGACAGTTAAAAGTGGCACAAAAGGGCTGATATGAGAAAAAGGTTAATCGTTCTCTTTAGAACCGTAAAAAGACATTCAGGATAAAGATCATCTTAAGAAATGTAGACCTTAAAGGATGTTGAATGTTTTGGTATCTTTGGGTTCTTCAGAACTTCAGATTTTAAGACGTCAGAAGAAGTTAAAACATTTTAGAACGTTAGAATTTAGAACGTCCGACTGGACCATGTCTCCTGTGTGAGGTTCTGGATCTCAGGGGAACACTCTGTTCTGCCATGGAACCTCTGATGTCATATTTAAGGGACGGAGGGCATACCTTGACTTCAGTCAGAGTTTGGGAGAGGGAGGGGAGGGAGGAGGGGGTTGTCGGGGGCGACGTGTTCTGTTTCCACGATTACTCACCGGTCAGGGGCGTGGCCTACAGCCTTTCTGTAGGCATCAGAGGAGTGAAGAAGCACCTCTGTCACCTGCACAACTGAGACAACAATACCCACAACCCCATGTGAGGGGTGAGGTCATCAGAGGGCGACACGTCAGGGAGGAGGGGAAGGGAACTACCATGAGGTCATCAGAGGGCGACACGTCAGGGAGGAGGGGAAGGGAACTACCATGAGGTCATCAGAGGGCGACACGTCAGGGAGGAGGGGAAGGGAACTACCATGAGGTCATCAGAGGGCGACACGTCAGGGAGGAGGGGAAGGGAAACTACCAATGCGCGTCATCAGGAGTGTATGGCAACACGTCGGGGGAGGACGGGAGGGGGGGGGGGAGGAAGACACTTACCATGAGGTCATCAGAGGGCGACACGTCAGGGAGGAGGAAGGGGGGGGGAGGGAGAACTACCATGAGGTCATCAGAGGGCAACACGTCATGGAGGAGGGGAAGGAGGGGGAACTACCATGAAGGTCATCATGAGAGCGCGACACGGGCAGGGAGAGGGAAGAGGGATAGGGGGAGAACTACCATGAGGTCATAACATGGAGACCGAGGAGGGAGTCTGAAAGATGAATCACTGTGATGTCATAAGAAAGGGACAGAAGCGCTGATGGGTCAAGATTTGCAGGGGGAGGAGGGGGCAAGGCTTCAAAGGACCATAGGACGGGGTGATGCCATATTTAAGGGACTGGGGTGATGTCATATTTAAGGGACAGGGTGATGCCATATTTAAGGAACGGGGGTGACGTCATATTTAAGGGACTGGGGTGATGTCATATTTAAGGGACTGGGGTGATGTCATATTTAAGGGACGGGGGTGATGTCATATTTAAGGGACAGGGTGTCCGAAGACAGAAGGATGCGTATGCGGGCCAATAGGGGCAACAATATAGGATGTTACAGTATTTGTTAATACACCGTATCTAATAAAACACAGAACTATAAGAAATAATATATAAAATTGTTGTATGAAACAAAAAAGAAATGGGCGATTACATCAGTATCAGTTAAGCCAAACTTGGCTTTGTGTCCTCAGTGTACGCACACACATTCATACACACATTCATACACACCCCAACAAGAGAGACAACAGGAGAGGGGGAGAGACAGACAGAGAGAGAGAGAGACGAGAGAAAGAGGATTGGGGGCGGGAGGACGAGAGAAACAGAGGAGAGAGCAGACAGAGAGAGAGATAAGACAGGGAGGGATGGAGGCGCAGAAAAGAGAGAGTGGGAGAGACAGACAGTGGAGGAGAGAGGGGGAGGGAGGGAGAAAGAGAGAGAGACAGACTCAGTGAAGGGGAGAGGAGCAGAGGGAAAGGGAGATGGAGACTGAGGGGGAGGGAGAGAGAAAAGAGAGAGGGAGGGAGGGGGTGATGGAGGGGGTGATGGAGGGGGTGATGGAGGGGGGGATGGGGGAGGAGAGGATGGGGGAAGGAGGGAGGGAGAAGCGAGAGGGAGAAGAGAGAGAAGAGAGGAGTCCCAGAGAGGGAATAGAACCGGGACAGAGAAGAAGGAGAGAGAGAAGAGAGGGAGAGACACAAAGAGAAATACAAAGAGAGACAACGAGAGACAACAAGAGAGACAAAGAGAGACAGAGAGGGAGAGGTAGAGGGGAGAGAAGAGAGAGGGAGGGAAGGGAGAGAGAGAGAAAGAGAGAGGGGGGCAGGAGGTAGGAGAGAGAGAGAAGATGAGAGGGGAGACGAGACAGAGTAGAATAGAGGGAGGGCGAGGGAAGGTGAGGGAGGGAGAAGGAGAGAGAGAGAGAGAAAAGAGATAGGGAAGGGGGGGAAGAGGAAAGGAGAAGCAGAGGGGGGGGAGAGACAAGGAAGTTGGATGGGGGAGAGAGACAGGTTAGCCAGGGAAGATGGATGGGAGAGAGAGACAGGAGAGAAAAAGACAAGAGGGAGAGAGAGAGTGAGAGATTGAGAGAGTGAGGCGACACGGAGCGAATGGAGAGGCAGAGAGACGAGAGGAGAGAGAAAGAGAGAGAGAGAGGAGAGAGACGTGGAGAAAAAAGACCCAAAAGAGCCGAGAGAGAGGAGACAAAGAACGTGCATATCGTTGTGAGGAGTATTTAAGAAAGACAGAAAGAAGAGAGAGAGGTATTGAGATGAGTACGTCTGTTACTCTGTTTTTCTTTGTAACATAGGCGCATGAGCAGACATGCTTGTACTGAAAGCTGTTTGCCAGTTGTGTTTTCAGTAGTTTTTTACGTCTGATTAACAGTCGTATTATCTAGCATGATATGGCGTAGCGTTTGCGGAGAAGCAGAGAGGGGCAGGGTTAACACACACTCATACACACACACACACACGCACTTATACACACACATGCACTCATACACACACATGCACGCATACACACACATGCACTCATACACACACACACCCCTGCACTCATACACACACACACACACACTCATACACACACACGCACTCATACACACACATGCACGCATACACACACATGCACGCATACACACACACACCCCTGCACTCATACACACACACGCACTCATACACACACACAAGCACGCACTCAACTCGATATCAGCCTGATTGGCACCACAATTGCTCGATACCAAACAACATGCACGCTGTATAATCACCACTAAATTGCAGGAATATTACTCACTTCAGATCGTGTTGCCCACTTGTCTCTCATACACACATGACGTCACTATCTAATACACACAACACAAACGCACTCGATACACTCATACACAAACTCATACACACACATACACACAACCGTGAATGCATCACACACACACACTCACACATGCACTTACACACACAAACACACAAAAAAAAAAAACACACACACACAGCAACACACATACGCAACAACACACCCACACACTATGCACACACTCACACCTCAAGTTCTCACTTCATATCACACACGACACACATCACACACAATCTCTCGACCACACATCAGTACACACACTGGTAAGCGGCAATTACCACAGAAGAGTAATCAACAAGTGACGCACACGTCATGACAGCAGAGACAGCAGACAGTGTGGGTGTGTGTGTCTTGTTGTCTGTGTGTGGTGTGTCATTACGGGCTAGCTGATGTTGTGTGTCAGTGAAAAGTGTGCTTTCGGCTGGTCCAGAAACAAGGAATTACCGTCTGGGTTCTCAGGTAACCGTAAGTGGATGATTGTGTGTGTCCAGGACGTGGGTGTGTGGTGTGTCAGTCATGTGGGTGCAGTGTGTGTTGTGGTGAGAGCTTGACAATACCATGATCAGTTTTGACTTCTTTCCCACCATCTTGCTCGCGCTAGGTTGTTGGTGACGGATTAGTGGTGCACTCGTTCACAATATAGAGATGGGCTCTCGTTGGTTAATACAGACTGGACACACTTTGCCACACACACAGGCACACACTATTAAACAATGATGCGTTAGCCACACTACCGACCCGCACACACACACACACAGGCCAGCACACGCCACTCAGCACACACACAGAGTCACCCACAGCACTAGATCACCATGCAGTCAAAACGCACACACACAGCACAATTACGACTGCACAGCACACACACAGCACACCACACACACACCACAGCACAAGGACACATGTACAGAGCAGCACACACACAGCACACACGGCACAGCCACACACACACACACAGCAACAGCACACACACACACAAGCCACACAATACAACATACTCCACGCACAACACAGCACACACAGAACAGCGAACACACACACACAGAGGCACAAAAAGAGCAAACAATACACACGCAGCATGGCACACATGCACACACACAGCACACACAGCACATACAGCACACAAATGGGGAAGATGTTAAGATGTTGTTACCAGGTATGTTTGTGTGTACTAGGTCTGAGTGTGTTGTGTGTATATTAAGTCTGAGTGTGTGTGTGTATTAGGTCTGTGTGTGTGTGTGTGTGTGTGAGTGTATATTAGGTCTGAGTGTGTGTGTGTATATTAGGTCTGAGTGTGTGTGTGTGTGTGCTAGGTCTGAGTGTGTGCGTGCTAGGTCTGAGTGTGTATGCTAGGTCTGAGTGTGTATGCTAGGTCTGAGTGTGTGTGTGTGTGCTAGGTCTGTGTGTGTGCGTGCTAGGTCTGTGTGTGTGTGTGCTAGGTCTGAGTGCGTATGTGTATGCTAGGTCTGAGTGTGTATGCTAGGTCTAAGTGTGTGTGTGCTAGGTCTGAGTGTGTATGCTAGGTCTGAGTGTGTATGCTAGGTCTGAGTGTGTGTGCTAGGTCTGAGTGTGTGTGCTAGGTCTGAGTGTGTATGCTAGGTCTGAGTGTGTATGCTAGGTCTGAGTGTGTATGCTAGGTCTGAGTGTGTGTGCTAGGTCTGAGTGTGTGTTCTAGGTCTGAGTGTGTATGCTAGGTCTGAGTGTGTATGCTAGGTCTGAGTGTGTATGCTAGGTCTGAGTGTGTATAGTAGGTCTGAGTGTGTATGCTAGGTCTGAGTGTGTATGCTAGGTCTG
>BROE01000023.1:9174220-9190876 GCA_036571765.1 Plecoglossus altivelis | reverse complement strand
TCTAAGAGGCAGTGCAGTAGGATCGATGCCCATTAGCCTACAGGCGACATGTCATTCATTTCCACTGCAGAGCAGCCATGCTTTTCTATGTGGAGAATACATACCCATACACACCTATACACACGCCTATACACACGCCTATACACACGCCTATACGCAAACACACACATGTCAGATTGTCTAGTAACATGACTGTAGACCAGTTCAACTCCACTGAATCCGTGATGAGTTTAACAGACATCAAGATTAGCCGTTTAGCTTCATGCTGTAAGAAGGATGGGTGAATATTAGTTAAACAACCAGTGTAGGGAGAGGAAGGGGATCTGAGTGGAAGGAGAGGAGGGAGAGGAGAGGGAGTGGGAGACGGACAGGAGAGGGAGAGAAGTAAGTGATGAGAGAGAAGAGGAGAGGAGAGGAGGGGAGTAAAGGAGTGGAGAGGAGAAGGGAGTGGAGGAGACGGGAGGGAAGAGGACAGGAACGGAGTAAGGGAGAGGAGAGGAGAGGAGAAGAGGGTAGGGGAGTAAGGGAGAGGAGAGGAGAGGAGAGGAGAAGAGGGTAGGGGAGTAAGGGAGAGGAGAGGAGAGGAGAAGAGGGTAGGGGAGTAAGGGAGTAAGGGAGCAAGGGAGAGTAGTGGAGGAGAGGGGAGTAAGGGAGAGGAGAGGAGAGGAGGAGAGGGGAGTAAGGGAGAGGAGAGGAGAGGAGAAGAGGGTAGGGGAGTAAGGGAGAGGAGAGGAGAAGAGGGTAGGGGAGTAAGGGAGCAAGGGAGGGTAGGGGAGTAAGGGAGCAAGGGAGAGTAGTGGAGGAGAGGGGAGTAAGGGAGCAAGGGAGAGTAGTGGAGGAGAGGGGAGTAAGGGAGAGGAGAGTAGAGGAGAAGAGGGTGGGGAGTAAGGGAGAGGAGAGGAGAAGAGGGTAGGGGAGTAAGGGAGAGGAGAGGAGAAGAGGGTAGGGGAGTAAGGGAGTAAGGGAGCAAGGGAGAGTAGTGGAGGAGAGAGGAGAGGAGAGGAGAGGAGGAGAGGGGAGTAAGGGAGAGGAGAGGAGAGGGGAGTAAGGGAGAGGAGAGGAGTGGGGAGTAAGGGAGAGGAGAGGAGTGGGGAGTAAGGGAGAGGAGAGAAGTGGGGAGTAAGGGAGAGGAGAGGAGGAGAGAGGAGGGGAGTAAGCACTGCTTATGTTCCTTCTCTATTTAAGTCATCTATCAAGCTCATGCTGGCGGGAAGAGCTTAGGGGAACTGGTGTGTGTGAGGGGGAGGCTACACATCTTAGGAATGTGCTGGCTTTGTGATAACCAGAGGGTAAAGTGGAGGGGGGGGATGTTTAGAGAAAGAGTGAGAGTGAGGCAGGGAGGCAGACAGAGGGAGGAAAGAGGGAGGGAGGAAAGAGGGAGGGAGGAAAGAGGGAGGCAGAGAGAGGGAGGGAGAGAGAGGGAGGCAGAGAGAGGGAGGGAGGAAAAAGGGAGGCAGGGAGGCAGAGAGAGGGAGGGAGGGAGGAAGAGGGAGGAATGGGGAAGGAAGGAGGGAGGGAGGAAGGAGGGAGGGGTTCCAGACAAGTGAAGGGCTGATTAGGGAGAATGTAAAGAGCCAACACAAACACACAGCCTTGGAAATCAGAACAACTCAGAAGACACACACTCTAACACACACACACACACTCTAACACACACACTCTAACACACACACTCTAACATCACCACACACACACTTTCATACACACACCTGCTAACACAACACACACGATCTAGACACATCACCTTAAGACCACCACACACCAGTAACCGCAGCATCACACCACTTAAGAACCACACTACACTCTACTCAACACACACACATGTACGCCAACACCAACAAAGACATGCTAGTTATTTACCAACTCAATTGTTTAGGAAGGAAGCTGCATTTGATCATGGTAATGTTTGTGTGTGTGTGGTGTGTGTGTGTGTGTGTGTGTGTGTGTGTGTGTACACTCCTGTGGACATGATGACGAGAACGTCAACATGCTTACATGTTGTTCTTGTTTTCACAAGCGTTTTGGTTTTTATCTGATCATCTCTCTCCCTCTTCTTTCCTCCCCATCCCCTGCTACTTCCCCTCACCCCTCCCCTCTACTCCTCCTCCCCTCCCCTGCTACTCCCCTCCCCTCCCTCCCTTCCTGCTCTCTCCTCCCTCCTTCCCCCCTCCTCCCCCCCTCCCCTTCCTCCTTCCCCTCCTCCTTCCCCTCCCCCCCCCTCCCCTCCATCCTCTCCCCTTCCTCCCCTCCCTTCTTCCTCCTCCCTCTCCCCTTCCCTCGTTCCTCCCCCTTCCCCTCCTCTCTTCTTCCCCCTTCCCTCCTCCTCCTCCCTCTCTCCAGGACCAGGCTCCAGGCCTGGTGTCTCACCTCCAGGATGGGTCCCCTGCTCCTGGCTCTTCTGCTCTGCAGAGCAACAACTACAGTCTGCTGCTGAAGAACCAGCTGATCAGGAAACACCTCCAGCAGCAGGTAACACACACACACACACACACACACACCACCACACACACACACCACACACTGGACCACACACACACACACACAGACCACACACACACACACACACACACACACACACTGAGACACAGACGCACACCCACAGACACCTACACATACACTCACATAACATTTAACGGGTGTGTGTTTGATGCAGGAGAAGCAGAGACAGATGAATGCAGGTCAAATGGCAGAGTGCCACCAGGGGGCACCGTTTCAAGGTACAGTTACCATCTCTCCTCCTCCCCTCTTCTTCTCTCTTCTCCTCCCCTCTCCTCTCCTCCTCTGCTCTCCTTCCCTCACCTATCAGTTTAACATCTACACCATTTACGATAAGTGGATAAAATGATTGGTCATCGAACATTCAGCATTCTTACAATCTCTCCATTTCTCTCCTCTCCTCCTCCTCTATTTTTCTCACCTTTCTCCTTCCCTCCCTTCCCCTCCCTCCCTCTCTCGTCTCTCTCTCTCTCTCTCTCTATCACTCTCTTTCTCACCCTCCCTCCCTCTCTCTATCACTCTCTCTCACCCTCCCTCCCTCCCTAACTCCCTCCCTGTCTCTCCTCTAGGTGGGGGGCGTCCTCTTCCTCCAGACTGTGGAGGCTACCCCATGGGGGGTCCACCCCAGCCCAGCCCAGCCATGCTCTCCCACGCTCCCCCCCTCCCCCACAACCGCATGACCCTCCCTCCTGGAAACCCCTCCCACATGGGGGTGGGGGCAGTGGGAACTGTGGGGGCGGTGGGTCGGCCCATGGGGGTGTACATGGGCGGGGCCCCGGGCCCCAAACAGCCCCTCTACCACCCCTCTCAGGAGTACGGCGGTATGCCACTACGCCAGGTGCAAGGCATGATGGGTATGGCTGGTCCTCCAAGACAGGGGTTGGTCCAGCAGGGCGTGGCCAGGCCAGGAATGCCTATGCCTGGGCCGATGATGGTGCCCTCGGGGGGGTCCGGTCCTGTCCCTGGAGCTCCTATGGCCCCTCACCAGCACCTTAGGCAGGCCTTGCACCCCCACGGACCTCACGGAGGGGGGGGCGGAGTCGGCGCCCCCCTGCCTCGGATGATGTTCCCCCAGCAGCAGCAGGCCCACCCTCACCAGCTGCAGCTGCATCAGCAGGGTGCAGTGTGGCCTTCCCACCAGCAGGGGGCGCTAGGGACGCTCCAGCGCGCGCCATGCGACGGACACATGGACCCCGCGGCCAATCACCAGCACGCGTTTCCCGGCGGGGGCGTGGCCACCAACGGAGTCTGTGGCGGAGGCGTCGTTCCCGGAAACCCGCAGTTTTCCCAGCAGGCTTTGCGGTCAGGGATGCCAGGAGGCGGGGTGAACTTTGCCCCTCAACACCAACCTCCATCCCTGCCCTCCAGTCAGGGGATGGGAGTGGCTTCGCTCCCCAGCAGAGTGATGCAGAAGCTGGGTGGAGGAGCCCCTGGTCCAGGCCTGGGCTCCATGACCCATCAGGGGCTTCCGCAGGGGTACAGACCCAGAGGACCTCTCTCCGCCCTGGCTGGGATGAAACCCGTGCCCCCTGGGATGGTCCACCATCCAGCCCATGGCATGGCTCCACCCAGCTACCCTAACGCAGGCCCTGCCAAGCATCCACACCCTCACCCCCATCCACACCCCCACGGCCCTGGGTACGGACCAGGGAACCCAGGGCAAAAGCTTCCCCAGTATGAGTACACCCAGGCTGGGCAGAGTAACGGGGCGCTGGGGGGTCGGCCTGGTGGTGGAGGTGGGGGGGAAATGGACTTCATTGATACTCTGGTGGGCTCTAACGAGGACTGGCTGAACAATCTGACCATGATTGATGAGTACCTGGAACAGAACTCCTAAATCATGAAATCAGGGTAGGGGTCTTGGCATGTACCCTACCTGACGCGCAAGGTCAGAGGTCAAGATTAGCCGAAGGTCGGAAGTGGACGACATCTAAATCTAGGCTGTTCCCCCCTGGTGCCTCCCACACTCGTCCTCGTCATGGCGACGGATGCCCGGCCGCCATTTTGGGATGGCCCCAAGCGTCGGACGTGGAACTTCGTGGTGGCGGTTGCCACGGGAACTGGAGGCCGCGCCCCCAAAGAGCCGTAGAGAGTACGGGCGTTCCCGATTCGGAGAGTCACGTGACGCTTTATAGAAGCCGTTAACAACCAATCGAGAACACGAGGGTTAGCTGAAGACGGCACACGATTGGATGAAAATGTTTCGGAGACTTCCTACTGAAATGTCATTGGTCAGAAGGGCAAATTCAGCAACACCAAATTGAGGCTCGTGAGATCCAAAACGAGCCAATCACAGGGTGTCTAGGCAGGTCAAACGAACCAATCACTGATACATGTGTAGCGGTATCTACTCCTGATTGGCCAGTGACTACTTAGATATATTGACATGGGCTTGTAATATAATGTATATATTTTTTAGACAAAAAATGTAAAATAAAGAAAGAGAAGAGGGCATATTTATACGTCTTTTCACCAACTCCTCAGATTCTCTTTGTAAATAAATGATTGAAAATGAAAAAAATAAACAGCAAAAAATAAACTGTAATAATGTAATAGCTCACATGTGATTTTACACTAGGGAAAACTTTATTGTAATTTGTTTATAAATATGCAAGACAATACAGTTTCGGTTTTTTTCAGTAATACTGTGTATTACAATGTAAACATGTATCTGTTGTGTTTTTGACATAACAACATTTTTGGTACCTTCTGTCTGTTATTGATTCACATACCCACACACAAACCTGAACAATTGTCTTCAATCTATCATTTGAAACTGTTCGTTTTCCACCTTGGTAGTATATAGACTATATACACACACATATGTACATGTATATACATACATACGTATACATACAGTACCTTTAACATGTGTACATCAAGGGTTAACCTTTTGTTAGCATCTTGGATTAAATCAATGTAATCCAGATTACCTTTACCCACAGTGAGAATAGGACTACAGCGAAAGCAGCGCAATGTCAATCTATCACCCACAATGCATTTCATCTGGTCTCGTGTTTTTTTTTTTTTTTTCTTTCTTTCTTTCTTTGTATCTGGGCCAACTCGTTGTCATGACGACGACTGTCCAAGAGTCTAATTATTTGTTGTTTGCTGTTATTCTTTTTTTTTTGTCTTTTTTTTTGTCTCGTTATTTTTCTTTTTTTTTCTAGATTTGAAATAATAAACTGTATCAATGGGAGAAAAAACGAAGACTTCAGCGTCTGTGTGGTTGCTTGTCATTCTTAGCTTCTCTCATCCCGAGTCTGTGTGCTTCTTATCTAAGGTTAATTTGACTCGGATTTTTGTAGTTTTTAAATATTTTTCTATGAATTCCCCTCGTATCAGAGCCACTAGTCTGTTGTCTCTCAGCATCACAATAGCAAACGTTCTGGAACACAACATTCCGTGCGGGGCAACAGCGAACTCTGCTGGTGGATTCTAGAACTGCGGAACCTTTAAATCTGACAATGAGAAGAGGCAGAGCCATTCCAATCTGATGTTCTAGAACCTCTTTTGTTGTAGAACAGAATATCTCGGGTGTTTTTTTTGTCGTTGCTTCACTCGAAAGGAGAAGATGAATTCTCCTGGTGGAACTGTAGTCAACCCAGGGTTTTACTCTTGAACGACTTTCTCTTATTGATTTTTGGTCAGCAGTCATCTTGACAGTATAAAACAGAACTGCGTTTGCGTGTCTGTCTCCATTGATGCGGAACCACTGTACCACACACACGCTTAAGAAACCCAATAAATATAACACTAGTATTTGTGGAAGTGGCATACTTTCAGTCAGGCGTTCAATAGAAAGGGGTCTGATTCACTTCTGTATTCTAGGCTTATTTTTACAGTTTTCTTTTCAGTCTCCCGATTTTGTTTCCACATATTAACATTTATGTAACATTTACACATCTTTTTTCTTCTTTCTCTCCCTTTTTCTTTCACTCTCTGCCTCCCTCCCTCTCCTTTTCTCTCTCTCCTTCTCTCTCTCTTTCTCTCCCTCCCTCCTTCCCTCTCTCTTTCTCTCTCTCTCCTTCTCTCTCTGCCTCCCTCCCTCTCTCTTTCTCTCCCTCCTTCCCCCTCTCTCTCTCTCTCTCTCTCTTTCTCTCTCTCTTTCTCTTTCTCTCTTTAGCCAGAGGGACCGGAATGGCTACCTTAACCTTCTCTGCTCCCTCACCAGATCTACGGTGAACACCTAGATGGCTTGATAAGAAACTGAAATTAGCATACTCACCTCAAATATCTTAATTATCCTGGTCTGCCAAGTAAGATTCCACACATAGTAGACAATTAGGTGATCTAATACTAGACTATCTGGAATCACTAGTATTTTGTTTTCATATGTGTGTTTCCTTTCTGTATCCTATTCTGAACATGTTTGTATATTTCCCAATATAACTTCAGATGGCTATAAATGTCATATTTTAAAACCAGACTGACTATTTATTTATTCACATTAAAAAAGAACCCACGTACAAAAATCATTCGTAAATTATGGACGTAGTGTTTTAATCGTGCGACTAAGAAATACAACTCCCAAAAGCCTTTGCGGGACACGTTCTGACAAGCGTCCAATCCCCATCATGACAGCAGCGCACGTGACCCCTCCCGAGCTGAGCTCCTTCCTACGGCGGTGTTGAACAGACGGACGAATTCTGGAACGGGAGAATCGCCGTTTGTGGGTAAGTAAGGGATTTTGGAGAAGGGAAGCCGAAACGAACACGTTTAATGACTCTTTCGGAGAGCCTTTGTAAAGGTGAGGATGTGCTAAAATGAAAGATAAGTCGGTTTTCGCGGGTGTAAAGAGCTGTCTGTGTGTAAGGCCTGCTATTTCCTGGTAGGCTCATTCCGTGATGCACGAGCTAGTTGTGTTGTTGCCTTTCCCTCACGCTCCGGTAGGAAACATTCAAAGTTGTAAAAGTTCATTTTCAGGACGTTTAAAGGCTAAATGTTTAAGCTGGCGCGTTGCAAAGAAAGTTGTTGGCCTAGTTAATAACTTTGGGAGATTCGTAGCCAAAATGTACGGGTTGGATTCTTAAGTTTAAAAAAAATATATATTTATATATATATTTGGGTCAATACATGAAGATTAGGGTTCAGCCGTTTTCACACCTCACCTTATTTCAAGATGGGCTTCGCGTGTGAAATAAAACCATTCAGTTGCACCATGTTCTGACTTGCATTTGTCCTTTTAAAGTTGTAAGCGTTTTCGTCATGAAAAAGTGTGTTGGATTTAAGACTGTTCCCAGACAGCAAGCAGATTGCAAACCCCACTTCAGAGTGTCTGATTCTTAGTTTGATTGTGTCCCCAGGCTGCGTTGTGCTTCGGTGGGGATAACGTAAACGTGAATTGCAGTCGTAAAGGGGGGAATCGTCACATTTTGTTGCACGATCGTGGGCTGAGCACTTAGCTCCGCTCACGCTCTTTATATGAACTACCAGTTGTAGAGTTGGGAACGACAATGTTTGTTGTTTGTGCAGCGGCCTTGAAAGCTCAAAGGTATATCGAGAGATTGAGGGCAATATTTCGATTGAATTGCGGAAGTAGTGCTATATAATGGCTACAAATATTTTCTGCTTGATCGATGATGACCCACGAATACCCTTCTTGATTACGCAGGGTTGTTTTGTAGGCGATCGATCACGATCAAGTAAGATTATATCGTCTAGTTAAACATCTCTCTCAAACCAAGTCGACGTCATCATTTTGCTCAGTGTTCAGGCCAAGGAACTCAATATTCACACTTTTTTTTCCCAGTGGACCTAAATGCCAGCTGTCTGCTTTTCAACGATAACTTCAAAACAAATGTACCCTATCGATCCCGTCCCGGTTTTCTCTGCCATCCCCGGGGCGGAGCGATATGTGAACTGTGTTGTGATGGATGTGATGGCACGTGAGGAGAGGGTTGGCTGGTGACGTAAAACCGGCGCTTGCTAATCGTGACAGCCAGGCCTAGAATGAGCGCGACCCCTCTCCTGCCCATCGAAATGTCGGTAACATTATTTACCACACGAGCTGTCAGACGTTATAAATAGCGACCGTCTCATTCCTCCTCCTCCTCCTCCTCCTCTCCTCTCACTAGTACCCTCGCGCTCGTTGGAATGTGCCGACCGGCTCTGACTCCGTGTTGCTATAATCAGAAGATGCGCCGTGTTTCATAATGATACGCTCGGTTCATATTTAAACTGGTTTGATATAGTTGGGGTTAGCTGGTTTTGAATCACCTAACATGCAGCAGTGGTAGAGGCTTGGAAAGGGCACCTGTGTGACAGGAAGAGTCAGTGACATGTCAGCTGTGTTGTAACAAAATAATGTGTGTGTGGTGGGGGGGTGGGGTGGGGGTCGATCTAACAGGTGTTAACAAGATAACTCACACACACACACACACACACACACACACACACACACACACACACACACACACACACACACTTGCACTCATCACCAACTTTCCCTTTCATTTCTTGAGCAGAGGGGAAAAACCATGGTTGACTCACCCTCACCCTCTCCTCCCCTTCTTCCCTCTTTTCCTCCCTCCCCTCCTCTCCTCCTCCTCTCCCCTCTCCTCTCCCCCCTGTCCCTCTCTCCCTTTCTACCACCTCTCCCCCTCCCTCTCTACCTCCTTTCCCTCCTCCTGTCTCCCTCCTTCTCTCCTCTCTCCCCCTCTCCTCTCCCTCCCTCTTCTCCCCTCCTCTCTCCCCTCTCTCCTCTCCTCCCCTCTCTCTCCCTCCCTCTCCCCCTCTCCCTCCTCCACTCCCCTCTCCTCTCCTCTCTCTCCCCCTCCCCCTCTCCTCTCCCCTCTCCCTCTCCCTCCTCTCCTCTCTCTCTCTCCTCTCCTCCTCTCCCTCCCTCTCCCCTCCCTCCTCTATCCCCTCTTCCCTCTCTCCTCTCCTCTCCTCTCCCTCTCCCTCCTCTCTCCCCCCTCTCCCCCTCTCCCTCCCCCAGTGACAGCAGTGCATCTGGTGTGATGGCCTCAGCCTCAATACCAGCTCTTAACTCCAACCCTCTGGAACTCAACTCCTGCCAGAAAGTAAGTACACAGGAGTGCATGTCTGTGTTTCTGTGTGTGTGTGTGTGTGTGTGTGTGTGTGTGTGTGTGTTGTCTGTGTGTGTGTGTGTGTGTGTGTGTGTGTGTGTGTTTCTGTCTGTGTTTCTGTGTGTGTGTGTGTGTGTGTGTGTGTGTTTCTGTCTGTGTGTGTGTGTGTGTGTGTGTGTGTGTGTATGTGTTTCTGTCTGTGTGTGTGTGTGTGTGTGTGTTTCTGTCTGTGTGTGTGTGTTGTGTGTTTGTTTCTGTCTGTCTGTGTGTGTGTCTCTGTCTGTCTGTCTGTCTGTGGGTGTGTCTGTGTTTCTGTCTGTGTGTGTGTGTGTCTGTGTCTGTCTGTCTGTCTGTCTGTCTGTGTGTGTGTGTGTGTGTGTGTCTGTGTGTGTATGTATGTGTCTCTCTGTCTGTCTGCCTGCCTGTCTGTCTGTCTGTGTTAACAGTGCCGCTGTGTGTCTGTCTGTCTGTGGTTTCCCATAGTTCATCACTCACTTTTCACACGCACATTCTCCTTGCTTTCTCTGTTGTACACCACACACACACACACACACACACACACACACAGCGCCTGTGGGCACCACAACATGCGCACACACGCACACACACACACACACACAATAACACAAGCACATGCCAAAAGTCTGAAACAGTAATCCATTTGCTCTGGTGTGAGTCCCCAAAGACTGTTCTCTAATAAACAAGAATCTAACACACACACACACACACACTCACACACACACACTCACACAGACTCACACACACACTCACACACATACTCACGCACACACACAGACACAACACACAACACACACACACAACAACACACACACGCACACACGCTCACACACACACACACAGACACACACACACACTCACACACACACACACAGACACACACACACACATCCTTCTCCTTTCTACTTGCCTCTCATAAATGTGTTCACTCACCAGACTCCTCAGACAATGGGGGCTAGGATGTGAGAAACAGGTTAGCTTGTTAGTCAGGTTAGCTTGCTAGTCAGGTTAGCTTGCTAGTCAGGTTAGCTTGTTAGTCAGGTTAGCTTGCTAGTGAGGTTAGCTTGTTAGTCAGGTTAGCTTGCTAGTCAGGTTAGCTTTCCAGGTTAGCTCTCTCCTTCTTTCTCTCTCCTTCTCTCTCTCTCTCTCTCTCTCTCTCCTTCTCTCTCTCTCTCCTTCTCTCTCTCTCCCCTTCTCTCTTGCTCTCACTCGCTCTCTCTTTCCCTGCCTCTCTCTGGTATTGAATGTTCTCCAGTAGCATCTGTCTGACAGATATTGGTCTCCTAGAAACACCATAGCAACTGTTTTTAAAGCAACTTCCTGTTAACTTCCACTGGGAAATGTAGTTTTCTTTGTCGTTCTAGAAAGTCTTTTTGTAGTTCAGTTTTTGTTAATACAGAGACCCTCTTTCATAACCATTGATGATGCACTGCCATTGGCTCGCCGACCAGGAAGTACCCGGACGTCAGCCAATAAAAACATGCTCTCATAGAGTTGAGGTTTTTCCATGCAAAACAAATGAGCTCTAGGTGTAGGCCGCCCAGACACAAAACTGGCTTTGTGAAAAGGGGGACGGGACAGTAAAGGAATCTGGCCAGACACTAACACACACTCTCTGACCCCACGCCAGCCCTGTTCAAAGACACACACGTCCATAGTTCTGCAACCCTGCTCTCTATTTGAAGTCACATGCTTCACTGCACACACTCACACACACACAGTGCTGAGTTGTCTCCAGCATAACAAAGTTGTGTTGTTTGACAAACAGTGAGTTGGCAAAGTTACACTGACTGCTCTCTGTCCTGACACAGGACAGGACTGTAGCCACGATGATGGAGGGATGGAGGGATGAGGAGGGAGGAAGGGAAGAAGAGAGCAGCAGTATAGCATATACAGTTTGCAGAAGGAGAAATCCGTTGAAGTGATGACTTACCATGATAGACCAGTAACCCCTTTCTGTCGCCAGGATGGGAAGAGGGGGAGAGAGGGTTAGGGTTACGGTTACGGTTAGGGTTAGAGAGAAAGAAAAAGAGAGAAAAAGAGAGGAAGGAGGAGGAGAGAGGAAGGAGAGCGGGTAGGGTGGGTGCAGTATAGGCCGGGAGGGTGTATCGGAAGCGGTGCGGTGCGTAAGGCGGTGCGTGCAGTCTGGTGGCGTGCTGTTGTGTATTGGTGTATGGAAAGTGGTCAGCGGCGTTACAGGCGTCCAGAGTGAGAGTTGAAGATGGGACCACTAGCGGGATGTGTCTATTTACCTGGAGAGGAGAGGGTGTTATATGCGTGATTGTCCTCCCTTATCTCATCATCCTCCTTCCCAGTGTAAAAGAGGATGTGTGCGCCTTGCGTGTGCCTGTGTGTGTTGGTGTTGTGTGTGTGTGCACGTGTGTTGGCATGTTGTGTGGTGTGGTGTGGCTGTGTGTGTGTGTGAGAATTGTGTTGTGATGCAGCATCTATTAGAGGCTGTTTGGATCTACTCTTGTTAGCTGTTCTCATAATTCTCTCTCTCTTCCTCCTTCGCTCTCCCTCTTCTTGGGCTTCCTCCTTTCCCCTTTGCCCCTCGATTCTCCGCGCCTTTCTCGTCCGTCTCTCGGAATCATCGCCCCTCCTACCTCCACTGCGAGAGAGGGTGGGAGTACAGGGGATGACGAGGCAGGGAGTACAACGGTCGAGGAGACCTCAGTGGGGCGTAGGGAAAGGACGGGAGGAGACGCAGGGGAGTGGGCAGTAAGGGGAGTGGACCGTGCGCGAGAGAAGAGGAAGGGAGTGAGGCCAATGTTAATTCGCTTCACTTTCTTTCACAAATAACTTTACCTCTCACTTCCCTATAAGCCTACTGCTCGGCGTTCCGCTCAAAGCCTCGCCTTTTTAAGCCCGCGGCCTCTCTCGCGTTCGCCTGATGCGGCCGAAGGTCTCCCTAACAACTCAATCTCTCGCCGATCGTTTCTCTTTTTCTCCCTTCCTCCTCTCCCCTTCCCTCTCTCTCTCTCTCTCTCTCTCTCTTCTGTCTCTCTCTCTCTTGTCTCTCTCTCCCCCCTCTCTCTCTCTCTCTCTCTCTCTCTCTCTCTCTCTCTCTATCCATCCAGACAAAGATATCATCTATATTTGTCCCTTCAGTGGACCTCTAAAAGGAAAAGTGTTCATAACCAACTACAGACTGTACTTCAAGAGCTCAGACGCTGTGAGTCACTTTCTGAGGGAGAACACACACACACACACACTCTCGCACACACACACTCTCGGACACACACTCACACGCACACACTCGCACACACACACTCTCGCACGCACACACTCGCACACACACACTCTCTTTCAACTTTACTACTTAGACTCTCATTGAGACCGCAGGGACCAATCATATCTCTACGTGTGTGTGATGTCACAGGACCCGGCGGTGACCCTAGATGTTCCGCTGGGCGTCATTGGTCGGGTAGAGAAGATGGGCGGAGCCTCCAGCAGAGGGGAGAACTCCTATGGTCTCGACATCACATGCAAGGTGACCGAGGGTTTGTGTGTTTGTGCTGTAGAGCGAGCGTTGTGCGCGAATGTGTGTTCCCAAAATATGCAGTTTTTTGCCATGTATGTACGTGCACCATGTCCACTACTCTGTGTGTGTGTGTGTGTGTGTGTGTGTGTGACATCAGGACATGAGGAATCTCAGGTTTGCTTTGAAGCAAGAGGGTCACAGTAGAAGAGACATCTTCGACATCCTCTTCAAACACGCCTTCCCCCACTCCCACGGCCAGGTACACACACATGCACGCTTTCTCTTCTACCTGCAAGTAACAAACACAAGTTCACACACACACTAATACCCTCTCTCTCCGTCGCTCTCTCCCTCTCCCTCCTTCTCTCTCTCTCCCTCGCTTTCTCTCCCTCCCTGTCTCTCTCCCTTGCCCTCTCTCCCTCCCTTTCTCTCCCTCCTTCCCTCTCCCTCCCCCCTTCTCCCTCCCTCCTTCTCTCTCTCCCTCTCCCTCCCTCCCTCTCTCTTCCTCCCTCTATTTCCCACCCTCCCTCTCTCTTCCTCCCTCTATCTCCCACCCTCCCTCTCTCTTCCTCTCCAGCCTTTCTTTGCGTATGCGAGTCAGGAGAAGTATGAGGAGAACGGCTGGGATGTTTACAAACCCATGGATGAATTCAGGAGACAGGTGAGCGTGTCAGGACCTCGTCCTCCTCTTTCTCCTGGCCTGTCTGTCTTCCTCCTGGCCTGTCTGTCTTCCTCCTGGCCTGTCTGTCTTCCTCCTGGCCTGTCTGTCTTTCTCCTGGCCTGTCTGTCTTTCTCCTGGCCTGTCTGTCTTTCTCCTGGCCTGTCTGTCTCCCTCCTCGTCCTCCTCTGGCCTGTCTGTCTTCCTCCTGGCCTGTCTTCCTCCCTCCTCGTCCTCCTCTGGCCTGTCTGTCTTCCTCCTGGCCTGTCTGTCTTCCTCCTGGCCTGTCTGTCTTTCTCCTGGCCTGTCTGTCTGTCTTTCTCCTCTTCCTCCCAATCTTCCTTCCTTCATACCTAAAGTGTCCCTAACCTGTTGGTCAAGGGTTCAAATTCTCTATCTCTGCTGTTGTATTTTATTGTTTTAAGGATCAACAGCTAGCTACTGTTAGCTTTTAGCTACTGTTAGCGTTTAGCTACTGTTAGCGTTTAGCTACTGTCTGCCTTTAGCTACTGTTAGCCTTTAGCTATCGTTTGCCTTTAGCCACTGTCAGGGGTTTAGCTACTTTCGGCTGCTATATCTATAGGTCACGGCTTGTCAAATGAATCCAAACTTCACGACTGAAACTACATTGTTTTCTCAACGCCGGAATGAAACCTGGAAGTTCTGACCATCAACCACATCCTTACCCAATCGGTGCTGTTGTGTCTCCGCCCCATTCAGGGCTTACCCAATGACAAGTGGCGGGTCTCATTCATCAACCAGGGGTACGAGCTGTGCGACACGTACCCCACGATCCTGGCCGTACCCGTTAAGGCTTCGGAGGAGGACCTGCGGAGGGTGGCCACCTTCAGGTCACGGGCACGCATCCCGGTGAGGGAGGGAGGGAGGGTGAGGGAGAGAGTGAGGATGGGGGGAGGGGGAGGGAGGGAGGGAGGGTGAAGGGAGAGAGGGAGAGAGGAGGGAGGAAGGGTGAGGGAAGGGAGGGTGAGGCGATGGAGGGAGGGAGGGTGAGGGGGGGAGGAGGGTGAGGGATGGCGGAAGGGAGGGTGAGGGAGGGAGCGGGCGAGCGAGTACGAGAGAATAAGTGACCTAGTGAGCGTGCAAAAAGAGTGTGCGACCAAGTATGTGAGTTTGACAGTGCGAGGAATGGAAACACGGTACTGTGTTATGGGTACAAATCCTTCTCCGTCCTTTCCTCCTCTCCTCCTCACTCTTTCCCTCCTCTCCTCCCCTTCTCCCTCCTCTCTCCTTCCTTCCCTCCTATCCTCCTCACTCTTTCCCTTCTCTCCTCCTCTTCTCCCTCCTCTCCTCTCATCCCCTTCTCTCCTCCTCCCTCCTCTCTCCTCCTCACTCTTTCCCTCCTCTCTTTCTCCCCTCCTCTCTTCCTCTCTTCCTCCCTCCCCTCCTCCTCTCATATCAGGTACTATCTTCCTGTTCTCCCTCTCTCCCTCTCTCGCCCCATCTCTCTCCTCCATCCTCCCCATCTCCCCTCTCCTCCTCCTCCCCTCCTCCCCTCTACTCTCCTCCGTCCTCCCCTCTCCTCCTCCATCCTCCTCCCCCCCAGGTTCTCTCCTGGATCCACAGGGATAACCAGGCAGTAATCACCCGCTGCAGCCAGCCCCTGGTGGGCATGTCAGGCAAGCGAAACAAGGACGATGAACGTTACCTGGATCTGATCCGAGAAGCTAACGGCACGGCTAAGCTCACCATCTACGACGCTCGGCCCAGCGTCAACGCTGTGGCCAACAAGGTCAGCACCCGGTGTGGGGTGAAAGGTCATCGGGAGGGGGTCAGGGGGGTCAAGGGGGTCAGGGGGTGCGGAAATGAAGTGCGGGGATCTAAGATTGTCTGAGGTCAGGGGTCAAGAGGTGGAGCCAGCTAGTCAAACCTCTATTCTCCTGTCCTCTGTAGGGTGTTGCTAGCTGTCTGACTGGTTGTGTTTCATTATCAGAAGACAATGCAGAGGTAGAAGCTGAACTGTGTGTGTGTGTGTATCAGTGTGTGTGTGTGTGTGTGTGTATCAGTGTGTGTGTGTGTGTGTGTGTCTCTGTCTGTGAGTGTGTGTGTATCAGTGTGTGTGTATGAGTGTGTGTGTGTGTGTGTGTGCGTGTGTGTGTTTGAGCACGCCTGCGTACCACCACGGTCTCTGCTCACGCAACGGAATGTACTAACGGCACGGCGTGGTAGAATGCTCCTCCCCTGAGGACCGCCCCCGAAGAGCTGGGAGTTTACTAAGCGCACCCTGGCTCCACGCAGCGTGTCATCACTCTCCTTCAGCCAGAGCTTCTACCTCGCTAGGCTGAACTAGCTGTGTTCACGCTCACCTGCTCCTGGCCAAACCTCAACTAGTTTGTCTGTTTATCAAACAAGCCAACTAAACGGGAGTCGTGTCCTTTTCATCACGCTGAATAGGACACGACAAGATAGAATAACCTGTTTGTGTTTGAGCCGTTTTGATTGTTCAGTTGTAGCTTGTTTGTCTTGTTTTCCAAACACGAGGAACATCCAGATGGTTATATTACAGTTTGTCAGGATAGTTTCTCACCCCATGTCCATGACCCTCTCTCTCTCCTCTCCGTCTCTCCTCTTCTCGTCTCCTCTCTTGTGAGTCTTCCTCATCTCTCTTGTACTCTCTCAGCTCCTCTCTCCTTCTCTGCTCTCCTTCGCTTCTCTCCTCTCCTCTTCTCTCTCGTTTTCTCTCTCTCTCTCCTCTTTTCTTTCTCTTCTCTCTCCTCTTCATTTCTCTCTCACTCTCTTCTTTTGTCTTTCCTTCTCTCTCGCTCTCTCGGTCTCTCCCCTCCCTCTTCTCGCTCTGCCTCTCTCTCTCCATCCTGACGTCTCTACTCTCTTCCACTCCTCTCTCACTCTCTCCCTCCTCTCTCTCTCTCCTCTCTCCTCTCTATCTCCCTCGTCTCCCTCCTCCCTTCTCTCTCTCTCCCTCTCTCTCTCTCCCCTCTTCTCTGTCCTCC
>BROE01000023.1:9139260-9158086 GCA_036571765.1 Plecoglossus altivelis | reverse complement strand
GGCCAGGATGAAGGGGGACAGAGTTACCATGACGACAGTGACTCTGATCTTCCTCTCCACGCTTTGGCAAGTCTTCCTCCCTCCCCTCTCTTCCCTCCCTCCCTCCTTCCGTCCCTCCCTCCTCCTCTTCCCTCCCTCCCCTCCCCCCTCCCCTTCCCTCCTCTCCGCCCTCCTCCTCCCTCCCCCAACCTCTCCTCCTCTTCTCCCCTCCCACTTCTCCTCCTCCTCCCTCCCACCCTCTCCTCCTCTCTCCCTCCCTACTTGTCCTCCTCCTCCCTACCTTCCTCCTCCCCTCCTCCCTCTCTCTCTCCCTCGCTTCCTCCCTTCTCAGCTGCTGTTCTGGCTCTTTGTGTGTACAGATGGCTAGGTAGTCGAGGCAGAGTAGTGCACCTATTCTTTGTTCCAGCATGTTCTAAGGCGTCCGTGTTCTCCGTTCCTCAGCAGGCTCTGAGAGAAGGGAACCGGCCAGTCACGATGGAGGTACCCTTACTGCCAGGAGAGACTGTCAAGCTCGTGGGTGAGAGCTTCACCCACTCTCTCTCTCTCTCTCTCTCTCACTCTATCTGTCTCTCTCACTCTCTCTCTCTGTCTCTCTCTCACTCTCAATCTATCTGTCTCTCTCACTCTCTCTCTCTGTCTCTCTCTCACTCTCTCTATCTGTCTCTCTCACACTCTCTCTGTCTCTCTCACACACACGTGCTCTCCCTTCTTCTCTCTGTGTCTCTCTCTGTCTCTCTCTCTTCGTGTCTCACTCTCCCCTCTCTCCCTTCCTCCCTCCAGTGAATGATGTGATGTACATTTGTCCCTTCACGGGATTGGTGACAGGAACTCTGACCATCACGGACTTTAAACTGTACTTCATTAGCCTGGAGAGAGTAAGAGTACACAGTACACACACGCACATGCTCACACACACACTTTCACCATACAGACACCCACCCACCCACACACACTGTACATGCACAGACACACACACACTTTCACCATACAGACACACACCCACACACACACTCACCATACACACACACACACACACACCTTCACACTAACCCCACCCCTCCTGTGCTGCCCCCTGTGGCCCCAGGAGGCCCCTTTCATCCTGGATGTGAACCTGGGAGCCATCGGGCGCCTGGAGAACATCACAGTGCAGGGACACCAGGAGAACACACGAGGCCTGGAGGTGGTGTGCAAGGTAGGACACGCTACACACACGCTACACACGCTACATACACGCTACATACACTCTACACACACACGCTACATACACACGCTACACACACACGCTACATACACACGCTACACACACACTGCAGACACGCTACACACATGCTACATACATGCTACATACACGCTACACACAGGCTACATACATGCTGCACACACATCAGTTATAGCATACTGGCTTATCCACTGTACTCACTTATTCTCTCTTACTCTCCACCTCTCTTCTTCACCTCTCTGCTCCTCCATTCCCCTCCCTCCCTTCCTCCCACTCCCTCCCTTCCTCCTCCCCCTCCCTTCCTCTTCCTCCCTCCTCCTCCTTCCTCTCCCCCCCCTTCCTCTCCTCCTCCCTTCCTGTCCCCCTCCCTCCCTCCCTTCCTCTCCCCCTCCCTTCCTCCCCCTCTCTCTCCCTCTCCTTCCTGTAGGATATGAGAAGCCCCAGGTTTGCCTATAAGACTGATGGGACAAACAAGCCCGACATTATGGAGGTTCTGACCCGACACACCTTCCCCCTCTCCAATGACCTGGTAAGATCCGGCACAGTCCTCCCTGCTGTCTGATTGGACAAGGGATATGACATCATGTCAAGGGGCGGGGACTCCCCACTCCCACTACTCTATTTTGAGGTATGGAGTTGTTCGATTGGTCGAAAGGCCTGTCACTCATAGGCTTCGGCTTATCCCGTTGCAGCCCCTGTTTGCCTTCCAGTACAAGGAGGAGTTTCCTGTGGACGGGTGGAAGGTGTACGACCCCATGGCCGAGTACAAGAGACAGGTAACCACGGAAACACTTCCTTATTGGCTCCGTGATGATGTTTCGTGCAGGGTCATCTGACGCATCTCTCCTTTTCTTCTTCTTTCTCTCCTCCTGTCTCTCCATCATCGGTTCTCATCCCACACCTCTTTTTCTTTGCTCTCCTCCCCTCCCTCCATCCTGTCCTCTCCCTTTCCTCCTCCACTCCTCCTCCCCCCTTCCCCTCCTCCCTTCATCCTATTCCTCCTCCTCCACTCCCTTCCCTCCATCCTGTCCTCCTCCTCCCCTCCCTCCATCCTGTCCTCCTCCTCCCCTCTCCCTCTCCCCCAGGGTCTCCCTAACGAGAGTTGGACCATCAGTCGCCTGAACAGCAGCTATGAGCTGTGTGACACCTACCCTGCCCTGCTGGTGCTGCCCTCTAGCCTGCAGGAGGATGACATCAGGAGGGTGGCCAGCTTCCGAGCCCGCCACCGCATACCGGTCAGAGAGGGGGGAGGGCGGGCGGGGGAGGAAGGAGGGAGGGGGTGAGGAGGGAGGGGGTGGACTGGGGAGGGAGGGGGTGGACTGGGGAGGGAGGGGGTGCACCTAGACACACACACACATGTAGAGACACACACACACACCTAGACACACACATTCACGTAGACAGACACACATGTAGACACACACGTAGACACACAGACACACACGTATCCACTGACACCTATATTCACTGACACACACACACGTTAAACATTGTGTTCACACAAACACACGTACACGCACACACACACACGTAGACCCACACACACACACTTAGACACAAACACACCTAGACACACAACTAGACACACACACGTAGACACACAAACACACAAACTTCTGCTTCAACAAAGTAATTTATCTAATTTATCCTTTCCTGTCTTTTTTTCCTCTCCATTCCTACATCACCATCTCTCTCTTTTTTCTCTCCATCTCCCTCCCCCCCTCCGTCTCTCTCCTCTCTCTCTCCTCCCCCTCTGTCTCTCCTCTCTTCACCCCCTCTGTCTCTCTCTCACACACAAACAAACAAAAACACACACACTCTCTCTCCCCCTCTGTGTCTCCTCTCTTCTCCCCCTCTCCTCTCTCCCCCCTCCTCCCCCAGCTCCTTCTGGCCGGGGCGGTGCGTGTGGCTGACAGGGTGGAGTCTGGGAAGTCGTCAGTGGTAGTTCACTGCAGTGACGGCTGGGACCGCACGGCCCAGCTCACCTCTCTGGCCATGCTGCTGCTGGACAGCCACTACAGAACCCTGAGAGGGTTTCAGGTGCTGCTGGAGAAAGAGTGGATCAGCTTCGGACACAAGTTCTCCTCGGTAAGACGCACACACACACACACAGACACACACACATACCACAGACACACACACACACACACATACCACAGACACACACATAGGTGCACACATACCACAGACACATACACACACACACACACACACACAATAGACACACATACTACAGACACACACACACACACACACATACCATAGACACACATACCACAGACACACACACACACGTGCACACATAGCACAGACACACACACACACACACATAGGTGCACACATACCACAGACACACACACACACAGACACACACACACACACAGACAACATTACACACACACACACACACATAGGTGCACACATAGGTGCACACATACCATAGACACACATACCACAGACACACACACACACACGTGCACACATACCACAGACACACACACACACACATAGGTGCACACATACCACAGACACACACACACACACATAGGTGCACACATACCACAGACACACACACCACACACACAAGCTGTCTTAACACAAGTTCACCTTGGTAGAAGATGCACACATATGGATGTATATGTATCTATATATAAGTAAGTGCGTGTGTCTGTGTGTGTGTGTGTCTGTGTCTGTGTGTGTGTCTGTGTGTGTGTGTCTGTGTGTGTGTGGTGTGTGTCTGTGTGTGTGTGTGTGTGTGTGTGTGTGTGCGTGCAGCGTGTGGGCCACGGAGACGAGAACCATGCCAACTCTGAGCGATCGCCTCTCTTCGTTCAGTTCATAGACTGTGTATGGCAGATGACCAGACAGGTGAGTCCAACACACACATGCGCACGTGCACACATGCACACACACACACACTCAGCTCATCACCACACAACACACACACTCACACACACACACATGCACACACATGCACCCATGCAAACACACACTCACTCACACACACACACTCACACACACACACACATGCACACACACACATGCACACTCACACACACACACACATGCACACACACACATGCACACACACACGCACATGCACACACACACGCACACTCACACACATGCACACACACACACAGACACACACAGATACGCACGCACATGCACACACACACACGCACACACACACACAGACACACACACACAGACACACACACACAGACACACACACACAGACACCAGTACTCAAGCTCACCTGTACCTCATCCTCTCCTCCCAGTTTCCTTCTGCGTTTGAGTTCAACGAGTTATTCCTCATCACCATTCTGGACCACCTGTACAGCTGCCTGTTTGGTACCTTCCTCTACAACAGTGAACAGGAGCGGGTGGCCAAGGCATGTACCATTTATGTGCTGACGGGGGTGTGGGGGCTACAGAGATTAACAGGCTCCCCAAAAAAGGCTCTCCTTCTCTCTCCTCTCTTCCTGTCTCATTGCCTCTCTCTCCTCTCTTCCTGTCTCTCTCCTCTCTTCCTGTCTCACTGCCTCTCTCCTCTCTTCCTGTCTCTCTCCTCTCTTCCTGTCTCTCTCCTCTCTTCCTGTCTCACCACCTCTCTTCCTGTCTCTCTCCTCTCTTCCTGTCTCACCACCTCTCTTCCTGTCTCTCTCCTCTCTCTTCTTCTCTCTCTCTCCTTCTCTCTCCTCTCTGCTTCTAATATCTCTCCTCCCCCCCTCCTCCCTTCAGGAGGTACAGTCCAGGACGGTCTCTCTGTGGTCGTGCATCAACAGCCAGCCAGAGGACTTCACCAACCCCTTCTTCGTGGACTCCGAGCACCACGTCCTCTACCCGCTGGCCTCGCTGCGCCACCTGGAGGTCTGGAGCAGCTACTACGCCCGCTGGAACCCTCACATGAGGCCTCAGGTGGGGGAGAGGGGGAACGGGAGGGGAGGGGGAGAGAATGGGAGGGGAAGGGGGAGGAACAGGAGGGGAGGAGGGGAATGGGAGGAAGGGTGGGGGGGGAATGGGAGGGGAGAATGGGAGGGAGGGGAGGGGGGGGAATGTGAGGGTTGGAGATAATGGGAGGGGGGCAAGAGGGAGGGGAGGTAGATAGAGGCTGGATAAGAGAAGGGTGTATCTGTGTGTACCATGAGTATATTTGTTGGGTGTGTGTGATGTTGTGGTGTGTATAGATCCGCTGCACCAGACCCTGAAGAGTTCTCTGTGAGGGGAGCGAAGAGAGAGGACACAAGAGCTCTTCCTCCGTTCTCGTCCTCTCGTCCAGCCACGGCCTCCTCGCCGTCCCACAGCGGGGCCACGCCCCTGCACACGGCCGTTGACCTCCGCCACCACGACTAGCTATCACGCTTATCACTCGCACCCGTGATGCGCCCTACTCCCTCAACAACATCCTCGCGCGTGATGCTAGTTCTGCTCCACCTACCGTTTGATACGTGTTTTGTTGTCACGGAGACCTAAAAATGGAAAATTCTAGATTCGTATGAACTTTAATTTGTCGTTTTGAAAAGAAGGGAAAAAGATAGAGGTTGTAAATTCTAAAGAGAGGCATTACTGGGAATAAGTGAAAAATAATGCACGAACGTATTTTTGGCACATTTTAACACCGTAAATTGTAAATATGAGTATATATTGTTAATATATTTCAACTTACCAAAATGCCATCTTATTTATCGGTAATGTTGTCCAATGATTGCTAATGCATGTCGAATAATTTTTCACAAAGCGTAACTCGTGAAACGGCACTTTTGATTTGAAACGGCACATTCAGGAAACCCGGGACTGCTGTTCTGCAGGCCTGCGTTCCGGGATTCTCGGCGCGCGGAACTCAGAACTAGAACTGCGCCAAGAAAAGAGTGTTTCTAGAATGACTACGACCTGTTTAGAAGCCCTTTCAGTGTTCAGGCCCACCATGCTTCTGTTTTGCGTTAGCACTTGGTGACCTCTCCCTCGACCCCTGACCCTCACCTCAGGCTCGTTCGCACATGCTCAGTGTGTTTTCTCGCTTTGGAACCGGGTCTCTTCCACTTCGCTTCTTCTTCCATTTAAAAAAACTACGTTATTTTGCTATCCAATTTTTTATTTTTTAAAACGTTTTTTATTTAACTTTTACAGGTTTTCCTCTGACTGTTTTTGGTTAATAGTGTTAGTTTTTGCCCTTGGGATTACTTGGAGTTGTCCTTGGAAAGCACATTTCTGTGGGGGGGGGACAAAAAAAACCGGGTTCTCTTTGCGGTTGTGGTTTTGTGGGGGACAAAACCGGTCTCTGCGGTTGTGTTTTTGTTGACAAAAAAAACCGGTCTCTAGCGGTTGTGTGGTGGACCAACCGTTCTTCCTTTGCGGTTGTTTGTTTATTGTGACAAAAACCGTTTTCTCCTTTTGCGGTTGTTGGTTTTTTGTGGGACAAAAAAAACAAAACCGGGGTCTTCTTTTGCGGGGCTTTTTTTTTTGTCACAAAGCGTAACTCGTGAAACGGCACTTTTGATTGAACGGCACATTCCAGAACACCGACTGCTTCTGCCAAGCCTGCGTTCCGGATCTCGGCCGCGCGGAACTCAGAACCTAGAACTGCCAAAAGAGTGTTCTAGAATGACTACGACCTGTTTAGAAGCCCTTCAGTGTCATGCCACATGCTTCTGTTTGAGTTAGCACTGTGACCTCCTCCCTCGACCCCCTGACCTCTAAACCTCAGGCTCTCGCACATGCTCAGTGTGTTCTCGCTGAACGGTCTCTTCCCACTTCCTTCTTCTTCATTAAACTACGTTATTTTGCTATCAATTTATTTTTTAAACGTTTTTTATTTACTTTTACAGTTTTCCTCTGACTTGTTTTTGTAAATAGTGTTAGTTTGCCCTTGATTACTTGAGTTGTCCTGAAAGCATCTGTGACAAACCGTCTCTTTGCGGTTGTGTTTGTGACAAACCGTCTCTGCGGTTGTGTTTGTGACAAACCGTCTCTGCGGTTGTGTTTGTGACAAACCGTCTCTTTGCGGTTGTGTTTGTGACAAACCGTCTCCTTGCGGTTGTGTTTGTGACAAACCGTCTCTTTGCGGTTGTGTTTGTGACAAACCGTCTCTTTGCGGTTGTGTTTGTGACAAACCGTCTCGTTGCGGTTGTGTTTGTGACAAACCGTCTCGTTGCGGTTGTGTTTGTGACAAACCGTCTCTTTGCGGTTGTGTTTGTGACAAACCGTCTCTTTGCGGTTGTGTTTGTGACAAACCGTCTCTTTGCGGTTGTGTTTGTGACAAACCGTCTCTTTGCGGTTGTGTTTGTGACAAACCGTCTCGTTGCGGTTGTGTTCTATATGTGAATACCAAACTGCATGTGCTCACTTTGTGTGATTGATTGTTTGTGTAGACATCGTGTGTGTGTGTGTTTGTTTGTTTGTGTGTGTGTTTGTGTTTGTTTGTGTGTGTGTGTGTTTGTGTGTGTGTGTCTGTCGATCTAGAGCTGGTGGATTGTGAGTGATGGAGCAGAGACTGGCTAAGATGATTGTGGATAGAATGACTTGCTGGGCTGTTTCAACCCGTCTCCTCTGTCTGGGCTACAGTGCCGCCCAGTGGTAACAAACCAACAGACCCTCCTCACCACCTTATAGAGTAAAATAACAACTTGATGTTCTTATACAAAAACAAATATTGACTTTTTTTTTCTCTCTCCTTGTCGTGAATGACTATTTATGATTATTGATATTTACTTAACTTACAATTTTTTTGTTTTTTAATTCTTTTTCAAATCTTTGAAATCATGCCTCCAGTATTATACCTGTTTTAGTGTTGTTTCAATTCCTCATTAATGATTAGTGGTTGTGTTTGTTTTGTTATGGATTATAAACAAAGTTTAAAAAAAAAGAAGCTTTCATTCAGTTCAGTATTGTATCTGTCAGTAACGATAAGAACCGTTTGTTAATACGCCTTCGTTCTGTCTTGGACGAAAACCGATCAAACTCAAATGTCCAAACAAACAGTCGTGTAACTGCCTCTCACAACACTTCTGACATTCCACTGATAAAACAAGGAAATCCACACTTTCGAAGTCTTACTTTCAAACGTTTTTTTAATTTTATTTCATTGTATCAACAGGTTTCCAGGTTGTTTAGGGAGATGCAGAGCTGAGACTGACAGAAGAAGAAATCTGCATCAGCAGTATTGTTAATAATGCTCACATCACTTTCACGTTAGTTAAGATTGTCCCAAAGATGTTTCCGTAGGTAGCCAGTGGCTCTTTGTGACTGTACCTAGAACTATCAAAAAGTATCGTGTGTGTGTGTGTGTTGAGGCACAGATGTGTGGCAGGCGGGTGTGTCATTATTAAAGGCCATATCAGTGTGATGATGTCATCTCCGGTCGGAATCAAGGTGTCATGCATTGTGATGTCATGACAGCCCAGCGTTCCGATCGGACGAGTAAAAACAAGGCTGCTCTCACTCTGCTACAATGACGGCGCGTTCAGACTCCCCACCGGAGGAGGGTCTGAACCTAGGCTCACACCTTTACGTCTACCTCACGGTCGCCCGATGATGACATCATCGCCGGGCGACCGTTCTGATCCGACTCATCTCCAGAATGTCATCATTCTGTTACTGCAAGAAGACAAACAACCTTTGTGGAAAAAAAACAAACAAACACCAACAGCTATTTAAAATCTCCAAATATGCTCGTCTGAACTGCTACGTCAACGTCGCTTAAAAAAAACAACCCGCGACTTGGCACGCCTAACCGTCGTATCCAGGAAACAATCGCCTTGGATACGGATGCTGTCCTGGGTGTTAATGGGCCCCTCTGTTACCTAGACAACAGTGTTTCACCACAACAGCTCCAGGCAGCAGCTATCTGACCTTCTAGGTACGCTAACTACAGAACCAGACTTAAACCGACGAATCAGAACCACGGACAGGGGTTCTTTTTAAGCCACGCCCTCCGAGCGTTCCAACGTTCTAATGTCCAGCTCAGGCAACAACGTCAAAGTTCCGCTCACCCTCTCTGTTTTGTGAGAGGCGGAGCCTAAAATCTCCATCCGCTCTGCATCTAAGTTCTCTCGGGGACACACACACACCCACCCTGGCATCTAACTCCCCCCCCCTCCCCTCTGCCCCAAGGCTCTCACACACATACACTCACACTCACACACACACAGCATACCATGATTTACATTCAGACACACACGTTCAGTAAACCACAGGTACGATATTCCACAGTTCACTCACAGACACACTCTCTCTCTCGGTATCTCTGTCTCTCAGTATCTCTGTCTCTCAGTATCTCTCAGCATCTCTCTCTTGGTATTTATCTCTACTTCCTGACTAACAATCCACAGCAGGGCTGTTCTATTTAAGGGTGGTGGTGGTGGGCGGGGATGTGAGGGGCTTAAACATTCTTTTGATGTCCTATGAAATTGCTTTGTAAAGACATGAATTCCTCACGTTTTGTTTTTTTTATGTCCTGTTTGGAATCGAATGTGGATTTTGGTGAAAGATGAGAAGTTCAAAAACATTCAAAAAGTTGGCCCAAATATCAAAAACTTTGGCATGAAAGAAATTCCTCTCTTTCTTTTCATGCAAAACAACGTTACGTGGAATAGTTAACGATTTTAAAAAACAAACAAAACAACAACACATAACAGCCACTGTCTTTTGCCGTAAAACTACACGGAACAATCCGGTCAAATGAATGGTAGCTACATCTTTGGTGGCTCTGAGTTTTTGCTGCAAGAAAGTGAGACCTCGCTGTGGAACAGGTACAGAGTAGGAGAGATTACATTCGGTAAACATTCGTTTAACATTCCATGTGTACGCGAGCGTGAGTGCGTGCGTGCGTGCGTGTAGAAAAAGCTCTCTCCAGTTCCCAGGATCTGAAGTCCGCTTTGACTCTCAGAGCACTTTGGGTTCGTTTGATTCATCTCCCTTCGCCCCCCCGTCCTCCCCCTCCTCTCCTCCTCTGTGCACATGAAAGTCAGGCACATCCCATCCACGCCTGGCCTGGTCGGAGATGTGAATCGAACGCGCCCAAAGTAACCGAGAGGCAGAAGTTCCAACAGAGTTCCTGGGTCCAGATCTCACTAGGGTGTGTTTGTTTTGAGTAACTGCGAGTCCCAGAGTGAGTGAGCAGGGTATAAGGCATAGAGAGAAGCACCATCAGCAGCATGGCTAAGGGGCAGAGACAGAGGCTAGCCATGCCCTCCTGGAACTGGGTGAGACGAATTCAACGCACTTGCTGCCATTTAATAACTGATGTGGGATCAGTCTTAACTGGGCGGCATTGACTGCTTAATCCAGGGACGGACGTTCGTTCGTTCGTTTCAGCTAACGTCTGAACCGGAGACAATGGTCAGGGGCGGCAAGGGACGACAGGAAGTGAGGTCGGGCTAGACATCGCAGGAAGGAGCGTGGTTATATCAGGCTACGTTTCCGAGGCAACGGAGAATCCCGACGGAACGCGACCCAACGTACTTGTTGGAGCACGTTGCCTCCCTTTGCGCGAGCACCTGTTGTGTACTACTGTTGAACGTGCTAGATGTTAAGTGCACTAGAACGTAGTAGCTACGGAGTTAGATTTGGCCAACAAATGTTACCGTTTTTTTAAGCGTTTTTCTTTTTGTGGAATAAAGTTAAACTGTCATACCTACGAAAAAGACCTTGGCGGATAAGTTCGGCAATTTTGAGACAAACCCCTTCTCCCAGAGAGGGGCGGGGTTAGAAAGGCGGTGAAACGCACAGGTACACACACACATACCACAGGAACTACAGTGTATAGGATCATAAGCGTAAATACTAAGGATACGTTGATTTCATATAACGAGAAGAAGGAGAAGGAGCACAGGCGCGCACACTGCCGTTATATACAAGCGTCGCAACCTTCTGCCGCTACGCTCTCGAAGTATAACGAAGCCACACAACAAACTACTAACAACAACATTCTGGTCTAATCTACACAATTTAGAAATGACCGTTATCAAGTCAGACCGCAAAGTCTCTACCGTCGCCTTTCAAATATGCAAAAAAGAGAAAAGGTAACTAAGTTTCTTTTTTTTTTTCCTCCCTTCAAAGTTACACACGGACTTCACTTCAGCTTTTCTAGTACTGTTATCTCAGTAGAACAAATAGATTAAAACATTTACATTAGAGTATTAGTAACATCATCTTCACGTCACATTTTCGGACAAGTAAACTCCTTCCTCGTTTCCCATCAACAGTTATTCTTTTTTTTCTCCTCCCAAACATACATGGAAATTGGACCAAAGGTAGACACCTTTCGGTTAGGTTAGTAAGTCGTTCCGTTCAAATGAACGTCGAATATTTTTGTTTCCTTTTTTTTGCGTGTTTAGCTATAAAAATGCAACCCTCTATTGTTTAAATGCAAAATCGTCTGGGTGCACGGAAGGCCTGTATACTTGTATGTACAGCGAAGGTAAAAAGTTTACAAAAAACCTCAGTGGTAGATTTCAATAGAATCGGGGGATCGGAGGGGGGGGGGATTCGAGAATTCTTTGGAAACGTACATTCCAAACAAATGTGAGACTTCTGACATCCCTCATCAGAGATCTAATACGTAAATGTTTCGATATGTCTAGGCAATATTGTCAAAGCTCTGCTTTCTGATTTGTCAGAGCAATCAGACCACCTTTTTTTTTGTTTTTTGATAGACAGGCGTCTTCGCCAATGAGACGATCCGTTAGATTTGAACTCGGGACCTACGTAGGGTGCATGTTTGGATGAGAACATTCATTTCGGGATATAAGGAGTATTACTTAGTAAACTTCATTTTGTTTTGACGTCAGCTTTGTAAACAAGGGTTATAAGTGGTTCTTCAACAGTCAAATAAATTAACAAGACACTGTACACGATCGTTTGTCTGGGGGTAAGGAGTGGATCAGTAGAGATCAGTTAACAGACAGCTAAATGACCAGGACAACAGTCACAATGGGACAACAATGCCATTCAAACATAGAACACGCGGGCGGCTGCAGTCGTGGTAGAATGTTCCGTCGCTGTTCTAGAATGCGTGCTGGCTGGTTTGGATTCCGAACGTTTGGGGAGGCCCAGTGACGTGTCGGATTTCAGAATGTTGGGGTCTACAGTGGGTGTGGGGATGCTGTCATGATGCTGTCATGATGCTGTCATGATGCTGTCATGATGCTGCTGATCTCTGCATCACCAGTGTCGCCGGGGAAACATCCTGGTGTGTGTGTGTGTGTGTGTGTGTGTGTGTGTTCGAAGTGTGGGTAGGCGTGTGTGTGGGTGGGTGGATGGATGGGCTATATCTGCAGATTGGGTGTGTGCAGGTGCATGCCTATGAAAGTGCACAGGTAGAGTGTGTGTGTGTGTGTGTGTGTGTGTGTGTGTGTGTGTGTGTGTGCGTGAGAGAGAGAGACAGAGCAGGGTTACACAGCGTTCTCCTCGCTGGGCGGCTCAGCATTTGGGGGTTCCAGAAGGGTCTGCTGGACTGCAGGAGGGAGGACAGGGAGTGAATATCAAACACAGTCATATCATCAGATCAAGTATTATAACACAGTCCAATAATATGCAACATAACCCAAAATGATAGTTTCTTTCATGCAGTGTGTAAATACACAATGACAATACTACTTTACTATTGTTATTGTACATTGTTATATACATCATGAGGCTTAGCTACCTCATGTCCAGTCCTTTCTAAAAACATGCTGACTTGTCTTCTGATAATAGGCTCACATCCCTATTCACTCTCTCTCTGTGTCTCTCTCTCACTCTCTCTCTCTCTCTCTCTGTCTCTCTCTTTCTATCTCTCTCTCTCTCTCTGTCTCTCTCTCTCTCTCTCTCTCTCTCTGTCTGTTCTGCTCTCTCTCCCGTGTCTCTCTCTCTCTCTCTCTGTGTTGTGTCTCCTCTCTCTCTGTCTGTGTCTCTCTCTTCTCTGTCGTTGTGTCTCTCTCTAGTCTTCTGCCTCTCTGTCTGTGTGTCTCTCCTCTCATCCTCTGTCTCTCTCTCTCTCTCGTCTCTCTCTCACCTCTCTCGTGCTGTGTCTCTCTGTTCCCTCTCTCCTCCCTCTGTCTGTGTCTCCTCATCTCTCCTCTCTCTCTGTCTCTCTCTCTTCTGTCTGGTTGAGTCTGCTTCTGTCTCTCTCTCTCTGTCTATGAATGTCTCTCTCTCTGCTGTGCTCTCTCTCGTCTCTGTCTCTATCTCTTCGTCCTCTCTCTCTCTTCTGTCTGTGAGTCTCTCTGTCTCTCTCTTCTATGTCCTGTGAGTCTCTCTCTCTGCTCTGTGATCTCTCTCTTCGCTCTCTGACTCTCACTGTGTCTCATCTCTGTCTCTGGCTCTTTCTGTCTCCTCCTCCTCTCATGCCTCTCTCTGTCTGTGATCTCTCTGTGCCTCTCCCTGTCTGTGGGAGTCCTATCTTCCTTCTGTCTGTGTCTCTCTCTCTCCTGGTCTCTCTCTGTGTCTGTCCTTTCTTCTCTCTCTCTCTGTCGTGTCTCTCTCCCTCACAAACCGCTCCCCTGTCCTCTCCTGGCCTCTCCTCTTTCCTGGCCTCTGCTTATCTCCGTCTTCCTTTAACCCCAGATCCCCTCTTTCCTCTTTCCTCCCCCTCCACTCTCCCTCACCCTAAGGTATTAGGTTACTTCATGCCATTAAGCCTGAGCCCCCTCGCCCCCTCTCTCTCCCTCTCTCTTTTTTCTCTCTTTTCTCTCTCTATTTTTCTCTATTTCTCTCTCTCCCCTTCCCTTTCTCCCCTCCCCTCTTTCTCTCCCCCTCCTCTCTCCTCCTGCCTCTCCTGTGTCATTCATCCTCTTTTCTTCAGTCCTCCTTTGTCTCCTTAGTCTGTTCTTTCTCCTCACCTCCTCTCCACAACCCTCCCCCTCTCCTCACCTCCTCTTCACAACCCTCCCCCTCTCCTCACCTCCTCTTCACAACTGCTCCCTCTCCCCCTCACCTCCTCTTCACAACCCTCTCCCTCTCCACAACCCTCCCCCTCCTCCTCAACTCCTCTTCACAACCCTCCCCCTCTCCTCACCTCCTCTTCACAACCCTCCCCCTCTCCTCTCCTCCTCCCCCTCTCTACTTCTTCCCACACCTCTACACTCTCACCTGTTTATGTAATCTCTTCCTTTTCCCTCCCCCATTCCTCCCATTGTCTTCTTTCTTCCCCCTCATCCCCCCTTCCCTCCCTCTCCTCCCCCTCTTCTCACCTTGAGGTTCGGTGGCTACCACAGCTTCTGGGTTGTCTGCCTTCACCATGTCAGCGTTGAGGCTCTCTGGGTAGGACGGAGGAGGCAGCATGATCAGACATCACAGACATCACAGACATCACAGACACCACAAACATCACAGACATCACAAACACCACAGACATCACAAACATCACAGACATCACAGACATCACAGACATCACAAACACCACAGACATCACAAACATCACAGACATCACAGACATCACAAACACCACAGACATCACAGACATCACAAACACCACAGACATCACAAACATCACAGACATCACAGACATCACAGACATCACAGACATCACAAACACCACAGACATCACAAACACCACACACATCACAGACATCACAGACATCACAAACACCACATACATCACAGAGATCACAAACACCACAGACATCACAGACACCACAGACATCACAGACATCACAGACATCACAAACACCACAGACATCACAAACATCACAGACATCACAGACATCACAGACACCACAGACACCACAGACATCACAGACACCATCACCAGACCCTCATCATGATCCGACTGATCACGACCTGGATGAGACGGGTTCTTACGCTGTATGCTGAAGCAGAACTTCTTCTTTTGGTAGGAGATGTAGCTGCTAACCGCCCCCACCAGCGCCATGGCAACCGCGCTCACAATACCAGCAATGGTTCCTGTCTCGGCCATTGTGTCTAAAAAAAACAAAAGCCCAACGTGGACCCAGGACACCACACACACACGGCAGTGAGAAGGAGACACGACTGTGAAAAGTTTCACTCTATAGAGGCAGTGTTAGAAACAAAACCAAGGGGAAACAAAGCAGAGAGAAGCAGAGAGAAGGAAGGGAGAGAGGAGAGAGAGGAGAGAGAAGGGGGAGAGGAGAGAGAGAAGGAAGGGAGAGAGGAGAGGGAGAAGGAAGGGAGAGAGGAGAGGGAGAAGGAAGGGAGAGAGGAGAGAGAGAAGGAAGGGAGAGAGGAGAGAGAGAAGGAGGGGAGAGAGGAGAGGGAGAAGGAAGGGAGAGAGGAGAGAGAGAAGGAAGGGAGAGAGGAGAGAGAGAAGGAAGGGAGAGAGGAGAGGGAGGAGAGAGAAGGGGGAGGGGCGAGAGGGTAAGGAGAGAGAGGAGAGAGAAAGAGGAGGGGCGAGAGAGTAGGGAGAGAGAGAAGAAACTCACTATAGTCATTTTCATCAGCTGGATCCTGCTGGCCTCCCCTGGAACCACCTGGAGAGAGAGACAGAGAGAGAGACAGAGAGAGAGACAGAGAGTGAGAGTGAGCGAGAGGGGGAGAGAAAGACAGACAGAGTGAGAGTGAGCAAGAGGGGGAGAGAGAGAGTGAGCGAGAGGGGGAGAGAGAGAGTGAGAGAGAGTGAGAGAGAGAGAGAGGTATTTGTATCATATCAATACATGCTGTACTACATTATCTTAAAATCCTCCAGTTGTGTAATCCCTGTCTCATGACCTCTAAGGGAAGCAACCTTTTTTGAGTGTTTATGATAGTTACACCATCATCGTTGATGAAGTGAAAAACAGCTATTTAATCAATCTAATTAATCATGTAATCTCTTTGTTTTTACTCATATATTTACTCATCTTAAGTCCACACTTACCTTTGCCTTTGTCTGGTTTGTAGGTGTTGTCTTTGCCAACATCGAACAGATCGTCGTCTGAGAAAGATCCACCTAAAAAAGGGGGTGTGCAAAAGGGTACTGAATTACCTGGCAACCCGTCTCTAACACACCCCCTCAGCCCAGGGTCAGATGCAGAGAGCCCCCCACCAGACAGAAGTCATAGAGGAACACCGAGGACTCATCCCGAAGAGAGGGATGAAGGAGGATCAGAAAGGTTGTCCGGGTTGCCAGGTAAGAAAATAATTTCAGGTAGAAAAAGAACAAGAAGGAGACCAATACAGCGGTTGCCAGGTTTGTATATAGAAACCAGAAGGATTTTTAGAACGGTTTATGTCCTGCACTCTGGAAAGGGACACTTAGCAAAACGGATGCACAAACCCACCTGCCCTACCACACACACACACATGCACACACAGACACACACAAACCACACAGAGCCACACACAGACACACACAAACCACACAGAGCCACACACACACACAAACATCCACACTCAGCCACACACACAACCACACATAACCACACAGACACACAGCCACACACAACCACACGCATACACACACACAAACAACCACACACACACAAAAGACATGCATGCACACACCGTGGAAGGGTAAGAGGTCCTTCTAAATATAGAACTCTTCAAAGTTGTTATTAATAGTTGGAGGAGAACAGGACAACGAGGGAAAAGAGAGAGGGTAGAGTGTGATTTAAGAAAACTAAAGAACAAAGGACGCAGAGAGAGAGAGTGAGAGAGATGGAGAGACAGAGAGAGAGAGAGAGAGAGAGACAAGACAGGCAGACTCAGACACAGAAACAGACACAGAGAGACAGATAGTGACACAGACAGACAGAGAGAGAGAAAGACAGAGACACAGAGAGACAGATATTGACACAGACAGACAGACAGACAGACAAGCAGAGAGAGAGACACAGAAACACAGAGACAGGAAGAGACGCATACCTACAGAGAGAGCGACACACAGAGAGAGAGACACATAGAGCAACGCAGAGAGAGAGCGACACAGAGAGAGAGCGACACAGAGAGACGCAGAGCGAGGGACGGACGGTAAAACAGCCACATAGTTCTAGAGGGTTAAGCTCATTCTCTGAGTGCAGGAGGTCAAAGGTTAAAGGCCATGGTGGGGTCAGAGGTCGGGGTCAGGCAGGGTTCTTACCCCCCGTACCTGTGTTGTTCGGGGCGCCGTCGCCCCTGCCCCCGCCTCCGGTGCCTTTATCTGACAAGTACACGACATGCGGTCAACGCCTTCACCACTAACACTATACTACTATACTGTTCTATACTACTGGAAACTAACATTATACTACTATACTGTTCTATACTACTGGAAACTAACACTACCGTACTATACTGTTCTATACTACTGGAAACTAATACTACAGTACTATACTGTTCTATACTACTGGAAACTAATACTACAGTACTACTATGCTGTTCTATAATATTAGCATACTGGGCCACTAATACTACATTTCTACTATACTGTTCTATACTACTTTAAACTAATACTACGTTGATGCTAACCCAGTAATGCTAACCTAGTAATGCTAACCTAGTAATGCTAACCCAGCGATGCTAGCCCAGTAATGCTAACCCAGCAATGCTAACCTAGTAATGCTAACCTAGAAATGCTAACCCAGTAATACTCTTCCATACTGCAGTGGACCACCTCCTCTACTGTGCTCCCAGGATGCCCTCACCTGCTTGGCCTTTGTTCTTGTCCTTCCCTCCAATGTCGTTATTGGGATCCAGGGCGTCGCTGAGGTCAAATTCGTCTCCAGCTGCGAAGGTCAAAGGGCAAAGGTCAGCTGGAGGAGGGGGGAGGGTCAACCCTTGGCCCTCAGAAAACCCTCCCCTTTAGAACCCTGTATCCCCCGAAACCATGACAACCTAACCTCCCAACACTGGACTCAGTTACCCCCAAAAGACTAATACTTCAGCTCTTCCCAATGAACCATCGCAGTTTATGCCCAAACTCCATGGAAGACAGAATGTTTGTCTGTGTCCTGCTGGCAACGTTGCTGAACAGGCAGAAACAGCAGACCAAAACAGATGTCCCACACAAACACAAACACAGTTATGCTGGAAACAAGCAGATTGTGTAAACAGCGAGTGTGGAAGAGAGATGGAGGGAGAGAGTTAGCTTGTAAGTTTAAGCGAGATAGAAAGAATCTGCGTGCCAGTTGGTGAGCAGAGGTTCGATGGTGCGACACACAAACATCACGAGAGGAGAGTAACGTCAGCGACCAATCACGCAAACCGACCCCGCGAGGTCGGAGGCGAGACATCTGGCCTTTCAAATCGCAGACAGACCGGACACGAACACAGACAGACAAAGGAACGACAAGATGGCCGACGGCGAGGAATGGAGGAGGGAGGGGAGGGGGGCGACTCCGTCGAGGTCGCCCTCGCGTGTGAGAGGACAAGAGGAGGCCTCGCAACAAAACAACGGTATGGAAACAGTCGTACTTCACCTACAGCCGTCTCAACGGTCTTGTTTACAACTGAAGCAGGTGTCCATGACGATGCTTAAAGCCGTAATCCGGAGTTGACACAACAACTCTGTCTGGCAATGTACTGCCAACTGTGGATTGTGGCTTTAGAGGTGGGAGATGGGAGGGAGGGAGGGAGGGAATGCTAGCCCAGTAATGCTAGTATGGGGGGAGGGTAAGGATGATGGGGGGAAGGGTGGGTAGATGGAGTGATGGAGGGAAGGTGGGGATGGAGGAAGGGTGGGTGGGGATGG
>BROE01000023.1:9118848-9135420 GCA_036571765.1 Plecoglossus altivelis | reverse complement strand
CCTCTCTTCCTCCCCTCCCCTCTCCCTCCCCTCTCACCCTTCCTCCTCTCTCTCTCTCTATCCCTCCCCTCTCCCTCCCCTCCTCGCTCTCTCTCCCTCCCCTCTCTCCCTCCCTCCTCTCTCTCTCTCCCTCCCCTCTCCCTCCTCTCCTCTCTCCCTCCCCTCTCCCTCTCTCCCTCCCTCCTCTCTCTCTCCAGGGAGGTCAGACTGGGGGATTCAGAAAGGTGACATCATTTTAATGTCGACTGAAATACAAACAGGATCTGGCTACTCTATGTGCTCAGACTGTCTCTGGTGTTAACACACGATGTCTCTGCTGCTCCTCACCTTATTCATCACGTACCTACATTACTGTTCAGAATCACTCATCACAAACAGACTTTAGTTTCATCTTCCAAGAAGCAACATTAAGAAAAGTAACTCCTTGGTAACCTGCCCTGACCACATAGCTGCTGTGTGTGTGTGTGTGTGTGCGTGTGTGTGTGTGTGTGTGTGTGGTGTGTGTGTGTGTGTGTGGTGTGTGTGTGCGTGTGGTGTGTGTGTGTGTGCGTGTGTGTGTGTGCGTGTGGTGTGCGTGTGTGATAGTGAATAAGTAATCAGCTCTTCATGTTCTCTGACATTGAGCACACAGCCCATGTGGATTGATCTTATTACCCTTAATTAAGGGTGTGGCTCAAGCCCCAAAATTCATGCGCATACACACACACACACACACACACACACTTCTGTCTCAAAGGAGAGTGCAGCTGAGCCCCTCCCTCTCTCCTGCTCTGGGTGTCTCCCCCTTCCTCTTTTCACCTCCCTCTCCCTCCTCCCTGCTCTCAGTCTCCCCCTTCCTCCTCCATCCCTCTATCCTGCTCTCAATGTCTCCCCCTTCCTCCTTTCACCTCCATCCCTCTCCCTCCCTCCTCCCTGCTCTCAGTCTCCCCCTTCCTCCTCCATCCCTCTATCCTGCTCTCAATGTCTCCTCCTTCCTCCTTTCACCTCCATCCCTCTCCCTCCCTCCTCCCTGCTCTCAGTCTCCTCCTCCATCCCTCTCCCTCCCTCCTCTCAGTTTCTCCCCCTTCCTCTCCCTCCTCCATCCCTTTCCCTCCCTCCATCCTGCTCTCAGAGTCTCCCCCTTCCTCCTTTCACCTCCATCCCTCTCCCTCCTCTCCCTCCCTCTGTTCTCCCCTCTCTCTCTCCTCTCTCTCTCCTCTGAATCTAGCCCCGCCAGCTAAACGATGCCTAGTCGGCAGTAATGTCTCTGCTCATCCAGCCTCTAAACAGGTCACCATGCTAGTATCAACGCCAGCCATAATATCTTTGCTAATCCTAGACAATGGAGACGGGAGACAAGTTTCACAATGCCCCTCGACACGCTGCTCAAATGATGGAGTGTGTTTCTCTGTGTGTGTGTGTGTGCGCATGTGTGTGCGAGCGCGAGTGTGCGAGAGACGGGTTCTGTGAGGGTGTGCGCGCGCGTCTGTGTGCGCGTGAAAAGGGAGGAGGAAACTGGCACCATCAAGGTCTGAACCTGCACCTGCCATGATGGAGAGAACAGCGGAAGAAAGGAGAAGAAAGAACGAGAGCAAGCGGGCGAGGGAGAGAGAGAGAGAGAGAGAGAGAGAGGGAGAGACAGAGAGAGAGAGAGACAGAGAGACAGAGAGAGAGAGGGAGAGAGGTGGGGGTAGAGAACAGGGAGATGGACACTCGACTGACTAGACAAGACAAACCTCTCACAGTGCCAAGGACGAACCTTGGTCTCACAGTAACCTGTATTATTCCCGTCAGCTTGCCGGCAAGAAAATATGCCCTTCATCCTCGAAATTAAAATGATCTTTTTAAAGCTTTTGCTAAGCTCTTCCTGCGCAGAGATACAGTCAAAGCGCAGGAGAACTTCAAATAACACCAATTTGAGATTTAAAAAAATATGTCAAATGTGGACAAAGACTGGGTTTTCAGTGTCTTTCTGAGGGTGCGTGTTATTGATCGGTATACCGGCTTTTGGGTGTTTTTTAGGGGACACAATGTTCCTTTAAAGGTTGTCAAGCTATGTGACCGGACTGCAAAAGACTGAAAATGATGAGACCGTTTTTTTGTGTGATAAAAAAAAATTGGGGTTACCCAAAAAAACCACATTCTCTCATATCATTTTGATTGCATTATAAAACTGCATTATAAAATATTCATAACGGTTCATGTTTGACGAAAAGACAATCACGTCAATTCGTTGTTATAACATATGGCACATTAGCACACTGAATACGGCGGCAGGAAACCGCGCGGTACTGGTTTACCGGGTCTAGAAACAGCTGCATTATCTCAACGTGTCAAAACCTCCTAATATGCTTGTCAAAGCGGCCCTTCAGCCCTGAACCGTTATACGGTGAGATAATACCGAGAGAAACGCCGGTTATAAACGGGTATCACATTTGGCTGTAGTGGGGGGCTGGAGTCCTCGACAAAGACAAGTGTGGTCGCTTACCTTTCACTGCTAGCACAGAGACGACCAGAAAAAGAGACCACGCCAAAAATTTCCCCATTGCTACAAAAAAAAGTCTCTTAAAATACCACGGTCACTTAGCTCGAGAGTAATAACGTTACACCGCAATCCTCCTCGGTTTCGGAACTCGTACTAACGCAAACGTGCCGGTAGTCCACTCTGCACTTTGATCAGACTCCCCCCCAAAAAATCTTTGTGCTCGTCGGTGCGACAGTCGCAAACAGTTGACTGCTTTTAGCAACACGAAGTCTGCAGTGCGATAGCGCGTGTGGTTTACCGCTGGCAAGGCAACGATAGAGCGACAGCCAGCCAGCGCGAGGAATCACGTTACAACGGCGAAGGGCGGATCCTCACCCAATACACGATGTATAGCAGGAACACAGTGACAGACACCGGCTAAATTAAAAACGTTGTTTATTTTTTTTCACAGGAGAAATATGAGTTTCATATCAAACCAAGGCCATCCTGACATTTACCTACGTTATGGTTTTGTATTTCGATGTCTAAAGTTTGTTTTACGTTTCAAAATAAACCGCTAATATAATATTTTAGTTGTTAAATTACTGAGCGTCATTGACGAATGATGACAATGGGACTTGTGAGAATTTCAGTCAGAGAGAGGCGCGTTTGATTTAGGCACGAGTGCTTCTGTCTAGTCTTGAGATGGGAATGACCTTGATGACCTTAACGGTTCATTAAACGCTACGATAAACCTGGAGAGTGAAAGACGAAGTCGCTCTGTGTGTCCATTTATGTTGGTGTTGTTATCTTTACGTGGTGTTTCTATTTAAAATGGGATGTTTACCTGCAAGTCTGCATGCCTGTTAGTCTGTCTGCATGTCTGCCTGTCTATCTGTCTGTCTGTTAGGCTACTTGTCTGTCTGTCTGTCTGTTAGGCTGCTTGTCTGTCTGTCTGTATGTCTGTCTGTCTGTCTGCTTGTCTGCCTGTCTATCTGTCTGTCTGTTAGGCTGCTTGTCTGTCTGTCTGTCTGTCTCTCTGTCTGTCTGTCTGTCTGCATGTCTGCCTGTCTATCTGTTAGGCTGCTTGTCTGTCTGTCTGTCTGTCTCTCTGTATGTCTGCATGTCTGCCTGTCTGTCTGTCTGTTAGGCTGCTTGTCTGTCTGTCTGTCTCTCTGTTTGTCTGTCTGTCTGCATGTCTGCCTGTCTATCTGTCTGTCTGTTAGGCTGCTTGTCTGTCTGTCTGTCTCTCTGTATGTCTGCCTGTCTGTCTGTCTGTTAGGCTGCTTGTCTGTCTGTCTGTCTGTCTGTCTGTCTGTCTGTCTGTCTGTCTGCTTGTCTTCCTGCCTGTCTGTCTGCTTGTCTTCCTGTCTGTCTGTCTGTCTGTCTATCTGTCTGTCTGCTTGTCTTCCTGAGTAAAATACAGAATTGCTCTGTGTGTCCAGTTAAGGTTGTGCTGTTATCTTTATGTTGTGTTTCTATTTGAAATGGGATATTTTATCTGCCTGCCTGTTAGGCCGCTTGTCTGTCTGGCTGCCTGCCTGCCTGTCTGTCTGTTCGTCTTCCTGCCTGCCTGCCTGCCTGCCTGTCTGTCTGCTTGTCTTCCTGCCTGCCTGCCTGCTTGTCTGTCTGCTTGTCTTCCTGCCTGTCTGTCTGCCTGTGTGTCTGTCTGCTTGTCTTCCTGCCTGCCTGCCTGCTTGTCTGTCTGCTTGTCTTCCTGCCTGTCTGTCTGTGTGTCTGCCTGCCTGTGTGTCTGACTATCTATCTGTCTGCATGTCTGCTTGTTAACCTGTCTATCTGCCTGGCAATGCTTTTTTTTACATGACTTAAGGGATTGCACAGAGGTAAGTGAACACAATTCAATGCAGTTCAAAGGTTAAATGATCAGTCAAAAGCATGTAAATCAATTACTGATGTAATCACAGCATCAAACATTGGTACACAGGGAGGTTTCTAAATAAACACTGGATTCATCAACTTCAAGAATGAAAGGGCGCCACCTAGGGGTGAGATCTGTCACAGTCACAGGTCAGTCTTACGGAGGGGTGTAACTGCACAAGGATCGCTGTTCACCACATGTTTCAGTTAGAATTACAGTTATGGATGTGGGCAGGGTGTGGGTATGATTTCGGTTAGGTGTGAGTATGGTTTGAGTTAGGTGCAGGTATGGTTTGGGTTAGGTGTGGTTTGAGTTAGGTGCAGGTATGGTTTGGGTTAGGTGAGGGCATAGTGTGGGTTAGGTAGGTATAAAAATATGAATTCATATGAAATATGAATGTATGTATGTATGTATGTATGTATGTATGTAGGGTATCTCTCCAGGAGCAGGGTTGGAGTGAAACCCTACAGGAGGGTATCTCTCCAGGAGCAGGGTTGGAGTGTCACCCTACAGGAGAGTATCTCTCCGGGAGCAGGGTTGGAGTGTCACCCTACATGAGGGTATCTCTTCAGGAGCAGGGTTGGAGTGAAACCCTACAGGAGGGTATCTCTCCAGGAGCAGGGCTGGAGTGTAACCCTACAGGAGGGTATCTCTCCAGGAGCAGGGTATCTCTCCAGGAGCAGGGCTGGAGTGTAACCCTACAGGAGGGTATCTCTCCAGGAGCAGGGTTGGAGTGTCACCCTACAGGAGGGTATCTCTCCAGGAGCAGGGTAGTGGGAGCAGGGTTGGAGTGTCACCCTACAGGAGGGTATCTCTCCAGGAGCAGGGTTGAGTGTCACCCTACAGGAGGGTATCTCTCCAGGAGCAGGGTTAGTGTCACCCTACAGGAGAGTATCTCTCCGGGAGCAGTGTTGGAGTGTAACCCTACAGGAGAGTATCTCTCCAGGAGCAGGGTTGGAGTGTCACCCTACAGGAGGGTATCTCTCCAGGAGCAGGGTATCTCTCCAGGAGCAGGGTTGGAGTGTCACCCTACAGGAGAGTATCTCTCCAGGAGCAGGGTTTGAGTGTCACCCTACAGGAGGGTATCTCTCCAGGAGCAGGGTTGGAGTGTCACCCTACAGGAGGGTATCTCTCCAGGAGCAGGGTTACTCTGGAGCAGGGTTGGAGTGTCACCTACAGGAGGGAGCAGGGTCTGGAGTGTCTACTCTCCAGGAGCAGGGTTGGAGTGTCACCCTACAGGAGGGTATCTCTCCAGGAGCAGGGTTGGAGTGTCACCCTACAGGAGGGTATCTCTCCAGGAGCAGGGTATCTCTCCAGGAGCAGGGTTGGTGTCCTTGGAGTACAGGAGGGTATCTCTCCAGGAGCAGGGTCACGCCTACTCTCCAGGAGGGGTCTCTCTCAGGAGGGGTTGGAGTCAGGGGATCAGGAGGGTATCTCTCCAGGAGCAGGGTTGGAGTGTCACCCTACAGGAGGAGGGTTGGAGCTCAGCCTTCCAGGAGCAGGGTATCTCTCCAGGAGCAGGGTTGGAGTGTCACCCTACAGGAGGGTATCTCTCCAGGAGCAGGGTATCTCTCCAGGAGCAGGGTTGGAGTGTCACCCTACAGGAGAGTATCTTCTATTATTAGATATGGATATAACCTACACAGCAAAACACTATGAATGGCAACGTAATCAACATGCAGTAGAGGTTATTATGGATTCATACACATTATTTCTATGACTTTATTTACGTGATGTTTAAGTCGGGGTGTTACGAAGTGAATAAATCCATACTAACACTGATAAGAGATGATATAGGCTGGTGATGACGTTATGAAGTTGGTTCTAACTTATTCGTCCCTAAAACAAAAAATAGCGGCGCTACCGAAGTGTTAAGAATACAATTACCATGCGTGGTGGGACAGTTCACGAAAAACTGCAGATATATTGTACATGAATACACAACACAGTACACATGGAACACGCGGTATAGTGTTGACCAGTAATCAACAATTGCGTCCCAATTCGGTAGCCATGGCTACGCCGTTTTGTTCTTGTTATGTCCACGTAAATGTCCTCGTCGTGAAAATAACTCACGTAACAGCTTATGTAAATGTTTCAATTATCCTTGTCCGTCAACTCGTCACACCTCCGCCCAAAACAGACAGAACGTCCACGGACGTGCGGACGAGCGCCGGTGTGTATAACTGTCGGTAGCTGAACCGTATACTCTATGCACCGTGATCCACGCGCCTATACAGTTCCGCTTAGACCTATGATCCTCGCTCAGCTACTGTAAAAGTTACATGAGCGGCTCTTTTTCAAAGGGGTGTGTATGACAGAGCCCACGGCTCGACCAATAGCAGTGCAAGGATCCGGAGCGTGCGTAATGCTCTCCCCAATCAGCGCGAGTGGAGGCTGTTTTGAACCGCGAGGGCTAGCAGCCAATCAGGCCGTTCTCGTATTGAGCTAGCGCGAGGCTGTGTACATTGGTGGAGGAGAGAGAAGGCGAAGAGACGAGCGAGACTGAAGGATTTCCAAGGCTTGCTTCAACAATACAGGTACGTCCAAGACGCCGACTATTTGTTATTCACACGTAATAATAAATGTTTTTCAGAAAAAAAAACTTTTTCTCTTAAAACATGTCAGTACGAATAAATCTTTTCAATGAATTGTTTATATTTAGTGTTTTAAGGCAATTATTGCTATTTTTCCATTTTTACATGTTATGAAACGTCAAATACAGTTTAAATGTGTTTGTATATTAAGAATAGTTCAGTTGGATGTGGTTTCTTGTATTTTCTTTAAAACATTCTGCTAAAATTACAATAATTCGCTGAAATCTGTGGAAAATTATTAGATCTGCGTTATACGGTTGCACAGCCATTTCTCATAAAGGGAATAAGTGCTGGAAATGTGCCTCGCTGAATCTTGTGTTTTTTTCCCTGTTGTTGGTTTAAAATGTAAAGTTATTAAAGTGTCATTTGAAGCCATGTATTCCTCGCACGCATCGTTGCTGTGTGTAACACTATGAATATGGCTGGCTATGCCCTGTCTACAGCTAGCGCTGCCCTTCCAATGTAAACCAATCTCGATGTCATCTCGCAATTTACGCCTTTCCATTCGGGAGAAACGTTCGCTTTCCTCTCCGTGTTTTTATCTCTATTCAACCGTGTAAAGAAAAAAAGAATGTCATCGTCGAAAATCGGTTTTTGACATTTCTTCCTTCCTCAGTCAAACGCTCGCTCTCGCCGTGCATTAAAATGGCTGGCGATTTAAACCATTGACAAGAAGCTGCCCTCGCACATAGGAAAAACTGGAGATTTTTTTTTAGAAAAACTATTTCCCTGTCCTCTAAAAATACGGCATTTTTTCGTTTCTGCGTTATATCTTCTATCTCTATCTTTCTGTATTAAAGGATTTTTGAATTTGGCCTTTTTTCGTCTTTTCGCAACTTCTCTCTCTCGCTAGGATGACTCGTATTAGAAATGGCTGGCGCACTGTCTTTGTTACCAGCGGCACTGCACCAAGCGACAGTGCAAGGTATAACTTCGGAAAACTGTCAAATGTCTTCAAATACGCCATGACAGCGGGAAACAATATACTGACATGAAAAGCACAACCTTCGTTTTATCTGACGACGTGTTTTTGCTTTTAATTTACTATTGTATTTCGTCGTAAGAGCCCTCGAAACGGGAGGGGGTGTGTATCGCTTTGTTACACAGACTGCCCATAAGCCTCCCTTTCGCTCGTTGTACAGAAGCCATTTTAGTCAATGGGAGCTTGGAAGAACGGCAACCCGTGCCCGTAGTATAGAGCCCGTACTACCAACACTATGTGCATGGAACAGGGACTCTAAGTACTATACGGAGCGGCTATCAAAAACCCGAAAAACGAATCACATTTATGGAAAAATAAGATCGAAAAACGCAAGAAGGTGGAAAATAAACAGCAGTTTCTCTCATGAGGACGCATTTCACAAAATGGAAGATGAATAATTCGCGTTGATGACCTCTCTGTTTTTCACAACGGTGGCAAAGCCATCCCATAGCCGTCTATAGCTGCATTCACTACTTATTACACAGACTGTGCGCTCTCTACATAGAGAAGCCAGAGTTCGCGCGACGTTAACTATACAGCGGAGTAAAGTTTACGGTGTAGAAAAATAAGCGATTAAAACGCAAATCCCTAATGGGATATGGGCGTCGGCGATAAAAAGAATATGGCGGGGGTTCTTTATTAGAAGACTGATTTTAATAGGGGGTTAAATTTTGGGAAAAGCACAGAATTTTTGGCTCATGTTTAAGAAACTGTATCCTAAGCAAATACCAATGTTTCCATGATCGAATTAAAATCGTATTGATCAAGTCATTTTCCAGAAACTTAATTCATTTTCATATTATTTTTTTTTTATATAACATTGTAAAAAAAAAAACTACAAAAGACATTACGTTCCTCTAAGATCACATTAAAATATGAGGAACGACAACACACATAATTACATTAACATTTCACATTAATAATACAAATTAATCTTGATTGCAATTAATTTAAGATCACATTCCAATCCAGAGTGTATTCTCAATCCCATATTCAAACCCAATCACAAACATAAACTCAAAAACATTCCAAACAGAAAAACACACACAATTAATCTAACGGCATACAACAACTACAAACTGAAAACATTCACCACCTGTCAATCACAAATTTCTCTCTCTCTTTTCCAGACACCTGACCCAATCAGAGAAGAGTATTCATCGACTTGAAGTCCCGCCCCACCCTCGAGATGAACAGAGTGGCTAAGGACCCCAGGAAGCCCAAGGGCAAGATGTCCGCCTACGCCTACTTTGTCCAGACCTGCCGAGAGGAACACAAGAAGAAGAGTCCAGAGATTCCGGTCAACTTCGCAGAGTTCTCCAAGAAGTGCTCCGGCAGGTGGAAGGTGAGGTGGAGCAAAACAAACGTACCCTTTTAGACCTCATAAGTATCTCACATAAGGATCTCATAAGTATATATACAAAACCTTGGCTTCAGCAGAAAATAAGTCATTTGTATATATCTCATATGTAGTATATATCTTATGCAAATGCGCATTTGAATGGCTTGAAACTCTAACCTTATAGGTCCGGCTGTCTTCCTTGATGAACATGGGTTTTGTGACTTTCTCACATTATACATTATATGACCTTGGCTTCATCACAAAACATTACGTTTATATATCTCGTATATAGTATTTATATATCGTATTTATACGACCTTGGTTTCAGCAGGAAACCATAGTTTGATGAGGTGATATCGTCTTTCTCTTGGAGAGAGATTCTCCACCTGATGCTTTGATCCTAAAGTTCAGATCCACGGTTTAGATGCATCTCCCCCCTCCAGACCGTTCATCAGGCGGAACCCTGCCCGTCCTAGTCAGGGGCGTGGAGAACGTGGAACGTTAGCGTTTGGAGGGAGAACGTGGAACGTTAGCGTTTGGAGCGAGAACGTGGAACGTTAGCATTTGGATGACTCTAGGTCTTGGAAGGAATCAGGGGGGAACTTTAAGGACGTTTGTTTTGTCTCCTCAGACGATGTCGGGCAAAGAGAAGGGGAAGTTTGAGGACATGGCCAAGCAGGATAAGGTGCGTTACGATCAGGAGATGATGCACTACATGCCAGGGAAGAAGGGAAAGAAGAAAGACCCCAACGCACCCAAGAGACCCCCGTACGTACCCAGTGTGTGTGTGTTACAGCCCCGTACATACCGAGTGTGTGTGTGTTACACCCCCGTACGTACCCAGTGTGTGTGTGTGTTACACCCCTGTAGGATAGTAACCAGAGTGGAAATATAGTAGATAAGGAACCCCCCCCCAGCCCCCCCAAGGCAAAAAACACAAACAAAAGTATGCGCAGGGGCCACGCCATGTGTAGTGATGTGTTGAAGACACCCGCGTGAAAACACCACCACCCCCCCCACCCCACCGCCCAGGCCCGCCACCCCCAGCCATGCGCTGTGGCGGCCGGGGGGATCGCGGTAAACCAATGCATTCCACACCGAGACCCCGCAACACCTCAAACTAATCACTCAGTTAGTCACTCAGACATGGAGTTACACAATCAAGTTTGATGTCAAACTCGCGATTAAAAAAACATGCCTACCCCTTTCTCTCACTCCTCTTTAAACACGACCCACACCTCTCCGCCCCCCGTCTCTCTCCCTCTCCCCTTCCCTCCCCCCCGTCCTCCACCCCCCCTTCCCCCTATATCCCTCCACCCCTCAAGTTTCCCTCTCTGTCCATCTCCCTTCTCCCTCCCCATCTCCCCCACCTCCCTCATCACCCCCATCCCTACTCCTTCCACACCCCCCCTCATCACCCCCATCCCCTTCCCTCTATCCTTCCATCCTCTCCCCATCACCCCCATCCCCACTCCTTCCATCTCTCCATCCTCTCCCCCTCGCTTCACCCCCATCCCCAACTCCTTCCATCGCTCGCCCACTCTCCCCCCCCAAAAGAAACAACACCAACCGGCCCACAGGGGGCTCCGCTCGAATCCCTCAACATCCCAACTGCCATCCTCCATCTCCTCACCCTCTCCACAACAGCAACCCCCACCAGCCCGTCAGAAAATCACCTCCAATCGCCTACTCGCCATCCAAAAACAATACCAGCTGACTCTCCCTACCCCCATCCAACATCCATCCAACATCCATCCAACATCCATCCAACATCCATCTATCATCCATCTATCATCCTCCTCTCTGTCATCTCTGTTGTTGTTTACGTTGTCATTGTTGTTGTTTTCGTCTCTGCTCCTGACGTTCTCTTGGTAAACAACCGGTAAACACTGACCGGAGGTCAAAGCTGAAAGACTGAGAGAGAACCAGATGCAGAACAGGCATGTTTGTATGTGTGTGTGTGTGTGTGGTGTGTGTTCCATGTACACGCCAGTGTGTGTAAGGATGTGTGTGTCTGACAGTGTGTGTGTGTGTGTGTGTCCATGTACACGCCAGTGTGTGTACAGGAGTGTGTGTGTGTGTGTGTGTGTGTGTGTGTGTCCATGTACACGCCAGTGTGTGTACAGGAGTGTGTGAGTGTCTGGTAGTGGACACGTCGCTGCTGTGTAGTCGATCCCATTTCACCAGCATTGTCCAGTGTCTTCCCTTCACCCTTTGAGCATCCTCCTGCTGGTTGTATATCAAGCAGCATTTAAAACAAGTGGTAGCTGAACGGTTAAGAAATATACACACCTTTTTGTTTTATATAAAAGAATGTGCAAGGTGGTGTGTGTTTTTCTTGTGTGTGTGTGTGTGTACTGTATATGGTTGACTAGAGTAGCCTGTGTTTATGATTTGATTTCCCCCCCCCCCTTGTTTTTATGATTGTTTTCATCATTTCATAATCCTCGGCTTGTGGGTCTGATTGCACATATCTAGGTGTTGTAGATGGTTGTGTGTGTGTCTGTGTGTGTGTGCGCGCGTGCTGGACAGTGTGTCTGTGTGTAGCTGGATTGTCAGGTACATAACAGATCACACACAAACAAAAGGGTGCTGCGTAGAACGGGTTGGAACGTTAGGAAGAACCAAGCAGAACCTCGTGGAACCCTTTTTTCAAAGCCCTACGATTCCCTTTCGGAACCTTTCGAACGGTTCTGGGTGGAACGTTACCCTGCTGGAAGTGAAAAAGAACCGCTCCTTCTTTTCTAAAAGTTCTGCTGTTGTAACGACCGGTTCCACGCGCCGCTCTTTTCGTTTTGCAGAGGCGTCACCTCACAGTCTCCTCCCCATCCACGCGCCGAGTTTGAAATCCATTCTCTACTGTAATCCCACGTGCGGCAGCGTTTACCGCCCGTGCGGAATTATGTTCTCTGAACGCGGCTGCCGCAATCTTCGCCTGTGCGCGATCTGTGATCAATCAAAGCATGGGTGGGTGGTCAGAGGAAGGGAACTATGGGGTTTCTCACAGGCCCGAAGTGCGTGCGTGCGTGCGTACGTGCGTGCGTGCTTGCGCGCGCCTCTGACTCACGTGCAGCCATAGTAACACTACAGCTCTTTTTGACCCAGCGTTTTTGGGTTGTTTACCTTGAAAGACGTACAACACAGGACCTAGATAACCAGTATGTTGTTACAAGGTGATAGATAACCTGTATGTTGTTACAAGCTGATAGATACCTTTGTTCCCTCTTATTTGGCTAAGTGCATTTTTTGTTGGGTTTTTTTAAATGTTAACCACGCGCTGTAATTAGATCTCGCTAAACGACTCCCAGTGTGTGAAGTGAATCGGCGGCACGGAAAGCCGTCGATGGTGAAATCTGTACTTATCTGTATAATCGGAAAGGTTTTGTTTTCTTTCTTTCTTTTTTGTATGTTTAGAAAGCTACGTTTGCAATTAAAAGTATGACATTTTTACACGCGTTGTGTTTCATTGCTCTCTGAACGTCAACTCGTTTGCGTCTCAAACAAACAAGGACAGCATGCCAACTTGGTCGAGGGGAAACGAGATCGATTTTTCACCGGATGAGACTGAATCAGTTGTGTTGAAATAGGGAAACATTCAGAGCGATACTTCTCAACCCCGGTCCTTTTACACGTTTCTGGGCTCCAACACACCGGATTCAAATGCATGTTCGTTATCTTCTACAGAAGTAGAGAACGAACCTATGAGTTTGCATCTAGAATCTAGATTCTGTTCTAGATTATTCAACGTGCCGGGCAGCGGTAATAGTAGCGCTCAAATAAATGAAGATGACGTTATAATTGTGACATCATTAGATCTCTTTCACGCCCTCTCAGTGTGACTTCTAAAGCTCCTCTGTGGATCTGCAGGGGAGCGTTTAAGCGCCATTGTTAGGCTGTGTTTATGTTTGGGGATAGCGTGTGTGTGTGTGTGTGTGTGTGTGTGTGTGTGTGTGTGTTTTGTATGTTTAGAAAGCTACGTTTGCAATTAAAAGTATGACATTTTTACACGCGTTGTGTTTCATTGCTCTCTGAACGTCAACTCGTTTGCGTCTCAAACAAACAAGGACAGCATGCCAACTTGGTCGAGGGGAAGCGAGATCGATTTTTCACCGAATGAGACCGAATCACTTGTGTTGAAATAGGGAAACATTCAGAGCGATACTTCTCAACCCCGGTCCTTTTACACGTTTCTGGGCTCCAACACACCGGATTCAAACGCATGTTCGTTATCTTCTACAGAAGTAGAGAACGAACCTATGAGTTTGCATCTAGAATCTAGATTCTGTTCTAGATTATTCAACGTGCCGGGCAGCGGTAATAGTAGCGCTCAAATAAATGAAGATGACGTTATAATTGTGACATCATTAGATCTCTTTCACGCCCTCTCAGTGTGACTTCTAAAGCTCCTCTGTGGATCTGCAGGGGAGACGGGACTTAACGCGCGGCAATTGTTAGGAGGGCTTAATCCCTGGTTGCTTCTCATGTTTGGGGATAAGCGTTCGTTGTGTGTGTGTGTGTGCTGTGTGTGTGTTTGTGTTTTTGTGTTTTTGTGTGTGTGTATCTGTGTTGTGTGGTGTGTGTGCTGTGTTGTGTGTGTCGGATCGCTGTGTGTGTGGTGTGTAGAGTGAGCGGTGATGACGCTGAGTCGAAGTGTGTTATGAGTGAGTGAGCAGTCGCATAGCGTGCTGTGGGGAGGAGGCTGACTAAGACCTTGTATGTTCTACTATGCTAACCTTAAAGCGGCGTTTCATTATTATTCTATCGTTTCGTCTCTCACACCTCGCTCTACGGGATATAGGGGTCTTTCTCCTACTAGGGTTGGTGGTTTGTGACACATATATTATAAGTTATATACATTGTGCCACAGGTAACATCTGCCCCGAGACATCTGGATTTCACGCAATGTCTTATTTTGCCACCAGATGGCGAGAGAGAAACGCGACTGGAGTTAGGGGGGCTCGTTGACGCTGATTGTTTAATAGACACTGAGATTGTTTAGAGGAAAAGGACAGATCAGCGCTCTTATTTGCCTGAACGGACGTCCTGTCTAAAACTGTGGAGTTTGGAGTTTTGGCACCGAAAGTAGAAAACGAACGTGGAGTGTCATAACAGGGTACAGAACGTCTTGGATGATGTTGAAAATTCTCACGGGCCCTAAAGTGCGTGCGTGCCTGTGACGCAAGACGCAACCGAACGGTTAAGTTAGAACATCCAGTTTTTTTTGTGTTTTTTTTTGTCATGAAAAACAATACTTGTCAGTTAACATGAGTTCCATTTGCGCTGACATCGTCACGTTGTATGACCTAGGGTTAGTTTTCCCTTGCTGTTGAGCGCTAAAGCGTGGACTGACTTTCAGAGACGAGGTCGTACTATTAATGCTGTTTTCTATTCACGCTGTAATAAACGAATCCTGGATAAATTGTCATTGGCACGAGGGGGAAATGCGTAAATGCGCGTACGGCTGACCGATTTGTTTTCCTTCTTATCCGTTACAAAGAACCACACCCTCTCCCTCAAAACGCTTTTTAATTGGTGGCCCCAAGGGTAGGGCGGGTCGACGATGTTGTCTGTTCGCGCGATGCATAGTCAACTGGCAGCTGTGATTGGACGAAGTAAGGTGTCAGTCACGCGGGGAAGGCGTGGCCCGGACGTTCGTTCTGACAGGTTCAGAGAAGGAAGATCTCGGTTGGAAAAGCTGCGGAAACGAGGCAAACTTGTCTCCAGGAGCGACTGGCAGTAGCGTCTTCTCCGGTCGAGAGAAGGAGCGAGGGAGCACGAGTAGAAGCAAAGATCCATCGGTTTACAAAATCTGCCCGCCTTCAGACGAATATTCCGTTAGGACACGGTGACAGAAGGCCTCTAGTGATGGGCGACAAGGCGGGGACCAGGTGAGCTTGTACATATTTTCGTGTAGCTTGTTCTTTTTCCGCGGGTTTGTTATTTTTTCTCTTCATTGTCGTTCTATATGTGGAGGCGAAGGCAACACAATGTAGTGAACGTTCATCACAGCGAGAAGGAGGGAGGGAGGGAGGGACGGGTGTGCAGGCGGAGAGAGCGAAGGGGTCCGTGTGTGTGTGTGTGGAAATGAGGTTCGAGGTGAAAGATTTGTGCGGACGAAATCTCAATCTGATATTTACACAAACTTGAACTGCCAAGCCCGGCTGACAGGCAACGGTACGGACCCACACATGTAAACCAGCGGTGTGCTGTCAGTATCGCGAAGGGTGGGGTTAGGAGAAGCGGTTCACTTAAACCACGGATATCTAGCTCACGTTTCCCGAATTCTCACCCGGACTCGTCCATACATCCACTATCAACACAGCCTATTCATAATCACCCGTCACGATTGACTTGTCTGGTTAAAGACTAACCAGCTAGTCAATCTTCATCACCAAATACCGGCCCCATTTCAATGAGGGTACTTAAAGCTGCGATCTCTGACTTTGGCATCTAAATAACTCGACTTCCTCTTCGTTGGAACCAAAGAAGAAGAGCGCGCGTGTATGTGTGTGTCACAGTCAACTCGCCGTCCCGCTCCAGCAACGTCTGTCTAGTCTTGCTCGGAGAAGAGTAGGTTTAAAACAGCATGTTGCTGACTGTTAAAGAGCGGCGGAAAGGAAATAATCGGGATCGTCTACACTGACGTGGGTTTGACGTACGGTTGTGGGGGTTCGTTGTAACATGTGCGGCGGAGGAGCATCGAGATCTGATACCGAGACACCGTCACCCGCGTGCAGTTTACGTTCTTGTGAATATCTGGAGTGTACCTGCAGGCTAGCGTTAAGACCAAGCTCTGAGCCCGTGTCCGAGACTACGGTTGAACAATCACGATGAGAATGATTAGTGTATAATCTTCTTTTCTGTCGCAAATACAGCGCCGGAGTGGTTCAAAAGTACTACTCCGAACTGTTTTGACTTTCTTTGGCATTGTTGTGCTTCCAACCGGCCGCAATTAAAGCCATCTGAAATCAAACGCAGGACTTACAATTCTTGAGACCTCGATTAGGGACTCAAAATCATGATTTTCTAAATGATATCCGGTGTTCTATGCGTTTGGATCAGACTAAGGAAGGAGAAATGAAAACCAGTTCTCACCCTGGCTCTCTCTAACTGCTCTCTTCCTGCCGCTTTCATTACTTAATCTCTCTCTTTCTGTCTCTCACCCTCTCTCCTTCCCTCCCACACTTTATCTGTCGGTTAACATATAGTTAAATAATACTTTGTGTATAATATCAATATTGACTTTCCTATCTTTTCTATCTCTCTCTCTCTCTCTGCAATTTCCCCTCTCTCCTCCCTCCCTCTCTCCTCTCTCCCTCCTTGCCTCTC
>BROE01000023.1:9087082-9104215 GCA_036571765.1 Plecoglossus altivelis | reverse complement strand
CCCCCATCCCTCCTCCCCCCTCCCATTCAGTCCCTGCAAAGCCTATCTAATAATAGCTACTAAGCTATTCGTGGGAAGTCTGTCCAATCAAAACTCTTAATCAATCCATTGCTCTGAGTGGCCGGAGCTTTAACGACCACCAATCAATTAGCACCTCAACCTCTGTGGAGGTGGGGTCTAAAGGACACTGTGTCCTGAGAGGAGTTGTGTGTGTTTGTGTGAGTTTGTATGTGTGTGTGTGTGTGTTTAGGTGTGTGTGTGTGAGTTTGTATGTGTGTGTGTGTGTGTCTGGCCTGGCCTGGCCTGACCAGTTTTAGTGAAGCATTAATAGTTCTCATGTTACTGAGTGATCCCGCTAGCACAATCTGTTACTCTGTGTGTGTGTGTTTGTGTGTGTGCGTGTCCGTGTGTGTGTTACTCTGTGTGTTACTCTGTGTGTGTGTGTGTGTTACTCTGTGTGCGTGTGTGTGTGTGTATATGTAAGTGTTTGTGTGTTTAAGTGTGCATGTGTGTTTAAGTGTGCATGTGTGTTTAAGTTTGCATGTGTGTTTAAGTGTGTGTTTGAGCATGCGTGCATGTGAGTTTGACACCTGACACCAGATCTGCAGAATAACTAATGTGACACTCTCTTTGACCCTCTAGAACACACACACACATACACACACACCTACATACATACACACAGACATACACACACACACACCTACATACATACATACACACACACACACACACATACATAAATACACACAGACACACAGTTTCGAGGCCAGATGAGTTCAGCAGATCTTCTGAAGTAACTTGAGTGCAGAGAAAGAGAGAGAGAGAGAGAGACAGAGGGGGCGTGACAAAGAGAAAGACCGAGAGAGAGAGGAGGATGAGAAGAGAACGAGAGAGAGAGAGAGAGAGAGAGAGAGAGAGAGAGAAAGAGGGGGCGTGACAAAGAGAAAGAGAGACAGACAGAGAGAAAGAGAGAGAGAGAGAGAAGGAGACAGAGGGGGAGAGACAAAGAGAGAGAGACAAAGAGAGAGGGGGGAGAGACAGAGGGTGAGAGACAAAGGAGAGGGGGAGAGAGAGAAAGAGAGAGACAGAGGGGGGAGACAGAGGAGGAGAGACAGAAGGGGAGAAACAAAGAGAGAGAGGGAGTGACAAAGAGAAAGAGAGAGAGAGAGAGAGAGAGAAAGAGAGAGAGACAGAGAGAGAGAGAGAGAGAGAGAGAGAGAGACAGAGAGAGAGACAGAGAGAGAGAGAGAGGGAGACAGAGGGGGAGAGACAGAGGGGGAGAGACAAAGAGAGAGAGAGACAAAGAGAGAGAGGGGGAGAGACAAAGGAGAGGGGGAGAGAGAGAGAAAGAGAGAGACAGAGGGGGGAGACAGAGGAGGAGAGACAGAGGGGGAGAAACAAAGAGAGAGGGGGAGAGACGAGAGAAAGAGAGAGACAGAGGGGGGAGACAGGAGGAGAGACAGAGGGGGAGAAACAAAGAGAGAGGGGGAGAGACAAAGAGAGAGACAGAGGGGGAGAGACAAAGAAAGAAAGGGGGTGAGACAAAGAGAGAGAGAGAGACACATGCTAAAAGAAAGATGAAAATGACACACACACAAACATACAAACGCGCCAACACATATGCAAACACACGTTCATACACACACAAACAGATGCACAAACACACTCCCTCCGATTAACATCAAAGTGTTGTGGCAGGACTGTGTCTGTAGCAGTACTATAAATATGCCTGCAAGTGTCAGTGTGTGTGTGTTGTGTGTGTGTATGTGGGAGAGAAAGTGTGTGTGTGTGTGTGTGTGTGAGTGTTATGTATGAATAAATAACAACTGTTCCCCTACCATTTCTGTCCATTAATAATGTACAGACACTTCCGTTTGGATGGGCATGGAGATCACACACACGCACACGCACACGCACACGCACACACACACACAGGAAGCACAGAGCTGCCAAGGTTACTACGGTGACTGCTGTTGTAGAGAGCACACACGCCACACACAAACAGGGGTGTCTGACGCTGTTGTGTTTGGTCAAGTGAGAGCGGGTGAGAAAGGGGGAGGAGAAAGAGGAAGTGGCAGAGTACCTCCTTATCTTCCTCCCTCCAACCCACTCCTCCTCTCTTCCTCCCACCCTCTCCTCCTCTCTTATCCTCTCCCTTCATATACTCTCCTCTTCTCTCCTATCCGCTCCCCTCCTCCCCTCCCTTAATCTTTCCTCCCCTCCCTTTTTCCTCATACCCTCTCCTCTCTTCCTCCTCCCCTCTCCTCCTCTCTCCTTCCCTCTCCTTCCCTCTCCTCCCTTTTCCTTCTCCCCTCTCCTCCTCCTCTCAGGATCTTTCTAACAAGCTTAGAGATGTTGCACACAGTTTCATCACAGACACATCCTCAATACAGAGATAACACACACACGCACAACCCACACACACACACACACACACACAACCCACACACACACCCATACACGCACAACCCTCACACACACCTATTGTAACAGCGTGATAGATAGGTCACACCATGCATGTTTCTCCAGCTGAGAGCCTAGAGAGACACAAAGGCTTTGAGAGTGTGTGTGTGTGTGTGTGTGTGCGCGCGCGCGTGTACCCGTGTGTGTGCGCCCCAGCGCAGCGAGCTGCGCAAATGTACACGCTCCATCCCTGTGTGTGACCCTGCCAACAGGAACAAAGCCCGACCCAAACTGAACATCCAAAGCGCAATTAAGACAGAATACGACCCCCCCCCCCGCTTACTCGTTCCATTTAGGAGGACAGGAATTTAATATTTTGAGCTAAACCAATCGCGTGCGGTTAGAGGCTTAGTGTAATCCAATCGCATTTGATCGAAAAGTGGCCCCCTTTGCGATGTTAAGTGAAGAGCTGATAAACTGGAAGAAATCAAGACGTTGGATAAAAAGAGTACAAATTAAAGAGCGAAAAAACAAGAAATATAAAATGAAAAAGGCATAAAGGTGGGAATAAGGACGAACTCCAAAATACGGGGGGGAAACAGGGCCTTAATATATTGTTTTGGCTGGCGGAGTCTGAACACCCCCCAGACCCCCACCTCCGTCCCCCACGCCTCCACCCACCTCCGTCCCCGTCGATATGCATTTCCATTCCCCCCCAGCACTTAACTGCTCTTACCAGACACAGATTGGCTAAAGTGGAGTTGACTTTGTAAATAGGGCTCTCATTTGTTAGTGGCTTTATCTGAAAACAGGGGCTGAGAAGGGCTTCAAGGCAGATAGTTAGCCCACATAAGAGGCTCAGGGGGAACAACAAAGCGAGTGAGGATAGAGACCTATACGAGTGGAGAGAGGGAGACAGAGCGTACGGGGACTTCATTAATAGAAGACATTGTCTTGTTTTTTTAGTGTCCTAATAAAGTAATGAGCTGGTTGTCTGTTGAGCCTTGGCTGCTGAGAGTCTGATAGCTTTTTCTCGCTGTGGTCTGTGAATAACATAATGATAATAACATCACATGGGAAGCAATACTCACAGACTTAACACCCTGCTGGACTCAGGCAACATTATCTCCAAATAACTCTAATATCAGATCTACATCAATTAAGGCCTGGGTGTAAAGTGTGAAGAAGTTTGGACGAGAACAACAGCCTTGACTCTGCCAAATACCCAGAATGCACTTGTCCCTGTCAGCCCAACCTATAGGTGTGTGCGAGAGGAGGAAGGAAATGTAGTGAGTGTGTGCATGTGTGTGTGTGGTGTGTGTGTGTGCATTGTGTGGTTGTTGTGTGGTGAGTGTGTGTGTTGTGTGTGTGTATTGTGTGTTGTGTGTGTGTAGTGAGTGAAGGGTTGTGTCTGATAGCATGCGCAGTGCAAACTCTCACAGCGGTGCAATATAACAAGCAGCTTGGTTAATAGTGAACATTCGTTAAGGGCCAGAGGTGTCCATGCCTTGCACAGGCGCTGAACTGAGAATCCTCATTTGGGGCTGGAAGAAGACTCTGACAGCCTCCATTTATAACGGGCTCATTGTGCGGTGTCCAGCCGATTAATAACAGTTTATTGCTGTCTAATTAGAGATGGCTGATTGGAGGAAGCAGTCAAGTGAGAGGCTTGCTTGCTTTGTTTTTGTTGGCTTACGGATGTGAGTCATATAGTGAGTGGGGGGAGGGGGACAGGGTACAGGGGGGAATTGCCACGGGGGATCGAACTAGCGACTCTCCGTTGCCAGATCAAACACAGCAATGGCTCGGGGTAATGCCCCTCTACAGGACTGACCTGTTAACTAAGAATAATGAGCTTCTGTTTGTTTGTGTTGAATCACTGCGGCTTGTTGTCTATGTGTTTTCTTTCCTCTCACTATGTGTGCGCCTTCTATCCACTGCACGGATGTTAACCCTTAGTAGTGGGTTATGTAGTCCAGGAGATGTCCTCTTGTACTCTCTGTGTGTACCTCCCGTGTTCACCTTCTAATGTCGTGCTCCGCAATCATCTGATGGATCCATCACAATGAACTGATGCTGACGATCCTGGTAGCTGTACTGTATCATACTGGTCTAGTGTAACAATCTCCGTTAGATACTACTTAGCAGTGTGGTATCCGATTTAACCACACTGATACTAACCATAGTGAGATGCACTGATCCGTTACTGTATGTTGTGTGTATCCGACTAACCATAGTAACACTATACTCCTAAACACTATACTACCAAACACTATACTACCATAACACTACACTGCCATACGCTACACTACCTTAACATACACTACCTTAATGTACACTACCATAACACTATACTACCTTAACGTACACGACCATAACACTATACACTACCTTAACGTACAGGACCATAACACTATACTACCTTAACGTACACGACCATAACACTATACTACCTTAACGTACACGACCATAACACTATACTACCTTAACGTACACTACCATAACACTATGGGAAGATAAAAGGCGAGGGAGGTCGGACTCTCTCTCTCTCTCTCTCTCTCTCTCTCTCTCTCTCTCTCTCTCTCTCCCTTTTCAACTCCCTGTTGTTGTCTTTAGTTAGCACAACTTTGAAGATAGAGGAAAAAGCGGAGTCTCTTTCCCGTCAGTCTCAACCCTAGCTTGCTCACGGGCCAGTTCCAGGCGCTCACGTTACCGTTGACTGAGAAACCGTTGGCAGGGCCGGGGCCGTGAGCTGAGATCTGAGGGGCGCGAGAGCATTCCGCTCCACTCGTCGGTAACTTCAAAGCCTCCTGACAAAACTTGGATGCGGATCAGTTCGAATCGAGACGAACACAGAAATCCGGTCGAGGAGACCTTAACCTGGGGCAAGCGTATACCATGGACAGCCAATTACCGACCTACCGCTAACGGAAACGGATAGCCTGACAAAAAGATTTAGGGTTGAATTACGATTTCCTTGATTTTATTCCAAAACAGTGACATTTGATGCCGGTTTAGTTTTAATGGCTAACATTGCTAGTGCCTTGCTACGGCGAAAACAAATACACACAGCTTGTACATGAGCAGACACAGTGTGGACTAATAATGTAAGATATATGCCCGAGATCTAAGTTGTATTTATTTTCGATTTTTGTTCAAACCGATAGTCATCCTCAACTGGGAGGTGAAAATGGAGACCAACCGCCGTTCCGTCAATTCAAACAAATGGCTACTGAGAGCAATCCATAATATGATTAGCAAAAGTGCTCTCGCTAATTGGCTCGTTTGTTGTTGTGATTGTGCGTGTGTGCTCGCATGTGTGTGTGTGCGTGTGTGTGTGTGCTCGCATGTGTGTGTGTGCGTGTGTGTGTGTGTGTGTGTGTGTGTGTGTGTGTAGCGTCATTAGTGCGTAACAAAGAGGGTCAGTAGGTGAACGAGGAGAGAGGGCGTTTATATCAACATTCAAAGTAGACACATTCCCTCCGCTGGTATAACCGGGCGTCACCACCGGAGAAAGAGCGAGAAACAGCCATACCACAGATCACTCGTCTACTCGTTTAAGATTAGTCAAACGATTCACGGGTCATAATAATAATAATAATAATAATAATAATAACAATCTATAGGTTATTGCTGCAGAATCGTTATGGCTGTTCTGGTATCACCATCCGCGAGGTCCACTCCCCCCCCCCCCCCGCCCTCTCTCGTCGTGCGCATTCCACGGCTCGCTCACTACCCCAAACTTTTCCTCACAACTCGCGCTCGCATTCCAAACCGTTATGTCACCTCTCTCGCATCACCACGGTAGTCTGCACATGCGCTCGATGTTTCCCAAACATGAAGTCTGGAGCGGATAACATAAGGACCAACCCCACTTTTTTTTTTTGTTTAAAGTTAGTTTAAATCATTTAGGGAGGGGAATCCTTCAGGTTAGGGTAATATGAGGAATAGAAACAGAGCGTGCAGAGACGCGAGGAGGGAGGAGGAAGTGTAGACCACAATCATAAATCACTTCAAAACGACTGGCTTTCATTTCACCGTTCACCTAATTGACACGACACTGCATTGATCCGGTGAAAAACCCGCGCCATCAGCAGGTTTTGATAACCAATCAAAAATAACCCTTACACTAGCAGTGCACGTTATGAAAGAGAGGGAGTGTGTGAGACACGAGAGTATTTCAGAACTGTCAGTCGCTTCATTTAGCCAATTGAGACAGGATAGTAGTGTTTGCTCATCCCCCACACCACCATCTCCCTCCCTCTCTCCTTCTCCTCCACCCATCTCTTTCTGTCTCCTTCTCCCTCCTTCCCCTTTTCTTTCTCTCTTCTCTCTCTCTCACCCCTCTCTCGCTTCTCTCTCACCCCTCTCTCTCTCTCTTCCTCCCTCCTCTCCTTTCCTCTCTTCCCCCCCTCTCTCCCTTTCTCTCACCCCCTCGCTCCCCGCATTGCCTTAATGGGTGACCGAGCTTCTGTTTAATCCCATTATATATTCTAGCATCAGAGCCATCCTGTAATCCCGGTCACTCACACACTCACTCACACACACACACACGCACACACACACACACACACAATCCTCTATTTCCTGTGCACGTCAGCTATCACATCAACAGAGGAATGGATAGCGAAGCGCTGCGTGTTTTGACCAACACGCGAATCTACGAAACCACGTGACTCTTTTCTCCATCTTCTGTTTGTCTCTCTCTCTCTCTCTCTCTCTCTCTCTCTCTCTCTCTCTTTCATATCACTCTCTTCTATCACTCTCTCTTCTTTCCATCTTTTATTGTCTCTCTCCATCGTGTCACTCTCTCTTTTTCTCCCCCCCGACATAGACCCATATTTTCATGAATATGGCCCCGTGGCATATTATTTAAATAGTATCTTTAGAGCAACGATGTGCGTTTGACCTGAGGAGCTGACACGTTCCTTTTGTTGCGCGGGGCAACGGCAGTCCCGCCGCCGCCAACTGCCCGCCGATTCGGCGGCCTGATAAAGGGGCCGGTAATAGCTACTGGCGGACCTCGCGCTGGCCCGCAAGGAGACACGCCGTGGGCTTCACTCTGATTCTTGGGGGAGATTGTAGCTTTGGCCGCGGCTGTAGCTGCCTTGCGCCGACCGAGCTGCGTTCAGCGAGGCACGCGAAGACAAAGGTTTTTTCTCTCTCTCTAGTCCGGAATGGAATCGAGAGCCTTCGCGAGGCAGAGTGTATAGCATAGCGCGCGCAGAACGCGTACGAGGCAGACACTAGGCTATATTCCACACTGATGTTATCAATCGCTGCCAACAGTGTATCCTCATCTATTACTACCCCCCCCCCCCATACACACCCAATCATACACACACACACACACACCACCACATACAGACCTAATTTCCGTATCCCTAGTCACACACAACACACGTTACTGGTTTGCCTCTACTATTATTGTGGTTTTGCTGGCTACTCGCTTGATCGCGCGAGTGTTAGTAGGCTACACGCGCACGCGGTCACATCTGATAGCGGCCATGGAACTTCCTCAGCGTGATCACCATATCGGAACAACCCGCGCGACAATACTGTTTCGTGGTGTTGGTGTGTGAGAGAGTCTGAAACAGTGTGTGTGTGTGTGTGTGTGTGTGTTTGTAAGCAAGACAGAGCGGGGGGGGGAGAGAGAGAGAGAGAGATGTGCATGTGTGTGAAAGACAGAGAGGTGTGTGAGAGAGAAAGACGGGGAGAGAAAGAGAGAGAGAGAGAGAGAGAGAGAGAGAGAGAGAGAGACGTAGATTACGGGTTAATCTGAGCGCTATAGAATCTATACTATTGTGATGGCCGAAGGCTTTTCCCAGCCTACCACAATGTGTCACATCTCTTAGCCGTGAATCACGGTTGACTGTACGATGAGTTAGGCTGTCACCTTAACGTTCAGTCCACATAGGAACGATAGTCAAATAGAGATCAGATGAGAGACATGGAGAAAGAGGGAGGGAGGGGAAAGAGATCAAGAGAGTACTTAGAAAAATGCGAAGTACGTATTAGTTTAAATGCCCCTCTTTAAAAAAAAAAAATTAAAAAAAAGAAAACGGACACGCGCGCGCAGGCAAAAGCCCTCGCGTGTTGGATAAAGGAATCTGCTCATCAAGTAGCTCATTAATTAGACAGTCGGTGCACACACACACGCGCGCGCACACACGCCACTCTCCACCCAAATGAACGACAATCCTAGATGATCAACTTACTATTGGCTCCATGCGCGGTGTGTCTATCCGCGAGGACACTAGGAGCATCTTGGAGCGAGGATGGACGGCGACTCTTCCGTTAAATCCACTTTTGGTTCCGATGTGTCAACCCACTCGCGAGGAAATTTTTTTTTTACCTAAACCAAACTACTGGTTTAAAACGGAGAAAGGACTGAACTAACGACTGGATCTATAGTGAAGAAGTTACCGTTATTGACTTAGAAGACAACCGATACCGTTGAAACGGTAAGTAGATAGCCTACCAGATCAGGCTAATTGTTAATTCCCTTCAAGTGCCAGACAAGTTGGTCTCTTCAATTGCAGTAACCGTCTAGTGATCCCTGGATCGTTCTCTCTTCACCGTACAGCCACTCACTGACCAGACTTGGGCTCGCTTCCTGGCTGAAGGGCGGGGCCACCCCAGAACGGTTACGTTGATTGGTCTAATTTGGTCTGGGCGTCACGGAAAGGAGGAGTTGTAAATTGTTCCGCGCGACACTCACACTTAAAGGGGACATTCACACTTCTTTTCGTATTCTCCGTGTGTGTGTGTGTGTGTGTGTGTGTGTGTGTGTGTGTGTGTGTGTGTGTGTGTGGTGTTGTGGGTGTGTGTGTGGTGTGTGTGTGTGTGTGTGCGTGTGCGTGCGTGTGTGTGTGTGTGCGCCCGAGGGCAGGTCCTACTCTCAGAATCGCAATAAAGTGACACACATAATTTGCTCAAAGACAAAGAGAGGCAAGTAAATTAAATAAGTGGACGTTCCTGACAAAATACTACATTACCCACAACCCCCACGGTTAATTAACATGTACGCATGTACTAATCAGTCGTCAGACCATTACCTACATCTTAAATAACAAACCATTTTATGTTATCAACCTTTTGTTTTGTTCAATTAAAACATGTTTCTAAGTAAGTCAAACTAGTTTTATTTCTGTATACGGTTTTGCTCTGTCGTGAATGTTTTTTTTGTTTTTTTAATCTAATCAAACTAAAGTGGTGTCTAACTATATCGATCGGAGGGCTGTGCTATTGACACGCGCTAGCTGACCAGGATTTGATTTGTGTTGAGTTGTGTTGTCTTGACAACAAAAAAAAGCCCGTGAAGACCCATGGTCCACATGATTCTGAGGGGAAACGATCTGGCCTGAGACCACGTTAACTGCCTACTTGTTATCTGGGTGCGTTCTTGCTAAAGCCACGGCTAGGTGGAAGTTGCTGAGAGCGACAATCACCCATAGACGATTGGAGAAAGATGGAGAGAGAGAAGGAGAGAGAGAAGGAGAGAGGGAAGGAGAGAGTAAAAGAGATGGAGAGGGAGAGAGAATGAGATCGAGATAGAATCAGAGATATGGAGATCTGATATGGAGAGTGATGGAGAGAATGAGAGGGAGTGACAGAGAGACGAAGAGGGAGAGAAAGAGAGACGAAGAGGGAGAGAGAGAAGGATAGGAAGAGAAAAAGGGAGAGAGAGAGAGAGAGAGAGAGAGAAAGGTGCTCTCTCTGTTAACTGATAGGAACACTAGAAGCTCTCTGAAGTGTATTCCAAACCACACTCACACCCTCTCCCTCACACACACACCCTCACACACGCACACCCTCACACACACAAGCAAACATGGACACACATACACGCCAGCACAAACACACACTGACACACACTCCCTCATGCAAACACACAAACTGACGTGCACTTACACACCAACACATGCAGGTAAGCAATTTGTAAAAAAGACTGTGTGTGTTGGGGGGGAAAGTATTAGAAGGTGTGTGTTTATATATATGTGTGTGTGTGTGTGTGTGTGTGTATGTTTGTGTGTATGTGTGTGCGTATGTTTGTGTATAGGTGTGTGTGTATGTTTGTGTGTATGTTTGTATGTGTGTGTGCGTATTAGTGTGCATATGTTTGTGTGTGTGTATGTTTATGTGTGTGTGTGTGTATGTGTGTGCATATGTTTGTGTGTGGGTGTATGTGTGTATGTTTGTGTGTGTGTATATGTGTGTATGTGTCTGCATATGTTTGTGTGTGTCTGTATGTTTGTGTATAGGTGTGTGTATGTGTGTGTGTATGTGTATGAGTGTGTGTGTGTATGTGTATGAGTGTGTGTGGTTGTGTGTGTGTGTGTGTTGCTCTTGGTGGCGCTGTACAAGACTTGGCAGCAACACAAAGGACTTTAGTAGCGAGGGTACGAAGAGAGAGAGGGAGGGGGGGAGGGAGGGGAGAGAGGGAGGGAGGGGAGGGAGGGAGGGAGGGAGGGGGAGGGCATGCCAGCCCAAACACACTGATCAGCTCTTTGCACCTGGAGTCTCAATGGGTTAGGTTACACTGGGCTCTCTATCTCTCTTTCTGGCTCTCGGTCTCCCCCTTTCTTTGTCTCTCAAACACTTCTACACTCTCTCTCTGTTAGAAAGAAAGGCCAAAATATCCCCCCTCCCTCTCTCTCCCTCTCTCTCTCTCCCTCTCTCTCTCTCTCTCTCTCTCTCTCTCTCTCTCTCCCTCTCCCTCTCTCTCCCTCTACTTTACTCTCTCTCCCCCCCTCTTACTGTCTCTGTCTCTCTCTCTCCTTCTCTCTCGCTCTCTCTTTCTTCCTCTCTCTCTCCCCTCTCTCTCTCTCTCTCTCGATCTTTCACATAAGTAAACTTTATTCACCCAGGGGCATGGAAGTAAAAAAATGCTGAAACATGAAATCACCTCAAGCTGATCATAGAGATATGAGTGTCCTCCCCTTCACTCTCCTCCACTCTCCTCCTCCCTTGCTGATCTCTACCTCCCTCCCTCCCTTCTCTCTCTCGCTCCCTTCTCTCTCCCTGCGGTCGTCTCTACCTCTCCTCCTCCCTTCCTCTCTCTCTACCTCTCCTCCTCCCTTTCTCTCTCTACCTCTCCTCCTCCCCCTTCCTCTCTCTACCTCTCCTCCTCCCTTCCTCTCTCTACGTCTCCTCCTTTTCCCTTCCTCTCTCTCTACCTCTCCTCCTCCCTTCCTCTCTCTACCTCTCCTCTTCCCTTCATCTATTTCTCTCTCTCTCCTTCCTCTCTCTCTACCTCCCCTCCTCCCTTCCTCTTTTTCTCTATCTCTTATCCACCTTCCTCTCCCTCTCTGTACCTCTCCTCCCTTCGTCTCTCTTCATCTCTCTACCACTCCTACTCTTCCTCTCTCTTCCTCTCTATCTACCTCTCATCATTTCCCCTCTGTCTTTCATTCTCTTTATCTCTTTCCCCTCTCTCCTCCCTCCCTGCTCCCCATATCACCCCGGCGAGTCCCAACATGTGGTCATTTGGTGGCAAAGAGAGAAGGAGAGTCAGAGAGAGAAGGGAAGAGAGAGAGGAAGCTGAGAGACAAACAATTATGTCATCTGGAAAAACATTAGCCTATCACACAAAGCCCCAGTGTGTGTGTGTGTGTGTGTGTGTGTGTGTGTGTGTGTGTGTGTGTTAGTGTGTGTGTGTGTGTGTGTGTGTGTGCGTGCGTACATGCAAGTGTGTGTGTGTGTGTGTATGGAAGGGCATTATTTTAGAGGACTTGTGAGAAACAAGAGGGATTGGCAGATGAAAAGGGATAAATCTAGTGCATAGATCAATCCTGATTATATATGTGTGTGTGTGTTTGTGTACTGTACATGCTTGTGTGTGTGTGTGTGAGTGTGTGTGTGTGTGTGTCCAACAATCCCACACTGATAACATCTCAGCCAGATACTCCTTGTTACTTCTTCACAAGCATCAACTTTCTGTATAACACAGAAGGTGTTTATGTGTGTGGCGTGTGTCAGCATGAAAGTGTGTGTGTGGCGTGTGTCAGCATGACAGTGTGTGTGTGGCGTGTGTGTGAGAGTGTGTGGGGTGTGTGTGAGAGTGTGTGTATGCACAAGCATGTGTGTTTAGGAATGTGTGTGCATTAATGTGTTTGTATGAGTATGAATGTGTTTGCGGGTGTATGATTGTTGTCGTGTGTGTTGGGTGTGTGTTGTGTGTGTGTGTGTGTGTAATGAGTGTGTGTGTGTGTGTATGTGTGTGTGTGTGTGGTGTGTGGGTGTGTTTGTGTGTGTGTATGTGTGTGTGTGTGTATGTGGTGTGTGTGTGTGTGTGTGTGTGTATGGAGTGAGTGTGTGTGTGTATGTGTGTGTGTATGTTGTGGTGTGTGTGTGTGGTATGAGTGTGTGTATGTGTGTGTGTGTGTATGTGTGTGTGTGTGAGTGTGTGTCTGTGTGTGTGTGTTTGTCTGTGTGTGTCTGTGTGTGTGTGTCTGTGTTGTGTGTTCTGTGTCTGTGTGGTGTGTGTGTTCTGTTGTCTGTGTGTGTGTGTGTTGTGTCTGTGTTGTGTGTGTGTGTCTGTGTTCTGTGTGGTGTCTGTGTGTTGTGTGTGTCTGTGTGGTGTGTCTGTTTGTTTGGTGTGTGTGGTGTGGTGTGTGTGTGTCTGTGTGTGTGTGGGGTCTGTGTCTGTGTAGGGTGTGTGTGTGTCTTGTGTTGTGTGTCTGTGTCTGTGTGATGTGTGTGTGTGTTGTGTCTGTCTCTGTGGGTTGTTGTGTTGTGTGTGTGTGTGTGTGTGTGTGCCCGCCAGCAGCAGAAATCATTCCTGTCTTTTTGTTGTCTTCTTTAGTTTGTGTTATTTTCAGTTTGGAGGGGAGAGGGAATGCAGAATGCAGAATTAGAAACCGTGGCGATGGTGATGTATGGAGAGGGAGCAAGTGGCTAATCTTGCAGGGCAATGTCTGTCTGTCTGTCTGTCTGTCTGTCTGTCTCAATCTGTCTCACTCTCTCTCTGCTCTCTCTTCTTCCTACTCGGTTCAATGAGATTTTTGGCATGAAAGAATGAAACTTCGTATTGGCAAAGAAAACAGTGAAATGACCTCAGTATGACGTGAAGAGAGAGAGATGAGGGGAGGGCTAAGAGAAAGGAATGAAGAGGGAGAGGGAGGGAGGTGGTAGAGAGAGAGGGAGGAGGGAGAGAGAGACAGAGAGAGGAGAGAGAGAGACAGAGAGAGACGAAGAGAGAGAGAGGAGTAGAGACGACAGTAGAGAGAGAGTAGAGAGAGGAGAGACACCAGAGGGAGAGAGAGAAGAGAGAGGACCAGAGAGAGACGAAGAGGAGAGAGCAGAGAGAGCAGAGAGAGAGAGAACAGAGACAGGACAGCGACGAGAGAGAGAGAGAGAGAGAGAGAGAGAGAGAGAGAGAGAGACGAGAGAGAGAGAGGAGAGAGAGACGAGAAGAGAGAGAGAGCACCGAGAGAGAGAGGGAGAGGAGAGAGAAGAGAGAAGGAGAGAGAAGGAGGGGACGAGAGAGAGACACGAAGAGAGAGACAGGAAGAAGAGAGAGAGAGAGAGAGACAGAGAGAGAGAGAGAGAGAGAGAGGTGTGGTTCAAAGCTTCATTCCCTGGTTTTCCTTGAATCAGCAGAAACAGATAGGGGTCAGTGTTGACACAGCTATGACCTCTAGACACACACACACACACACACACATACATACATACACCCATACATACACCCACATACATACACACGCACGCACATACATACACGCACACACATGCACACGTGCTCTCCCAAGTGTGAAATTGAATGCAGGGGGGTGGGGTGGGGTGAGAGGATGAGGGAGGAGGGAGGGGTGAGAGGATGAGGGAGGGTCGGGAAAAGAGGGATGTTGGTGGAAGTAAAGATGGAAGGAGAGAAAAGGATGTGTGTAAAAGATGGAAAAGATGAAGGGAGGGTGGATGGAGGGCGGGACGGATGGAGGGTGAAGGGAGGGAGGAGTTTGTTTTCAAACAGAGGTCAAAGGGTAAGCGGTTGGTGATGTAATGGATCAAGTCATGTTCCGGTGTGTGAGTGTGTGAGTGTGTGAGTGTGTGTGTGTGTGTGTGTGTGTGTGTGTAAGAGTGTGTGTGTGTGTTTAAGAGAGACAGAGAGCATGTGTGTAAGAGAGAGTGTGTGTTCAAGAAAGAGAGTGTGTGTGAGTGTGTGTAAGAAACAGAGTTTGTGTGTGTTCAGTGTGTTAATGTGTATGTTACTGTGTGTTAGTATGTGTTAGTGTGTGTTCGGTGTGTTAATGTGTATGTTACTGTGTGTTAGTGTGTGTGTGTGTGTGTGTGTGTGTGTGTGTAGACCAATATTTCCCCATGCTCTCTTGTAACAGAAATGCCAGGAATTTCACACCATCACGTTCCATTGAAAATACACACACTAACACACACACACACACACACACACACACACACACACACACACACACACAGACACACACACACATATACACACAGACACACACACACACACAAAGCCACTTACTAAATCCCAGAAACATATGATATGTGATATATTGAGATTGTTTTAAATCTGAATGCAATTGACATGAAATGTACAACATTTATAATGAACAGGTTTAATGTGTCCGAATACTTTAACCACGTAAGTCCACTTATTCCAGATATCGAGTTTCCAGAGTGGGGGATCAGTCCATATAACCTGTGTGATTGCGCTGTCCTCTGGTGGCGAATGCGTAACACTGCATTGCGAGAAAAAGGAGTGACGAAAAGAGGAATAAAGAGAGCGAGAAAAGGAGAGAAAGGGAGGGATGGAAAGAGAAACAGAGAGGCTGTAGATACGCAGGGGCCAGAAACACAAATCTTCCTTTACTGCAGTGGTGTCAAAACCATCGAGGGCCAACAGGGAGGAGCAGGTTTTGTCATCAAACGTCAAACTAAAACAGCTGATCTCACAAATGACTTTCTCCACTTGGTTGACGTGATATAAGTGCATCAACAACTGTATAACTATCATCATAGCATATCAATAACTATACAACTATAGTCAAATAGTATATTCACAACTGTTGACGAAAGAGGAGGGGGTTTCAACGCTATTCTTAAGGCCGTCCACTCATTGGTCAGACCCTTGAGTGACGCATCACGCATGACGTGACGCTAGAATTTGCGTACGGAGGAAGGAGTTGGTTCCTTTTCAACATGGCGACCACCACAGAGAACAGCAATGCCGTACAGACTACAACGAAAAAACACCTCGGTATCCCCGAAGCTATTTTCGTGGTGCGTAAATCAAAATAGCGTAGTTCATACGACTTGCTCACAACAACATGCAGTTGCCAAGGAAATAATGCGGTGTTTCTCGGGCGCTTAATTGATCTGTCATGATTATAACCCAAGCCAGCATTGCTAGCTAGCTAACTTGTAGCTACCTGTCAGTCCTAAGCTAACGGTCCTTTTCCATGTAAGGAAATTCCTAGTCTACTGTAGATCGTTACGGAAGCCAGGCAGCGGTGTTTTAGGGAACATCCGTTAGCTGGTCAACTCACTAGCATATCAGTCTGATATTTGTTTTTAGATTTTCAGTATTCTGACGGTGTCTAAACGTGAACGTTACAAAAAACGAACACGCTCAGTTGTCAAATTGATCAAGGTTCTCGATGGATGGCTAATCGTAGGTAACATGCCATGTGACACACCCCTACTCTTTTAACTCGGTCTCTCTTCTGCTAGCCCGGTACATTCGGTGCTATGTTTTTATTACCGTTCCGTTCATCAATGACAAATCTACCTTTGTTACCAATTAAATGCATTGAATATATTCCTGACAATGACTTCATTCGAACCAAGTGTGTTGGAGTAAGGAAACGTCTAAAACGCAAAGCTAGCTCTGATGATCACGGCCCTTTAAATCTGGTGATTTAAAGGGCCACGGTTTCATGGCTGATGTAGAATCCTAACAAATCTCACAAACTGGATAGAATCTATGATCTCTTCTGACCAGCAAAACACTGTTTAAGGTTTCCCTTTCCAGTTTTCACACCCATATCTGGGAAACAAACAGCCACAACACCTGGTGTAACTTCAACAGGGTTCAATACTCTATCGATCACTATGTATCTGTCATGGCAACCTCTTGGTCCAGTTGTAATTGGCTGTAGCGTCTGATTATGTCTTTCTCCCTCTGTCTCTCTCCCTCCCCATCTCTTTGTCTCTCTCCCCCTCTATCTCTTTCTCTATCTCTCTCCCTCTCTCTCCATCTTTCTCTCCCTCTTTCCTCTTATTCTCTTCCTCTTTCTCTTTCTCTCTCTCTCTCTCTGTCTCTCTCTGTCTGTCTGTCTGTCTGTCTGTCTGTCTCTCTCTCTCTCTCTCTCTCTCTCTCTGTCTCTCTGTCTCTCTGTCTCTCTGTCTCTCTGTCTCTCTTCTTCGTTGGTGCCTCAGGAGGATGTGGAGTCGTTTATGAAGCAGCCTGGGAACGACACGGCAGACGCTGTGTTGAGAAAGCTGGACGAGCAGTACCAGAAGTACAAGTACATGGAACTGAACCTGGCGCAGAAGAAGCTCAGGTAGGACGAGTCCACTTTGTATGAGCCAGCGGTGGCCATCTTTACCCCCTGTATTTCTGTTCACTTAGTATGAGCCAGCGGTGGCCATCTTTACCCCCTGCGTTTCTGTTCACTTAGTATGAGCCAGCGGTGGCCATCTTTACCCCCTGCGTTTCTGTTCACTTAGTATGAGCCAGCGGTGGCCATCTTTACCCCC
>BROE01000023.1:9059177-9086777 GCA_036571765.1 Plecoglossus altivelis | reverse complement strand
CACGCGTCACATGACTTCACCGTAGTCACGAGTCGTGTGATGTCATCATAGTCACGTGTCAAGACTGAACTGCTGTTTCCTACCACGTCTCTCTCGTTCCTCGAGTCTCTCTTTTCTCTCATTCTCTCTTCCTTCCTCCTGCACTCCCTTCCCTCCCTCACTCTCTCTCCCTCCACTCTCTCTCCCTCACTCCTCTCTCTGTCACTTCTCTGCTCTATCACTCATCCTCTCTCTCTCCCCTCTCTCTCCGCTCTATCACTCATCTCACGTCTATCTCCTCCTCTCCCTCTGCTCCCTCCCTCTATCTTCACTTCACTCTCTCCTTCCTCCTCATCTCTCCCTCTCTCGCTCTATCATACTCCCTCTTCTCCTCCATCCCTCCACTCTCCCTTCTCACCTCCTCTTCCTTTCTCTCCTTCCTCCCCTCTTCTCCCTCTCCTCTCTTCTCCCCTCTCCGCCTCACCGTCTCTCACTCCCTCTCTCTCCTCGCTTCCACGTGTTTTTTAGGAGACCACAGATCCAATGGAGACCCATTTCCTATTGGCTGACAACGTCTACTGCAAGGCCTCGGTCCCGCCCACAGACAAAGTGTGTCTGTGGTTGGGGGTGAGTGTGGGTGGAGGGCTTCTGATCCATGTCCTAGTTCACTTCTTCTTGCCATGACTGACTGATACCTCCATTGTCTCCTGCCTTCTCTCTCCTCTCCTTTCTCTCCTCTTCTCTCTCTCTCTCCCTTCCCTTCTCTCCTCTCTCTCTCCCATCCTCTCTCCTCTCTCTCTCCCCTCCCTTCTCTCCTCTTCTCTCTCTCCCATCCTTTCTCTCCTCTCCTCTCTCCCCTCCCTTCTCTCCTCTTCTCTTTCTCCCCTCTCTTCTCTCCTCTCCTCTTCTCTCTCCCCTCCCTTCTCTCCTCTTCTCTCTCCCCATCTCTCACCCCTCCCTCACCCCTCTCTTTCCGCTTCCCTCCCTCGCCCCACCAGGCTAACGTCATGTTGGAGTACGACATCGACGATGCCCAGGCCCTGCTGGAGAAGAACCTGGCCACTGCATCCCGGAATCTAGAGTCCCTAGAGGATGACCTGGACTTCTTACGAGACCAGTTCACCACCACCGAAGTCAGTATCCTTCCGCCCAGATACCGGAGGCCATCTAGGGACTACTTTCCCCTCTCCAGGCTTCTTGGTCTACTAGCTAGACGATGGAGACTAGATACACAAGGTACTCCTTTGCTCTGGACCATTATAGTTCACACTGTATGTAGCAGGTAGCTACTAAGCTATATGTAGTGTGTAGTTAGAAAGCCTTTTTAGTGTGTGTTTAGTTAGTAAGCTACATGTAGCGTGTAGCTAGTCAGCTACATGTAGCGTGTAGCTAGTCAGCTATATGTAGCGTGTAGCTAGTAAGCTATATGTAGCGTGTAGCTAGTAAGCTAGATGTAGCGTGTAGCTAGTAAGCTAGATGTAGCTAGTAAGTTATATGTAGCGTGTAGCTAGTCAGTTATATGTAGCGTGTAGCTAGTCAGCTATATGTAGCGTGTAGCTAGTAAGCTATATGTAGCGTGTAGCTAGTAAGCTATATGTAGCGTGTAGCTAGTAAGCTAGATGTAGCTAGTAAGTTATATGTAGCGTGTAGCTAGTCAGTTATATGTAGCGGGTAGCTAGTCAGCTATATATAGTGTGTTGCTAGTAGGCTAGATGTAGCCAGTAAGTTATGTAGCGTGTAGCTAGTCAGCTATATGTAGCGTGTAGCTAGTAAGCTATATGTAGCGTGTAGCTAGTAAGCTATATGTAGCTTGTAGTTAGCAAGCTGTAGCGTATAGCTGTGTTCTCTCCTGCTGTTTCTCCTGGCTGGTGTTCTGGTCCCTAATCTGTTGTCCAGACATGGCCAGAGTCTACAACTGGGACGTAAAGAGACGCAGCAAAGATAACCTGCTCAAGTCCGTGACCGACAAGTCTTAATGCTGTTTCCCTTTTCTCCTCACGTCATGGTCTTTCTCTCCGCCTTCACACCACACCCCACACACACTACACACATACTACACCTCGCCCCCCGCCACGCACACACACACACCGCCGGCCCAGCCCTACCCCCACACACACACCACTCATCCCCCAAACACACACAAGACACACACACCCTCACCCCCCCCACACACCCCCTACACATGACAACTATCAAAAGTCCCCTCCAAGCCACCCCCCCTTGCATACATAGCAACTTACCATATCTATTGATTTGTTACTTTTTAAAGTATTTTTTCAAGTAAAGCGAAACAAATGTTTACGAGGCAGTTCTTTTTTTGTATTCTTTTTATGATTCATTGTAAGCGAAGCTTTGTAGTCCTGTCTTCCAGATCTCCTTCCATACCTTTTCTCATGCTTTCCTTTTCCGTATCGCACATTCGAGCCTCTTCTGTCGAGGTCTTGGCGACGCCCTCCACCGCCCAGACTGTGATGTCATAAGAGGTGTTAGGGCGGTGATGTCACACGCCAGCCTAGCAACCTTGGCTTCCTTGACGACAGCGGTTCCGAGCAGAAGTTCTCATTCTACAGTTCTACAGTTTTGCGTGTTCTCTCTCCCTCCCTCTCTCTCCCATGCTTACTTTCTTCCTACTGTTTGTAATGTCTGCTTGTCCAACATGGCCGTACTCATGTCTCCACTAATCACTGAATGGGAACGGAGACGACTAGACGATAAAGGCTCTTGGTGTTTTGTCAACGCCAGGTCACGAAGTGTCACTGCGAAAAAGCAACGATCAACTGCTCCAATAATAAATGTGAACGTTAGTCTGCAACGTCTTGTGTTTTTAATCGCTCACGCTGCCACCTGGTGGTCGTACGTGGCGGTGCAGGGAGATTGATGCCCCTACAGCAGTGCTTGTCAACCTTGCTTCTCGCTGTCCTGCGTGTTCTAGATGTTTCCCTGCTCCAGGACACCTGGAATAGTTCTAGGACACCTGACAAGGTGCGCTAGACACAGATGAAATGCATGTCTAGAACATGCAGAGCAGTTAGCCCTGAGCACAATTACGTTTGTGTGTGTTTATTTAGCAGATGCTTTTATCCTCTTGGATTTACACTCACCTAAAGGATTATTAGGAACACCATACTAATACTGTGTTTTACCCCCTTTCGCCTTCAGAACTGCCTTAATTCTACATGGCATTGATTCAACAAGGTGCTGACAGCATTCTTTAGAAATGTTGGCCCATATTGATAGGATAGCATCTTGCAGTTGATGGAGATTTGTGGGATGCACATCCAGCATCCTCATACATCTTTGGGATGTGGTGGAACGGAAGCTTTGTGCCCTGGATGTGTCTAATCCAGGGGTCTCCAATCCTGGTCCTCGAGGGCTGCTGTCCTGAAGGTTTTCAGTGTTTCCCTGCTCCAGCACACCTGAGTCTAATAAAGGGTCATTATGAAGCTTCCACAGAGCTTGGTAATGGCTCATTCATTAGAATCTGGTGTTCTGGAGCAGGGAAACATCTAAAACCTTCAGGACAGCTGCCCTCGAGGACCAGGATTGGAGACCCCTGGTCTAATCCTTTAGGTGAGTGTACAAGGAGAGCTGTGCAAAACCTTCAGAGGACGATGATCACGAACGACACGATCAACCTGTAAAACATAGCAGGTAGCCTGAAGATGAAGTACACGTTGTGAATTGACTAATGACCAGTGTTCCTTCACCAGGGTTACAGTCCTCCCCCCTCAGGTGATCGTCAGAACAGGTTCTCTCCGCGTCGTAAAAGACACCAGGACAACAAAAGCTTACGAGTCACATTTTTATTAATTTTTTAGTATGTTTCCATTTCTTGTTGATAGATAAGTGGTGCACGTAGAGCTGCACCCATGAGTGGACAGTTGGATTGTATAGTACAGGCTAAGAGAGGAGACATCTCTCGTCTCCTCGGTTCCTCGTCTCCTAGCCTCCTAGCCCGAGCGCGCGGCAGAGGGCAGGCTCCGCCCACGACGGCGTCGGCACAAGGAGGCCGGGAGAGAGGAGGCGAGGGGGGGCGTGGGACCGAGGGGGAGGAGCTTTGTGATGTCACCCGATCCAAAAGACAACCACCCCGCGAGGGTCCTGCTGCAGACGGTGTTTAGGGCGTGTCGAGATGGGATGAGTTAACCAACTGGTACAGCACAGAGAGAGAGGGAGAGGGGGAGACAGAGAGAGAGGGAGAGACAGGGGGAGACAGAGGGAGGGGGAGAGAGAGGGAGAGGAGGAGACAGAGAGGGGGAGAGCGGGAGACAGAGAGAGGGGGAGAGCGGGAGACAGAGAGAGGGGGAGAGCGAGAGGGAGAGACAGTTCTCTCAGTGCGCGTCCTGACTTTACAGAGTCTCTGTCGCATAGTTTGAAGAGAAGAGGCAAGATGCATAAGAACCACAAGATGTCCAAGTTGGTGCTGTACAACGGCTCATCCGATAGGTCGAGGAGCCACAGGGTGAAAACTGCCACTGACCAATCAGTGACCTAGGAGGTGGTTGGCCTATTGGTGTAGGAGTAACGTGTGATTTAGAGCAAGCCAACTTGGGTTATCTTCACTTAGTTACTTGATGTTTTGGCGTATCGGCGGGGTGGGGGGGGGGGGGGTAGTAGTTACAGGGGGAGATTGAGGGAAACAGAGAAGGCGGTAAGGAACTAATTGAATCGGAATGTCATTGTTCTCCGGGTGAGGTTCCGGGTTCCTCAGACAGAACACCACCTGTCCAAGGTTCTGTTCCAGAATGACTCACTCTGGGCGCATTCGCACAATGTCTTTACTTCCTCTTCCAAAGCGAACCCCTTCTTGAATCAACGAAAAACAGAAAACACATTTAAGAACGCAACTTACTCCAACGGGTATACTATCTTTCATAGCATCCATCTCAAACTGGCCGACACCAAACCTTTCTTTGGTTTTTTCAAACTGTAACCCCGTAGTAACCCAGTCAACCAATCAGAGACGGAAACAGTCATGTCAGCAAAGCTCCTTCTACATAGTGTATCGCCTAACTATTCTAAAACAGGGTTATAGTTTCAACAAGTATACTTCGTTTCCTTGTCCAAGTCAGGTGGGACGGTGTTGTGAAACATGTCAAAGAAACAACAACAACAAACCTTTGACCCAGCCCCCCTTCTTTCCCATCCCACCCCAACCCGGCTCCCCTCCTCCCCCTCCTCCCCCCTCCTCCCCCCTCCTCACGTGATCTAAGGTGGGATATTCACTGCTGGTGTCGTTTCACTGCAGTGTCATTACACAGGACTATCGCCAACACGGCCTGCTTCATCAGCGTCCATTTTGGTTTCGACCAAACGTCCCCACTAAATGTCATCGTCGCCGAAGCACTCTTTGTCAAGCGTTGCCGCGGTGGAGTGTCATTTGAGCGTGTGCAAGAGACTGTGGGTAGCGCTGTCTCTCTGAGAGGGCATCCCTGGCGCCCACGGAACTTTTGTCTTCCTCCCGAAAAGTTCCAGAACGTTCGGGAACAACTGAAAAGTTTCGGAACGTTGGGGAACGTGTGAAAAGTTCCGGAACATTCTGGAGGCTGGAAACACATTCTCTCCTCTCTCTCGGGGGCTGTGTACACAAGCAGGGTTGTGGTTAAGGTGGCCTGGGGCTGTACAGAGGACAATGGCCTGGGATTTGGGAATTGTATCCTCTTTGAGTCCACCTTAAATGACAGGGGCTCCTTTGTCCAGGGCAGAGGCTGTGGAGACAGTACTTAAGGGCTTCAACGTGTGTGTGTGTGTGTGTGTGTGTGTGTGTGTGTGTGTGTGTGTGCGCGCGGTGGCAAGGGAGGAGGCAGATGCCAGGGGAAGATGGGAGGTTCTAGACCAATGAGGAGGCTTCACACTCAGTGTTCACTGTAGAATATTTGTGGTTATGGGATCCACTGGTCGTCCATCTGGACTGCATATCAGGGGTGAAGGGATGAGCGGTGGGTGAGGAGAGGAGGTGAGGAGCGAGGAGGAAGGGCGAGAGGGAGTGAGGAGAGGAGGTGAGACGAGAGGGAGACGTGGTGTGGAGATGAGGGTTAGGGGAAAGGAGAGGGGTGCAGTGTGGAGAGGAAGCAACCATGTAGGAGGACGAGTGAATCAGGGTCTGAAGAGAAGAGAGAGCGAGAGAGAGACCAGCGTCTCCAGCACCTACGGGGTTACCTCCGGAGGCCCAGGGAGTTAGGGGGCGGGCGAAGAGGGGCGGTGGGGGGGACGGGGAGACGTAGCGGGGGGGGGGGCAGGGACCGGGGGCGGGGGGGGGACCGTCATGGGAAGGAGAGATCCTCTCAGGTGTCAGAACTCCTCCCAGCCAATCAGCAGAGACACCTGCGGTCGCTCTTGGTGACCTCCTCCGAGGAGTGGACCACGTTTGGGACGAAGCCGCTCTTCACGCCCTCCCAGCCCTCCTGGATGGTGATGTCACCGGAGCGCACCAGCTGGAAGATGTCCCTGGTGAGCTCGGTGAAGGCGTGCTCCACGTTGATGGCGTCGCGAGCCGAAGTCTCCACGTAGCGCATCCCGTACGCCACCGCCAGCTTCTCCGCTTCCTGTTTGGTCACCTGGGAAACGGAGACGTCAGACGTCAGGAGGAGGTAAGGCTTGCGAGCGTTTGGGACCGTCCTCAACGGACGCTAGACGTGACGGTGGCGATACTATTTGTGTTTGCGTGGATTTTTGCTTTCCACATTCGTCTAGAGCAGTGGTTCTTAACCGTGTTGGAGGTACTGAACCCCACCAGTTTCATATGCGCATTCACCCAACCCGTCTTAATTGAAACACGGAAACATGATTTTTTCAAAGTCATATAATCATATGAGTCAAGTGTGTCTTGACCTCCACCGAACCCCTGAGACTGACTCACCGAACCCCTGGGGTTCGATCGAACCCAGGTTAAGAACCACTGGTCTAGACGTCGTTAACAAACGGTAGAAAACAAAAGGCCGAGTCATCGGCGTCCATCTTGACTCCCATGTTGACGAACACCCCAAAAGGTCGCCACGTCTCGTTCCTCAGAATCTCTCACCTGACGTTGGGCTTCCAGGTCGCACTTGTGTCCGACCAATAGGAAGACGATGCTGTGAGGCTGGACGTGGCTTCTGGCTTCCTCCAGCCAATCATGGACGTTCTGGAAGGAGCGCCGGTTGGTGATGTCGAAGAGGAGGAGACCACCAACTGAGTTACGGTAGTAGGCTCTGGTGATGGATCTGACAAGGGAGGGAGGGAAGAGACAGTACATTACACAATCAGAGGTTATGACTTCATCATCTCTCTCTCTCTCTCTCTCTCTCTCTCTCTCTCTCTCTCTCTCTCTCTCTCTCTGGGACGGAAGGGTTAGGGAGGTGACGAGGAGGAGGAGGAGGGGGGGAGGAGGAGGAGCAATGGGGACAGATGGGAAGGTGTTGGACAAGGAGACGGCCATGAGAGGGACCAAGGGGAGAAAGAGGAGCAGGAGACTGGATCGACTGGGTTGGGTGTGAGTCTTGTAATCTCAGAAAGAGGGAGGACTTGAAACACAAGACAAACCAACGTAGAGAGCAGGGCAGCTGCCAATGTTCACACTTTACTAAGAATCACATTTTCAATGGGCTTTTTCAATGCTTTTCAAGCTAAATTCATACCAAGGCCAAAAGCAATACTAAGTCGCAGGTGTCCATGATGGATTGTTCAGTAGCTTCTGCTTTCGAACAGTTAATCAAACTAGTGTTCGCTGCCTCGTGAAGACTTCGACCAAAACGCATAAATACTCAAACGTTGCTCGAGCCAGCCGCGCCAAAACCAACTTCCCATTACTATCGTCGTGACATTTATCTGCCTTTGTTTTCACATCTGTAGTTGTGATGACGAATGTTTTCTTAGCAATAACTTATCTTTTACTTCTTCTTTTACTTATCGCACACACAGTCGTCTAGTCAGCCGAGTCGATGTTTCGACAGACATCGCTGTGTTATGGATAACTGTCAGTTTGGCAACAAGTGTTTTAACGTCATTCGGATGAGGAGAGACTGTGTTTGTTATGGTGGGATAGTCAACGCCAGGCACACGTCGATGTGACGTTTTTAATGATACCGTTATAAATAACTCCAATTATAAAAATAGGTATTATTTCTTTTTTCTTGTCAACTACATCAAACCTGTAGCAGACTACGGCCATGAATCAGTTGGAGAGAAACCGAGACAAAATTTTTTTTTAACGTTTTAGCGAAGCTACGGTTTAAAGAGGGAAGGCGCGAGAACCGATGCATGCAGATGGGCTGTAGACAAGGTGTGACACTCTCCAGCTGAGTCGAAACCAGGGACCTCTGACTACACTGACTCCAATCAATGTGTGTGTGTGTGTGTGTGTGTGTGTGTGTGTGTGTGTGTGTGTGTGTGTGTGTGTGTGTGTGTGTGTGTGTAGGCCTACAGGTGCAATCAAAACCGCAACTATGGCAGGAAACGGTAACATTTTGAACAATGACTATCTCTGCAAAAATGAAGCATGTAAGATAACAAAGGACTGCTTATCTCGCGGTATATGAAAGACAAAAACGGATACACCGCGAGACTCGGTGGACTCGAGAGAAATACTGACACTGGCAGAGTCTGTAGCGCGCACGCACATCGTCTCACCCCACCCACACAACAGCACACACACACAGCACATCCACACACACCACACTATCACACACACATCACACACACACACACACCCTGCCAAGACGAAACGCCTGCCTCGCGGTGGTCACAGATTCTGTAAGTTCTGATTGCGTTTCCCCGGCTCGATCTCCACGAGGCGCGAGAGAATATGCCACGCCGCGTAGGATCTGTATACGCGTGGGCGAAGCGAACCCTCCGTCGAACCTGAGAATAGATCAGCGGATTCCCAGCCCGTCGAGTCCTCCAAATGACGATGCAGCGACCTGATACACGGCCATGATCGCCTCCATGTCTGACTAAAGACGCGTCTGTTGATTCACGCACGCACACGCACGCACACAGTTCAGAGACCGGTTACAGCAGCACTTTCAGGGGACAAGATTACGACTTTCTACCGGCGCAGTCTGGACTAGTTCACCGCTGCCACTAGCTGAGATCAACCCCCCCCTCCTCCTACTCCTCCGTCCCGCCCCCCTTCCCGCACCGAACCGCTCTGCTTCCGAGCAGGGTGCAGCTCGTGAATGCCAACGAGGGAGAAAAGGAAGAAAGAAAAAAAAGAACAACCGATATTCTTTGTGGCCTCGGTGGCTCGCGCCTCTAAAACAAAAAAAACAAAACAAAAAAACAACCGGGTTTGCGCTCGTTAAACAATCTTATCCACAGCCTGGTTCATAGTCCTCTCTATCTGCATAACCCTTACACTCTACTTCAAAGAAATGCAATTCAGAACATGAGCGGAGGCAATCCGCTTATAGTTCCTTATAATTCACTTAATCGTGTAAACTATGTGGATACGTATAGAGTTGTAAAGGGGGTGTCTATGATCAAATTAGGGATGGTAATGTTGTGAAATATTGACACCGTATTACGAATTAGCGACACATACACCGGCCCGTGATTTGACCGAATGCTTTCAAGTCAAAAGATATACCTCACACCATAGAAATTAGCCAACCTGTTAACTCAACCAATACGTAGACCGAATCAATATCAATAATCAACTTCTCTTCACCACATAATCGATAGGCTACATTTAGGGGCGAAGTGCAGCTGCGCTCCGCCCCCCCCCCCCCCGCTTCCTCGCTAACTCACCCGTTGTGGGAGGGATCACACAAACTGGTTGGTATGCAAACATTACCGTGACCGGATCCCCAGGGAACCCCAGGCTCCCCCCCCCCTCCCCCGTAGGTTGCTTTATTATCCTTTGGATATAACGGCATAGGCCTTCTCGCTTTTGACATCTCTTTCAGACGGATTGGTATGGGTGTTTTTGTTCGTGGGAATCTTTAGTTTTTTAGTTCCACAGTTCAGCGTCCACGGTGTCAGAAGAACGGCCTACATCCTGATTCAAAACGAAGCGTTTATCTTGAGACCATGCCTACAGAGGCCTAGCCATGGTCTCGATGTGGCAATCTGCGTCTTCTAATTCATGCCAGACTATACATTCGTGCCGTTACTTTCTCTTGATAAAACCCGGACATGCGCAGATGAGAAGCGTAGTCCCTATAAACAGATCACTGACACGACTATATGAAAATGATTTCGACCTACGTTTTTCGTTTGCGCCGTTCAGGACCAAGATGAGGGCTCCATAGCATGAAAAGACGCAGTCTTCTGTCGATAGCAAACCGTGTAGACCTTGACGTCCTGGTGGGAGACACAGAGCTGTAGTCGGAATATTTAGTCCCCTCGAATTACACCGAGGTCGTCGTGATGATGTCTATATAACAGCTAGGCCTCTCTAACAGTTGGAACATAAACCGTGACGCAAAACAGGTGCAAAAGCGCGCCTACGCCGCTCGTTTCCTGCCGGAATCGCCAGACGTTGCTTTCACTTCCTCAACCTCAACCGTAACTAAGGTGAGCAGATTTCAGCATATGTTTTTGATACCGTGTTTTTGCAGGCCGCGGTGTGTTAGGCAGGTCTTGGTGATGAAATGGCAGCGAGCAGCATCGCATCGCCTGACTCATCCCGCATCAGCACCATTACCGTAATGCTCCGCCTAAACGTGCACAGGAAAACAGCGAGCCGCCCCTCAAAACCCCGTGTTCCCCCACGCCCTCTGCAAAACCTTCGGCCGCGGCGACCCTCAATCTCGGATGATTAACTAGCAACTTTTGCTCATCAGCTATCTCTGAAAAAATACCTTAGGTAGGCCTAATGCTCAGCCGTAATGCTAAACTAAGCAGACACAAGCCAAAGTTGATACGGCTTGGTCTATCACGTTCTAACCTAGGCTATGAACTAAACACAAAATATACCTCTCTACTTTCCCCGAACATGCTCAAAAGCAGCCTTTAGCACGAGGTCTTCAGGCCACATAGTTTAAATTAAGCGTGCGCCACTGAGACTGTGGGGCTTGTGATGCCCCATTCACATAATGCGCTGATACGGAAGTAAACCAAGCGCTGAAGGGATTTGTAGTTTTTTTTCTTTTGTTCTCGTTCTCGCTAACTTTTAACGGACTGGCAGAGCGCGAGGGAGAAGAGTGGCGTCGATGTGTAGTTTATTTACACAAGGTTATCTGCACAGGGGGTGTGGTCGCAGAGTGTTCAAACAGCTGACGGGCCAATGACAGAAAGATAGAAATAGACAGAGACAGAGACAGAGACAGAGAGAGAGAGAGAGAGAAAGAGAGAGAGAGACACACAGAGAGAGAGAGACACGGAGAGAGAGAGACAGACAGACAGACAGACAGACAGACAGACAGACAGAGAGAGAGAGAGGAAGAGAGAGAGACACGGAGAGAGAGAGAGACACAGAGAGAGAGAGAGACACGGAGAGAGAGAGACAGACAGACAGACAGACAGACAGACAGAGAGAGAGAGAGGAAGAGAGAGAGAGAGAGAGAGAGAGAGAGAGAGAGAGAGAAAGACAGACATTCAAGGACCTTGTTACCGCCCGCTAGTCGTGTCAAACTTACAGTTGATTACTACTGTGACAGCGCTATTGAAGTTCCGATTTTTTAAGTGTTTTTTTATATTTTTACAAGCGTGTGTTTATAACCAACTCGTGAAACTGCCACTGTAATTTCTAATACAGCAATTTCGTAAAATGACAGGGTTTAACGGGTTATTTTAGACTGCGTGTTTCTCTGAAGCTGAAGACATTTTAATGTTGGGGTGGTCAGAGGTTCATTCATTTTGTTCAACGCCAGAACATGGATTCGTTTTTTTCCTTCCTTTGTTTTCCGTTTTTTTTCCACGTCAGTTTATACTTCTCATCTTTAGATGACTAAGGTCTAGACTATAACTGTCTCGTGCTTTTTCTTCACGGTCGGAGAGAGGATAGTCATTCACCCACGCCCCTACCCCCCCCCTCCTCCCAAAACTTTTCGTTTTATTTTCTTGACGATGCAGCAGGAACGCTTGCTCAAGGTTTTGGTCATCGGAGACTTGGGAGTTGGGAAAACTTCGATCATTAAACGTTACGTGCATCAAGTGTTTTCTCAGCACTATCGAGCGACCATCGGAGTAGACTTTGCTCTCAAAGTGTTGAACTGGGACCACCAGACGGTCGTGAGATTGCAGCTTTGGGACATAGCCGGTACGTACATAGGCCACGCGCCCACACACACACACACACTACGACGACGACACGACGACAGCACAGCACACAAATGGCACACGAGCAGCAGAGCGACGCTGCGGTATGGTGTGGAGTCGAGAAGTGCGTTATGATTTTCATAGCTTTGTAAGGATGGTATAGGTATTGATAGTTATGATGTTATAGTTTTTTCATTCTTTATAGTGATTTGTCAGAGGACATCAGCTTTCGATTGGTGTCGCGTTTGCGCTTTTGAATTGACAGCGTTTCTGCATTTTAATTCTTAATCGTGGCGTAGGCGGTGAGAGCGGACAGCGGAGCGTGTCAGGAGGCGGTTTTCTGGCTGGTCCAGTCGATGGTGTCTAATTATGGTCGCTGGTCGAGACGACTGGGCTCGTCCTTGCCCCTGCTTCGTCTTCCTCATGCGTATGTTGTCTAGTACTGCAGGTATTAAGTTAGCTGATTTTGTCCTTGCTGAATGTCACGGGTTGGAGAGGAAATTAAGGTCCCTTTGTCGTGCGGTCTCCGATTGTAGTCAGATCTTCTAGCGCTCGGTCCTCCCGCCACTGCTTTGTTTGTTGCTCTCAGTGCACTGCATTTTGCCCCTCAGTCATCTCTGTCTTATTAAAGTGTGAATCAGGTCCCCTCCGTCTCTAGGCAGGCAATGAGATGACATGAGTGTACTGTTCTTTTGAAATAGACGTGAATGGTGTGGGTTGGTGGTGTTGTGAGAGAGAGTTGAGAGAGGAGAGGGAGGAGTGAAATAAGATGGAAGTGAGGAGATTATGAGGTTAGAGATGAGTATCTTGTGCTATTACTTGGTACGGTTGGCTTGTCTTCATGTCACATGGTTTGAATATGGGGTGAGACGATCATGGGGGTGGACGAAGGTTAGGTTCGCAGAAGGAGCACACCTACACAGACACCTTACACTACCACAGACAACACCACGTGACACAGCATCACACTTCTACAGGAGCAGCGATTCTCTGCTCACACACTCACACACGCACAGTTACACACCCAGGCACACACACACAAACCTTCACACACACACGCATGGACACACCTACACACACACACTTACGCACACATCAACACACACACAACTCTACAGCCATCACACTACACACACCTATCACACGTCCCTTTTTTTCTCTCTCTCATTCTTTATCATTTCCATCACACACAAACGTAATATTTCCAATACGAGATGTTGATCAGACATTCCTGTGCTTGGGCGTGTGGTTATTGTATGTTGCTATGTTGCTGTCGTTTGTTGATTGTTGTCAGGCCAAGAGCGCTATGGCAACATGACGCGGGTGTACTACAGAGAGGCAGTGGGTGCGTTGGTGGTGTTTGACATGACCAGGATGTCCACCTTCCAGGCTGTCCTCAAGTGGAAGGGAGACCTCGACTCTAAGGTAGGTTGAGGGAGGGAGAGAGGGGGGGAGGGGGAGGGAGAGAGGGGAAGGAGAGGAGGGAGGGGAGGAGGGAGGGGAGGGAGGGAGAGGAGGGAGAGTGAGGAGGGGAAGGAGGGAGGGATGGATGGACAGCGGTATGTATGTATGGACAGAGGGACGTATAGAAGTATGTATGTATGGACAGAGGTATGTATGTATGGACAGAGGTAGTTATATAGGTATGTATCATATCGATATACATGAATGGAGCAGAGAGGATCCGGCTGTTTTTCTTAACCGTTACCGTGGTGCAGGTTGCCCTTGCCAACGGTCGCCCGGTGCCGGCTGTGCTACTGGCCAACAAGTGTGACCAGGCACGCCACGGTCTGTGTTCTAAGCTGCCCAGGCTGGAGAACTTCACCCAGGATCACGGCTTCGTGGGCTGGTACGAGACCTCCGCCAAGGTGAGGTTCACATACCTTTTCAATGTGTATGATGGAAAATGTGGGTAAATCTGGCTTTATGTGTTTGTATTGAATTCAATTCCATTTATTTTTGTAACGCCCCAAATCACAACAACAGTTGCCTCGAAGGGCGACAAAGATTCCATCATTGGTCAATAAACAGAAAATCAAGTTATACAATGTCCATATGATTTTAGCAAATGGACGACTGTCCCAGAACATCCCCTGTCCTTAGACCCTCCTTCTCGGCGAGGAAAAACTACAAAAAACCCTGTGGGAAAAAATAGAAACCTGTATTGTGTATGTTGATGTGCAAATGTATCGCAGAGCACTATGTGAAGCGACCTTGAGCGATGGAAATGTGCTATATAAATAAAACGTAATAAAACTTCTTCTTCTTCAAGTGTCAGGGCGTGAAGTGTCAAGTCGGTGTGTGTGTGTGTGTGTGTAACCGTGTGCACGTGTAGGTGTGTAAGTGTGAGTAGGTGTGTGTGTTTGTAAGTGTGGTGAAGATGTGCGACTTTTTCAACGTGTCACTGTTTGCGTGTGGTTGCATGTGGTCATGTATGTATGTGTGTGTGTATTTTGTGTGTTGTGTGCGCGTGTGGTTATGTGTGTGTATTGTGTGTGTTGTGTGCGCATGTGGTTATGTGTGTGTGGTCATATGTAGGTCAATATCATTATCACACCTCCCTCGTTCATTTTTGTCTCCCTCTCCCACTCCGTTACCAGGACAACACCAACATCGACTCGGCCATCATGTGCCTGGTGGAGAGCATCATGTCATTGGAAGAGCAGCATTCCGGAGCCCCTCCCCTGGGCGTGGGAGAAGCGGACGACGGCGTCCTGGTCCTGCCTCGCTTCGACTACGACATGAGGGAGAGGAGGCCGGCCAACTGTGGAGGCTGCTCCAAGCACACACACACACGCAAAGACCTGACCGACTGACTGTGTGTGTGTGTGTGGGTCTGGGTGCTTGTGTGTGCGTCTGTGTGCGTCTGTGTGCGTCTGTGTGCGTGCTTGTCTGTGTGTGTGCTTGTGTTTGTGTCTGTGTGTGTGTGTGTGTGTTTGTGTCTGTGTGTGTGTTTGTGTGTGTGTGTGTGTGTCTGTGTGTGTGTTTGTGTCTGTGTGTGTGTCTTTGTGTGTGTGTCTGTGTTTGTGTCTGTGTGTGTGCCTGCGTGCGTGTGTGCGCCTGTGTGTGTGTCTGTGTGTGTGTCTGTGTGTTTGTCTGCGTGCGTGTGTGCGCCTGTGTGTGTGTCTGTGTGTGTTTGTCAGCTTCAGCAGCAACAGTGCGAGAGCAGCATGGGTGTGTGTGACCATGCTCCTCATCTCCATAGTGACAGCAGCGACCCCAACCCTGTGACTTAGCATAAAACAAACCGACCCAAAGCCTCATGTTTCCCTTCACCAGCACCACCCTGAACATGAGACCCTGCCTGCATGAAGCAGGTTCACATGAACTGAAATCCCAATCCAATAAACAGGATGCTTGTTTCGACTCACCTTGTGCCATTCAACCACCGGAACTGCCTCGCAAGTGGTAACCAGTGAGTGGAATCAAATGTACCCAATGTGCTGTTATGCGACTGTGCATCTGGGATCACAGTAAGGGGTCGCGCCGACCAATCGCATCACCAACACTGTTGTTGTTATGGAAACGGAGGCTGAGGAACCCCTTATTAGTAAACCGACTGTAAAGACCACGTATGAGATCACGTGCACCAACACAGGACTCATTAAATGACCTTTTTAGAAAGAACTGTCGTTTTTATTATTAGCTCAGGCATGAACCAGAGTGAGTGTGTGTGTGAGTGTGTTTGTGTGTTTTTGTGTGTGTTGTGTGTGTGTCTGTGTGTGTGTGAGTGAACGAGTGAGTGTGTGAAGGAGTGGTGTGTGTGTGTGTGTGTGTGTGTGTGAAGGAGTGTGTGTGTGTGCGTGTGTGTGTGAAGGAGTGTGTGTGTGTGAGTGTTGTGTCAGTGTAACCACGATGTAATGTGAAGTGAGTGTGGTGTGAGTGTGTGTGAGTGTGTGAGTGAGTGTGTGTGTGGTGTGTGTGTGAGTGAAGTGTGTGAAGGAGTGTGTGGGTGTGTGGTTGATTATTCATGTTCAGTATTAACAGCGGTGTGTGTGCGTGTTGGTAAGAAGGTGCCTGCAGGTGTGTGTGAGTGTGTGAAGGAGTGTGCAAGTGTGTGTGTGTGTGAGTGTGTGTGTGTCTGAGTGTGTGTGTGTGCGTGTGTGTAGGTGTGTGGTGTGAGGACTGTTGTGCTGGTGAGTGTGTGTGTTGACTGGGGGTGTATTACCTGATATACTAATTATATGCTCTGGGGAACCTGTTAAATAAACATGGTAGTGGTGCACTGCCTTCAGCTGTGTGTGCCCTCTCTCTCTCTCCTTTCCTCTCCTCTCTCTCCCCATCTGTCCTCCTTTTCTCTGCTCTCTCCTCCTCTTCTCTCTTTTATCCTCTCCTTTCCTCTCCTCTCTCCTCCCTATCTGTCCACCTCTTCTCCCTCTCTCAAATTTCTCCTCTCCTCTCTCTTTTCACTCTCTCTCTCCCTTTATTTTCTCCTCTCTCTCCTCGTCTCTCCTCTCTCTCTTCCTCTATCCCTCCTCTCCCCCTACCTGTCTCCTCTTCTATTCTCTCTCTCCTCATCTGTCTCCCATACTCTTCTCTCTCTCCCTCCTCCTCTCCTCTCTCATATCCTCCTCCTCTCCCACCTCTCTGCCCCCCTTGTTTTCACTCCTATTTTTAGCTTCTCTCTGTCTCCTCCTCTTTGTTCACTTGCTTGCTTTCACCCCTCTCTTCTCACCCTCTCTCCCACCCCCTCTTCCTCTCACCCCTCTCTCTCACCCGCCCTCTCTCTCCCCCTCTCTCTGTTAGTTTGGGTGCAGCACAGTTGCATCCCATTCATTTTCAGCCCACATTCAGACTTCATTATCGTTAGTTGTCTAAACACAAACACACAGATGGTGTCACTCACCCCCCCCCCCGACCCCCTTCTGCACCAAGCGACCACTCTTCTATCACCCCCTCCCTTTCTGTTTCTATTCCCCGCGCACGCTTTGCCTTCTTCCCGCGCGGTCTAGCGAAGTCACACGTGGAATCAAAAGACACCTGGGGAATACAGTGAGAAGGGTGCAATCCAAGCGCTCGAGGAGCGCATCCGTCTAATGGAAACGGGGTTCAGTCAACGTGATCCGGTGACGCGAAAAAAACGGCGGAGAGAGAGAGAGAGAGGGAGAGAGAGAGAGAGAGAGAGAGAGAGAGGTGTTGGGTGGGAGTGGTGATGATGATGGTGGTGGTGGGGGGGCTGTTGTCTATTTAAATGTTTTTGACCACGGGGAACCTGTTAGAAAACCTTTTCTATAATGGACCGTTATAGCTCGAAGCTCGTGCCATATTCTTAACCATAACCTACAATTTTTGATTAGTGACGTGAGTGGAAATCAGTATGGTCACGTGCAGACAAACCGCGCACGCAGTAGTGAGCGCACATTAGACCGACTTGTCTAACATATTACATTGAAATAGTTCATCAATATCTTAAAATTTGAAGAAGTCTATTGTGTGTTCTTGGCTAATTGACAGAACTTCGTGACACCGGGGTTAGATTAAGAACATTAAGGGATAGGCATCATTCACTCGTGTTATCAAACCATCAACCTGAGCGAAATGTCTATGTGGACCTTGGAATAGGAACCGACTGTTACCCTACCGGATTAACGCCGGTTCTGTCTCTGTCGGTGCTTTGCCAAGGCAAAACGTTGCCAACAAAAATGCTTTCTGCCGAAGTGGAGTTCTTCATGATTCTAATCTTTCTACCCTTCGGTACATGTGAGTATAGCCTACACCATTTAAAACATGTTTTTTTATCACCAGAATGCTCTTGAATACAGATGCTACTCGTGGAAGAGAACACAATCTATATTTTGTGACAATCTTTATTTTTGACTGTTATTTTTGAATGATATCCGTAGTGAAAGCAAAGCAAACCTTCAGTGAAAAAACGGAGTTAAAACCATTTGTATAAAAAGAACCCTAAAGTTGCAAAAACGCATTTTCAAAAGGATCTCAAAATGTTTGGAATTTTATGAGAGTAGAACTCTCATGAATTTGGAAAAGGTTCTAATTGGAACTTCAAGTATTTGATTATTTATTTTGGCGTCAGAAAATGCTCGCTGTTGCGGTGGCACACGTCAAAGGAGAATATGATTATGCCTGCAGGTGTGTCCATGTTCAAGCCACTTACATTCTAAGAGGACATTATTATTATTATTATTATATTTTACAATTGAATATGCTTGTTTTCAATGTGACGCAAAACGTCATGACGTTAAGTTTGAGAACAGTTACTGTACTGTTCTTGTTCTTGCTCCTATAAACGGGTGTTATGATGATGCTACAAATCTCGTTCGATTGTCATCACCCCCCCCTCTCTCTCTATTTTCTCATTTATGAATCAATATTTCACCTCTCCTGCTCCTTATGGTTGCTGGACTCATGTTTTCTTTCTCTTCTCTCTCTTTCCTGTCTCCTCTCTCCTTCACCAGCCTGTCCAATCCATTTTTTTATCTCTGTATATTTCTAGATGCACCCGTCCAGGTGGATTCGTTCATAACTCTCATCATCACCAACCTCCTCAGACCTGCTCCCTCCATCAGTTTTACCCCTGTCCCCTTCATCCTGCTCCATCATTTACCCTCACCCCTCCTCCATCATTTACCCGCTCCCAATGCCACTTTCTTCCATCATCCCCTCCTACCACCCTTACCCTCTCCACATATCCACCCTCTACACCACCCTCTCCCTCCATCATTTCCCCCTCCTCCATACCTTCTCCCTCCCATCATTCCCCCACTCTCCACCACCCTCGTCCCAATCATTCCCCTCCTCCAACACCCTCTCTCACATCATTTACCCCCTCCTCCACCACCTTTCCTCCTAGATCCAATTTTTTAAACACGCCTCCTCCACCAACTCTCCTCCTCATTTACCACATCCTACCACACCCTTCCCTCCACCCTCTACACCACCCTCTCCCTCCATCATTCCCCTCCCCCACACTCTTCTCCATCATTTACCCTCTCACACCATCTCCTCATCATTCCCCCGATCCTACACGCACCTCATCCTCATCATGTTACCCTCCTCCCTCCACAACCTCTTCTCATCATTCCCCCTCTCCACCACCCTCTCCCTCCATCATTCCCCCCTCCTCCACCACCCTCTCCTAAATAAAACAAGGCCCTTGTCTCCTTCAAACCAACAGTAATCCCGCATCCCTTCACCCTCACCCCTCAGCTCTCATCCCTCAGTCCTCACCCCTCACCCCTCACATCCTCATCCCTCTCCCCCCCCCTCTCCCTCCATCATTTACCCTCCTCACACCCGTCTCCTCCATACCCCTCTCTCTCACCACGCACCCTCTCCCTCCATCATTTACCCCTGCTCCCCCTTCCTCTCCATCATTTACCCCTCCGGTGACATGTAATATCCACCTTTCTCTCCTCTCTTCCCCCTCCTCACACCCTCTCTCCATCATTCCCCCTCTTCACACCTCTCCTCCATGTCATTCCCTCTCCAGCCACCTCTCCTCAGTCATTTCCCCCCTCTCCACCAGCTCTCCCTCCATCATTCCCCCCTCCTCCACCACCCTCTCCCTCCATCATTTACCTCCCCATCACACTCTTTCTTCCATTCATTTACCCTCTCCCCCTCCTCCACCTTTCTCTCCATCACTCCAAACTACTCCACGGATCACTATGTCCTCTCTACTGCATCTCTCACCTTCTCTACCTTCATCCTCCTCTCTCCTCTCTTTCATTAAAACTCTTCACTGCTTTGGTGTCTTGCACCCCCCCCTCTCCCCGCCCCTTCCTCCATACCACGCCCCCTTTCCTCTCCCCGACCTTCCTCCTCTCCCACACCCCGGCCCCCCCTCTTCCCCCCCTCCTCCTCTCAAGCCCAAAACGCAGAAGACGTTCCTCTCCCAGGTAGCCAAACATATGGCGACACGTTTCCCATCATGCAGTCAGCTCCGTCCCGGACTTCCTCCCTGGGTCTCCTCCTATTGGCCCTGACCGTCGGCGTATCAGGAAGTGTGTACCTGTGCGTCCTGCGCTACATCTGTATCGGCTGTTGTCAGCCCGTGACTGTAGGGCCGGAGTCTGACAGTCTTTCTGGAGTGGTGTGAATCGAAGAACGGGAGAAAAAGGAGCGTCGTGAGACTTTCTGACAACGCTCAAGAACGGTGCGAAATCACGAGTTGTCAAGACGCGGCCCGCGGCGATACGAATCAAAGAGAATATAGAGAAGAAGCTCTCGAGAGACTGTCTCGAGCAGTGAGGATCAAACCATGTGGAAGGAAGGAAGCGTCAGTTTAAAGTCTCCGTTGAAGGTTTTTACACAGGAGAAAGGCTCACGTTTACGGTAAAGTCTCCGTTGAAGGTTTTTACACAGGAGAAAGGCTCACGTTTACGGTAGAGGTTTCAACACGTTTCATTGATTTTTTTTTAACAGCAAGGACAACTTTATAAAAGACACAGAAAACCAACAGCAGTTTGGTAGACAGCAACCTTACAGCTTCAAAGACGTCTTGTCTCGCTCTCTCACCTCCTACGGTTGCTCTTTTCCCGCCCCCAATTCAATTCATTTCAATAATATAGAGTATTATTATATATTACTAACATGAATGAGTCAGAATTGTTACCATAGCCATATATAGTTGAATACATATTTTAATTAAGACATGTTTACATTTGTAACACTAAGTGTACAGCTCATTAATAAGTCTACAAGTATTTGCAATGAAACAAATATGACGAAAACTTAGAAAGTAAAACATATGCGTATGTTAAAAAAACGAGAATAATATGCATAAATATGACTTGTAAATGACAAATATCATAGAAGCTTTCAACTCCCCCCTCTCTCTTCCGGACGTCTTGTCTGTCTAACTTAAGCAGGTGCGTGGTGAAGGTGTAGTAATTACAGTGCAGTTGACATTTATATGACGGATTGATTGACAGCCCCACGTTTAACAAGGAAATTGTTAAGGCGGTTAGAATGTGTCTGGTGCGGTCGCTGCTTGTTGCCATGGACTACGGGCTCACATCTAGTTTCCATGGAAATAGCTCCGCCAGTTGGTCACTAGATGTCGGTATCGACCAACACTTTGTATAGGCGAAAGGGCATCAAGGTTTCAAGTTATCGATGTGTTTGGTGAATGGCTTATGTGAAATATAATCTATTGTAATAAATTATATTGTTATAGTAAGCCAGATATGATTCTTTGACGCTTTTGAAATATTTGTCTGTACAAAACTGTGCAAAATTAGACTGAATATGCATTGATATAACCAACAACAATTAAACCTTGTCTCCCATAAACATTCTTTCGCTTTCTCTGTCAGACCGCAAACGTAAACACCAGCTTTACACATTCAAGACAGGAAATGACGACAGCCAACACATGGATCACAAAGCAACATGCAGCTTGACGATGTTGGGGCTGTCATTTGGGTTCTCTGGCCTTTCCGAAACACACAGTAATAAAGCAATGGCTCAGGCACACAAACACACACACACACACACACACACACACACACACACACACACACACACTTCCGCTTGCTAGCTCCCATCTGGAGGTTAAGAGGACGACAGTCGGGATATCGTCGTCCAAGAGGCCACTACTGAAACATGTCCGGCAGTAATGACGAGTAGGGCAGGTGTGTAAACCAGGTGTGTAGACCAGGTGTGTCAGCCTTCAGGGAGGAGAAAACGATTCTGTCTCCAACTAAGTTCCACGTAACAACGTCCTCGCCCACGTTGCGCACGAGAACCACCTTTCCTCTCGGCAGGAACAGACACAGGCGTGTTATAACGTGTCCTTCGCCGGAAATGGACGCGGGTAACTGTGTTGCAAACACTACCCCCTGTTGTGAATAATATGACGTTTTACTATTGACACATCCAACTGCCCACATGATTAACGGTTCTTTGAATAACCTTGTTCGCCAGAACTTCATGATGGATCATCAATAACTGAACTGTGAATACCCCTCCCTTCTGGTCCGTTTCTGTGGACTAAGTCAGAGACGGTTAACGGAGCGCGTGCGAAGCCGGTGAACGGTGTTTCCAAGGAAGTCGTATGAATTGAATCAAGGTGATAGTGATTCAAGGTGATTTTGAGTAGGCGTCAAACAAGCGTACACAACCACACACGCACACACTTAGAAACCAAACGGTAAGGTTAGCTTATTTTTCAACAGATTCTCAGTGGAATTGTCATGAAGTACAGCCTACGTTTACCAATGATGGTTGAATGCTGATCCATATCAGTTTCGTAATGAAATGGATCAATATCCTGTAAACGACTTGACCCCAACTCTGTGAGAAAGTGTAAACATTAAGTATTTGTTAGCTAAACGATATGGTGGTTTACCACATCTTTTACACAGGCTATTGTGTCCACCGCTTTTAACGACAAACCGTAATTCTGTCATGTTTTTATGCACGCTCAGCCGCAGTGCCAAATGTGAAGTGCAGTTCATCGCTGGATGTGTGACCATACAGTCGGTATTGGGGCTCCTACGATTTAAGGCACAGGATGTTCTATATTCCTGGAGTCAATCAAGGACACGGCGTCTGAGAAATAATTTAATACGACCTTAAATAGGTTAAAGCAGGAACAAAAAACAGTTGACAAGAGCTCACAAACCTTTTAGCGTTTGATCAAAAACAAAAAAATAAACGACCTTGGACCGTGTGTGTCTTAGATTTAGCTGTAAAAACAGACGTCGTATACAGTTCGAAGTTTGCGGTTCTCCAAATTCCAGAACTATCGTCACGATTCTACCTTAAACATTCGCAACAGTCTCGTCCAATCAAGCATTTTTCTGATCAGCTGATTTTTACGCTGCCATTTTGTCCGGCAGAAAAGCTGTGAGCAAAGTCCGTAGGTACTCTTGTTTTAATACACCGTAAGTATTAGACAGTCACGTGGAAAACGCTAGATAGTTTTTTTATAAAGATGTTAACAGATTTTTAGAATGAATAATTTTCAAGTTTTAAAGTTGAACTTATTAAGTTAGAACATTTATCCTGAAAGTCTTCTTTGTGGAATACTTTTAGGTCTTTGCTAAGCAGGAGCACCGTCGGGCGCCCACGTACATTTAAACGATCAACAGCCTACTACGATACACAACCAACAAAACCGGAGGATCGACAGAAAGAAGCCGACGATGTGCGGAGTGTCAGAGATCTGTGGCTTCTGAGATTTTTTGGGCCTTTCAAAATACAACAAACCCCAATAAAACGGCCAATTCCGTGGACACACTGGACTCCACCGTTTACCGTTCAACTATTCTGTCCTCGCACGTGACTGCCGCCAGTCGAAGCAGCCCAACGACGTTAGCCTGTGAGCGAGCGTAGTCAGCTGAGCGCTAGCAAGCCAGCTAGCAGCAAGACAAGCTAGGCAGCTCGTCTACGAGTCTCCGTCTCGACTTCAACCCGCAGCCCAGTTTAAGAAACCATGTTAAACTGACTGTAACGTTTCACCGGTGTCTGTCGTTATGCGTTTCTTTACATCCAGGAACTGCTGTGGTCGAGGTACCTAGTTTTTTTTTTGGTGTGTGTGTTGTTTTTTTTAAACGACAAAGTGAACCCGTTCGCAAGTTGTCCAACGGTTTTGGAACTGCAAGTTCGAGAAGTCGAATACGGGGATCAAGCTTAATGTCAGATCTTGCTGTCTGGGCATAGTTAGTCCAGCTTCACCGTGATTTCAGCTCGCCAAGCGGGCTTGGATCTCGTTCATAAACCAGCTAACCACACGGGCATCCAGGTTGCTAGCTACTCGCTATGTTCATTTGTGGTCTGCGAGCTGTCATTTATGTTTACAAATTCCGGTGTGGGACTTGCTCCTGGTTCGAATGCTGCAACGGAAACATTAGCTAACACAAGCTAGCTTACTAGGTAGCTAGTTAGGACGTTGTTGTTGTTTTTTTCTACTCAAAATAAGACCTTGCCTGCTAACGATTAACGAGATAGGTAGATAGGTAACTGTCATTGATTTGTATTAATCGAGCCAAGAAGCTGCGTGGACTTCGAAATCCCCTGTTTGCGCCTGGATTCTTAGCAGCTACACTCAAATTGAACAGACATTTTCAACGTCGTTTTGGTGGTCAGGACGTCGAAACCACTTTCAGTTTGTTGTCACTGAACTATTCGAGGCACGCCGAGTAGTAATCCCCAGTTTGCCCGTTTAAGTCACGCCGGGTTGTGTTCATCTGCCGTATAGGTAGCTAATTCTACTAGGTTTTTGAAGCCGTCAACGAGAGAAAACAAAAAAAGATGTCTGGCCAGTCTATTACGGATCGGATCGCCGCCGCTCAGCATAGCGTGACCGGATCAGCGATCAGTAAAGCTGTCTGCAAAGCAACGACACACGAAGTCAGCGGGCCGAAAAAGAAACATCTTGATTGTGAGTACTTTTTGTGTGTGTGTGTGTGTGTGTGTTTAAAGCTAGCAGAGGGTGTTATTCACGTCTTAAACCTGACATACCGGAATTGTTTCCCCTGCCCATCACATTCCCACGGACTACGTGAGTGTAGGTGTCACCCAAGGCTGTCTACCAGACTCTACAAAGGAATTTGACTAGCTACGGTGCACCCCCCTCCCGCCCCCCTAATCCCCTCTCATCCCCCCGCCCCGCCAGCTAACGATTCTGTCTAGCGGAGAACGTTTATGAATTGATAAGCGTCTTGACGCCGGTCACGATGATAATGATGATGGTTGACGATAATGATGGTGATGCAAGCACGTTTCAAGGTCCAAACTGACCGACTTTGGCGGGGTGGTGATGGGGGGTGGAGGGCTGGGGGGTGGGGGGGCTGGTGAATATCGCTCCGCATAGTGACGTTAACGTCACAGTTTCTCTCTGTCTATCTATAGATTCTAATGACTGATTTAAATAACTTGCATCACCCTCCCCCCGTTGTGAACTTCAGTTACCCTCATTGTTCGCGTGCATCTAAGCAAAGCCACGCGTTACAGTTTAAAGCTGGATGAGGCATTTGGACGTTTTTCTTTCTCTCTCCTCGCCGTTGACGTCCGTGTGACATCTGCAATGTAAGGGTAACTCGTGCTGTGCTCCTGTCGTCGTGAGCTGTCGTGTTGGCTAGTCGTTCGTGGAACAGCATTGGCCTCTGTGATGTCACGGTGATGATGAGAATGTTGAAGGTCAGAGAGAGCAGAGGCATCACTGATGATGATGATGATGATGATGGGAGTGGGAGGGAGGGAGAGGGAGGAGAGAGGTAGAGGGAGGGAGAGATGTTGGGGAGATGGAGAGGGGGTGTAGTAGCGAGAGGGAGATGGGGGGGGGAAAGGGAGATGTAGAGGGAGAATGAGAAAGGGGAAATGGATAGATGGAGAGCGCAAAGAAAAAGGGGCAGACAGGCAGACAGACAGACAGACAGACAGGTGTTACTAACGCAGTATGGCCAAATGATTCCCACGGCACAAGATGATGCACTATTACCATGGCAGCAGCATGCACTGTCTGTCACTGAGAGAGGAGTGATGCCATGGTGATGCCATCATCTGGAAGCACTGCTCCTCCTGCTCTTACACCTCCTGCTCCCCAAATCCCTCCTCATTCTGTTCCCCATTCTCCTCCTCCTCCCCCCTTTTGCTCCTCCTTTTCCCCCTCATCTCCCCCCCCCCGCTGCTTCTCCCCTCTTCTCCTCCACCCTCTCCCCCTCCAACGCCTTCTGCTGCCCCTCCCCCCTTCTCCTCATTCTCCCCCTCCTCCCGCTTCTGCTGCTCCTCCCCACTTCTCCTCTTCCTCCTCCACCTCCTCCCCCTCCTCCTCCTCCTTCTGACCACACACAGCTGTGTATTAGCTTGACATTCACGCACCATCACTGACAATAAAATATTCTTCTGACACGCCTCTCAATCTCCTGATTGGTCCTTTCTCTCTGCATTACTCTTGGCCTGGTGACACACATGTACACACACACACACACACACACACACACACACTTATGTCCGCACTCGCACATACATGACATTCTCACACACAGAACACGCATGCACTCAATAGGTTAACGTTAGGACGAGTCATAGTCCTGGCTCAGACAAGTACCCTCTGCCTACCCTTTTACTTTGTGACACTGCGCTGCGATGACGTCACTGCATTACGACGCTGCGCTGTTATGACGTCATCGCATTATGATGCTGCACTGGGATGATGTCATCGTGTTCTGATACCGTCATAATGCTTCTAAAACCACAGCCTGCTTAGATTTCTCATAGCGATTCACTGTTGCAGTGAGAACTTTGGCGTGTGTGTGTGTGTGTGTGTGGGCGTGCACGTGCGCGTGACGCGTGTCTGCGTGTGTGTTTAGAGTACCGCTGTCATGCTTAACATCACAGACCTGCTGTGAGGATGTCCTCTGTCAGGCAGGAGGAGGAAGACGTTGGGACATTTAGCAGTCTTTCCTAATGTCTTGGAACGCTTTGTTACAAATGCCAAATCTGACACCAGCTGTCTGGGATAAGGCAAGGAAATCTCCCTCTTGGATGGTTACATGGTTACACTGGAGCTATCCCATAATAGTCGTGGTAACGGCCATTGTTTACTACAAGCGAAGCAGGCAGATATGGTTTTGACGATCCAATGGAGAGTGTGAATGCTGAGTGCTATTATGTTCAGTTCGCAAAGATACACAAAATCAAATGCTTTCAGAAAGTATATAAAGAAAAAGACAATATGAGGGCTGTATCCTGTTAGTTCCAGTGTAGTCCCAAAGTCGTCTCATTCAGTCACACTGCGATTCCCAAGATGCAACACTCCTTTCTGCCTCATTGGAACCACTTACCAGGCTAAGATGGATGCCAAAATTAGGGATGGTAGGCAATAGGAAAAGCGTGTGTGCGTGCGTGCGTGCGTGTGTGTGTACAAGCCCCACCTGTTATACAGCTCATCATTGAGGAAGGTATAAAGATGTGTGCCCGTCTGTCACAAACAAGTACAGGTGTTTTTTATGAAATCCCTGGGAAACCTTGACAATGTGGTTTAGCTTTAATTCTCCACCTCAGGTAGGAGGTCTGGTGATTCTCTCTCTGTCTCTCTCTCTCTCTCTGTCCCTCTCTCTCTGTCCCTGTCTCTCTCTCTCTATCTGTCTCTCTGTCTTTCTCTCTCTGTCCCTCTCTCTCTGGCCCTTTCTCTCTGTCTCTCTCTCTTTCTCTCTCTCTGTCCCTCTCTGTCTCTCTGTCTCTCTCTGTCTCTCTCTCTCTCTGTCTCTCTCTCTCTCTCTGTCTCTCTTTCTGTCTTTCTCTCTCTCCGTCTCTCTTTCTCTCTGTCTCTCTCTCCGTCTCTCTTTCTCTCTGTCTCTTTCTCTCTCTCTGTCTCTCTCTCTTTCTCTCTCTGTCCCTCTCTCTCTGTCTCTCTGTCTTTCTCTCTCTGTCTTTCTCTCTCTGTCTCTCTCTCTCCCCTCCCTTTCTTTCTCTGTCTCTCTCTCTTTCTCCCCCCCTCTCTGTCTCTCTCCTTCTCTCCCCCCTCTTTTA
>BROE01000023.1:9051677-9056677 GCA_036571765.1 Plecoglossus altivelis | reverse complement strand
ATACGAGAGGAGGGAGAGGGGGGAAAGAGAGAGTGAGAGAGGGAGGGGGCAAGAGAGAGGGAGGGGGGGAAGGGATGGAAAGATGCGGGGTGTCGATGGCAGAGAAACAGAGAGGCTGGGAGGAAGGAGAGGATGAGGAGGTGTGTAAATGCAGCGCCGTCTTCTGAAGATAGAGAGCATGAGTCAGTTAGGAAACCAATGCATAGAGAGGAGCTGAGAGGAGTGCTGGGCCTGTCAACTCTGTCTCCTGTCTCCCAGCCGTGTGTGTGTGTGTGTGTGTGATGTGTGGTGTGTAGTCTGTGTATGTACTCCCAGTGTGTGTGGTGTCGTGTGTGTGAGAGAGAGAGATTTGTGTGTGTCTGTGTGTGTGTGATAAGATTGTGTGTTGTGTGTGTGCCTGTATATGTGTATGTGTACTCCAGCCGTGTGTGTAGTGTGAGAGAGAGATTGTGTGCGCGTGCGTGTGCGCGCGTATACGTGTATGTACTCCCAGCCTTGTGTGTGTGTGGTGTGTGACCGTGTGCGTGCGTGCGTGCGCGTGTGTGCGCCCTCTCAACCTCCGAGTTGGAGATCTTCAGACCTGAGCGACTCCATTACCTCCTTCACTACCGGGGAAAGAGAGAGGAGGAGGCAGGAGAGAGTGTTAGTGAGAGGGAGGAAAGAGGAGTAGAGAGAGAGAGAAGAAGATTCAAGAAGACAGGGTTGGAGTGAGCGAGAGAGTAAGTAAGACAGGGTTTGGAGAGAGGAGGGAGAGAGAGAGAGTAAGTGGGCAGGGTGTGCGAGAGAGAGAGAAGGAGAGTAAGAGAGAACAGGTTGGAGAAGATAGAGTGAGTAAGTGAGACAGGGTTGGAGAGAGAGAGAGTGAGTGAGACAGGGTTGAAGAGAGAGTAAGTGAGACAGGGTTGAAGAGAGAAGAGAGAGTAAAGTGAGACAGGTGGTTGAAGCAGATCAAGGTGAGACAGGTTGGAGAGAGAGAGAGAGGTAAGTTGTAGACAGGGTGTGAGAGAGAGAGTAAGTGAGACGGGTTGGAGAGAGAGAGAGTAAAGAGAAAGAGAAAAAACATAGAATAACAGTTAAAATCTTTTTTTTTGGGGGGGGGAGAGAGGGGGAAGAGAGAGAGGAGAGAGAAGAGAGAGAGTAAGTGAGACAGGGTGAAGAGAGAGAGAGAGAGAGAGAGGAAGTGAGACAGTGTTGAAGATAGAGAGAAGTAGAGAGAAGAGAGAGTAAGGGACAGGGTGAAGAGAGAGAGAGAGAGTGAGGACAGGGTTGAAAGAGAGAGAGAGTAAGTGAGACAGGGTGAAGAGAGAGGAGAGGAGCGTGAGTAAGTGAGACAGGGTGAAGAGAGAGTGAGTAACTGAGACAGGGTTGAAGATGGAGAGAGTGAGTAAGTGAGACAGGGTTGAAGAGAGAGAGGAGGGTTGTTAAGTGAGACAGGGTTGAAGAGAGAGAGAGTAAGTGAGACAGGGTTGAAGAGAGAGAGAGTAAGTGAGACAGGGTTGAAGAGAGAGAGAGTAAGTGAGACAGGGTTGAAGAGAGAGTCGGAGTAAGTGGACAGGTGGAAGAGAGAGAGAGTAAGTGAGACAGGGTTGAAGAGAGAGAGTAAGACACTTGTGTCAGTCCTGAAGCTAAGAGTATGTGCTCACCATACTAGAGGTGTTTCTGTTGGCCTTCGTGTTTATAACCTGCTCATGGGCCTTCATCTAACTCTCCCCCTCTCTCCTCCCTCCCTCTCTCCCTCCCTCCCCCTCTCTCCCTCCTCCCCCTCCCTCCCTCTCTCCCTCCCTCCCTCTCTCCCTCTCCCCTCCTCAGACTTGATCCACTGCACCAATGAGATGAATGTGAGTGTTCCTCAGCTGGCTGACACGCTGTTTGAGAGGACGGCCAACAGCAGCTGGGTGGTGGTGTTCAAGGCTCTGATCACCACACACCACCTGATGATGTACGGCAACGAGGTAGGATCACACACACACACACACACACACACCACACACACCACCTGATGATGTACAGCAAGAGTAGGTCACACACACACACACACACACACAACACACACCACCGGATGATGTACGGCAACGAGGTAGGATCACCACACACACACACACACACACACACACACACACACACACCACCTGATGATGTACGGCAACGAGGTAGGATGTCACACACACACAACACACACACCACACACACCCACACGCACGCACACACGCCACACACTCACTTTATCACACCACACACACACACACACACACACACACACACACCACCTGATGATGTACGGCAACGAGGTAGGATCACACACACACACACACACACACACACACACACCACCTGATGATGTACGGCAATGAGGTAGAATGTCACACACACACACACACACACACACACACACCACACACACACACACACACACACACCACACACACACAGACACACACACACCACCTGATGATGTACGGCAACGAGGTAAGCTCAGACACACACCATGTCATGATGGTTACACACGCACTTGGTTTCCCCCTGCCAATTCCTCAGGGGAGATCCTGATTGGACGAGTGAGGTGTTGTCTTGCCCAATCGCATGCCCCCAGCAACTATTGATAAATCTCTCAACTGTACCTGCTCTCCTATTGGTTGTTGCCAAGAAACGGTCTCAGTGCTTCCCTATCGGGCAAAGGGGTTGTTATGCGGAGCAAAGATGAAGTCAATATCTCAGATCAAGTTTTTCAGCTTTAGATCTTTAATTGTATAACACCACACACACACACGCGCGCACACACACACACACACACACACACACACACAACACACACACACACACACCGTTCCCTTGAGTGTGTTTGCGTCGATGGGGAAGCAGTAACAGGTCTCTATGTACCAAAACAAGCACATAGCAGGAAGCCTCAGACAATGAGATCCCCCCCCCCCCATCCCTCCGCCTCTATCCCACCTGAGGTGCTCCTTTCCTGGGCACGACGCCTCGGGTTGCTGGGGCCCCTCTGGGAGTCTGGAAGTCTGCTGCAGACTGATTGTTCCTAGGCAAGGTTACACAGGCGGGAAGGGAGGGAGGGGGGAGGGAGGGAGGGGGAGGAGGGGGGGAGGGAGGGGAGGGGGGAAGGAGGGGGGAGGGAGGGGGGCGATGGAGGGGGGGGAGGAAGGGAGGGAGGGGGGAGGAGGGCAGGGCGGAGGAGGGCGGAGGAAGGGGGAGGGGAGAGGAGGGAGGGGGGAGGAGGAGGGGAGGAGGGAGGGGGGGCAGGAGCACAGGAGGGGGAGGGAGGGAGGAGGGGGAGGCAGGAGGCGGGGGGAGGAGGGAGGGCAGGAGGCAGGGGAGGGGGGAGGGGGAGGGAGGAGGGGGAGGGAGGGAGGGGGGATGGGAGGGAGGGCGCGAGGGAGGGGGGGGAGGAGATAGAGGATATTTAGTATGGAGAGATAGAGGGAGAGAAATGACAACAGTGGTGCTTCAGGTTAGGAGGGAGAAAGAGAAGGATGTTGGGAGATGGAAGGACAGACACACAGAGAGACATACAGACAGACAGACAGACAGACAGAGAGTCTCGGATGTAATGAGCAAACTTTGTCCTATCAGAGTTACAATTATAATGGTGGACAAAAGAGAGGGGGAGAGAGGAAGGGAAAGAGAGATATAGAGAGAGAGTGGGAAGGAGGGAGAGAGAGGGATGAAGAGGGAGGGGAGAAGAGAGATGGAGCGAGGGGGAGAGAGAGGGATGGAGATGGAGAGAGATGGAGCGAGAGAGAGAGAGAGAGGGATAGAGAGGGGAGAGAGAGGGATGGAGAGGGAGAGAGATGGAGCGAGAGAGAGAGAGAGGGATAGGAGAGGGAGAGAGATGGAGAGAGAGAGAGAGAGAGGGTAGGAGGTGGAGGATGGAGGTGGAGCAGTAGGAGAGGAGACAGACTGGAGAGGACACTGATAAAGTGCTGATGGCAAGCACATGCTGTGTGTGTGTGTTTGTGTGTGTGTGTGTGCACACGTGTGTGTGTGTGTGTGTGTGAATGTGTTGGTTGTTGTGCATTTTTTGTGATGAAACATACAGTCATGGTTTCTACATTTTGCTTTGCGCGCTTTAAATGACTGTCCCCGTGTCTGCGGGTGACAGCGAGACGGAGACTGGTAGACAAAGCTCTCTAGCTTGTTTCATATTTGCTTAGCTGGCTTGTAGCGGCTCAGTGACTACGCTCCCACAGCGCAACGTCGTATGGGCTGTCATTGGCGGCAGCATGTTGGCACGCACCCCTTCTGCCAGCTGTGCTATAGCAGAGCAGAGAGGAGGAACAGAATAGGGAGGGGAGAGAGAGGAGACTATGGACTCACCATGTCATGGCCAAGGATACCAAAGCTCTGTTTGAACGGATAAAGCGTTCGGTGTGACGCATGCCTCTGATGTCACTGTAGTTGCCGTCCCACGGAGTGTGCGCGCGTGCGTGCGTGTGTGTTGTGTGCGTCGCTGTGATTGGCCGTTTTATTGGGGTGTATTTTGAAAAGCCCAAAAAAAATCTTCAAAGCCACAGATCTTACACTCCGCACATCGTCCGGCTTCTTCTGCGATCCTCCTGGTTGTGGTGTTTATCTAGTGTGTGTGTTGTAATACTCCCCATCTAGTTGCAGGCTTGCTATGAGTCGTATTAAGATGTATCCGGTGGGGGGCGCCCGGAAGCGGTGCTCGTCTGTAGAACACTGGCTTTACCTTATTGAGCCAATTTAAAGAACCCAAGAGATTACATAATTCTGCCACAAAGAAGGACTATCAAGGATTCGAAGGATAATTTCGATAGAGCTTGAATACAGAGGTTCACACTGATGATTAGAAAGCTTTGAAAATGAGTAGGTGCATTCTAATAAATCTGAGAGGGGTACATCTTATAAAAAAAAGACATATCCTAGCAGGGTGTTGCCGAACAGAGGGGGAGGATGGAGAGCTGTGTGAATACTTACCGGGAGTAGAGTATTGGTAAGAGAAGGCAAGAGGGGAGTAGACCTACGGA
>BROE01000023.1:9023088-9034755 GCA_036571765.1 Plecoglossus altivelis | reverse complement strand
CTCTGTGTCAAACTGTGGCACAAACACACACACACACAAACACACACACATGTCATTGATCGTCAGTGACCACCTGTTAGTGTCCCCCTAGCTCTCCCTCTCTCTCCCTCTCTCTCTCTCCCTCTCTCTCCTCTCTTTCTCTATTCTCTCTCTTCTCTCTTTCTCTCTTCTCTCTACCTATCCCTCTCTGTCTCTCCCTCCCTCTCTCCTCTCTCTCTCTCTCTCTCCTGTCTCTCTCTCCCTCCCTCTCTCCCCTCTTTCTTTCTCTGTCTCTCATCTTTCTTTCTCTCTCCTCTCTCTCCTTCTCTTCTTCTCTCTCTCTTCTCTCTTTCTCTATTCTCTCTCTTCTCTCTTTCTCTCTTCTCTCTCTTCTCTCTTTCTCTCTTCTCTCTCCCTATCCCTCTCTGTCTCTCCCTCCTTCTCTCCTCTCTCTCTCTCTCTCCTCTCTTTCTCTCTCTCTCCTCTCTTTCTTTGTCTGTCTCTCGCCTCTCTTTCTCTCTTCTCTCTCCCTATCCCTCTCTGTCTCTCCCTCCCTCTCTCCTCTCTCTCTCTCTCTCTCCCATTCTCTCCCCTCTTTCTTTCTCCGTCTCTCGCCTCTCTTTCTCTCTCCTCTCTCTCCTTCTCTCCCTCTCTCTCTCTCATGCTGTCTCTTTAAAATACCTGTGCAGTATTTGACATCATGAGCACCGACTGTTCCCCTTGCCTCAACACACTGGCACAGGTACACACCTGAATAAGGAAGTCGTGTATTAGATGATGATTACATTGTTGGCATGTTCAGCTGTGATTCCAATAAGTCCTGAAATGTTGCTAGGCAACAGACAGGGATGTGATTGTGTGTGTGTGTGTGTGTGTGTGTGTGTGTGAGACCAGTGAGATTTAGTTGGTCCATTAGAAGTGATGCACCAACAGAGAGACAGACAGGCATGTCACATGGTTCCTGTAGACCAATCACTCGTCATTATTGATCATTCTCTTCCTGGAATGTTTTGATGCAGCCATATCGGAGTGGAGAGGTGAGGAGGGGTAAAGTGAGGAGGGGAGATGAGGAGAGGAGGGGAGATGAGAGGAGGGGTGAGAAGGGGAGGGCAGAGGAGAGAAGGGGTGAGGAGGGGTGAGGAGAGGAGGGGTGAGTAAATAGACACAATAGGAGAAAACAGGCCTGTTCTGTGATGACCTCAGTGATGACCTCAGTGATGACCTCAGTGATGACCTCAGTGATGACCTCAGTGAGCTGAACAGCCCTACGCTGCATGCAGCCTCAATGTTGTTGGTCATAAGATATTGATACCTACACTACACGTACATACGTGTACCCTCTCTCTCTCCCACACACACACACCCACACACACACACACCCACCCTCACAACACACACAACCACACAACCACACACAAACAGCACACACCACCTCACACACACAACCCACCCTCACATCATCACACAACACACAACACCCACACACAACATACGCACACACCCCACAGCAGTCGGCACACACACCCCACCCTCACAACACACACCACACCCACACACACCCACCCTCACACACACACACACCCACCCTCACCACCCAGTCACACACACCCACCCACCCAAACACACACACCCACGCCACCCTCGACCACATCCCACCCTCACACACACCCACCCACACCCACCCTAATATTACCCACCCTCACACTCACAGTACCCGCGTGTGTCTCTGCAGAAGAGTGTGAAGGAGGGCTTGCTGCTGAAACAGACCAGCTCGTTCCAGAGATGGAAGAGACGCTACTTCAAGCTGAGGGGACGAACCCTTTACTATGCCAAGGACTCCAAGGTGAGAGAGGGAGGGAGACAGGGGTGGATTGGGTGAGGGTGGTCATGTGTCAAGAAGCGTTGTGTGTGTGTGTGTTTGTGTGTGTGACTGTGTGAGTGTGTTGTGTTGTGTTGTTGTGTTGTGTGTGTGTACTGTGTGATGATGAGTGAGTGAGTGAGGTGAGTGAGGTGTGTGAGTGTGTGTGTGTGTGTGTGTTGTGTGATGTGTGTGTTGGTGTGTGTGTGACTGTGTATGAGTGAGTGAGTGAGTGAGTGAGTGAGTGGAGTGGGAGTGTGTGAGTGTGTGTGTGTTGTGTGTTGTTGTGTTGTGTGTGTGTACACACATTCTCATGAAGACAGTGCTGGCTGTGTGTGTGTGCATGAGCACCTGAGCATGTGTGTGCATGTGAGTGTGTATGTGTGTGACTGTGTGAATGTGTAAGTGAGTGTGTGTGTGTGCGTGTGAATGTGTATTGAGTGAGTGTGTGTGTGTGTGTGTGTGTGTGTATCCGTCTTTCCCATGGTTCTTAACCAGGATCTAAAGTGTTTCCCCTCCCTAGTCTCTGATCTTCGATGAGGTTGACCTATCAGATGCCAGCGTGGCTGAGACCAGCACCAAGAACATCAACAACAGCTTCACGGTAACCACGGCAGCCCCGGAACCCTCCAACCCACCACCCCACGTTTATGTCTCAGTCGCCACGACAACTGCCCAAGAATCCAATTGGGCCACCGGTCAGATTCTGTACATTCAACTCCACTCCCTTTCTCTCCCTCCCTCTCCCCCTCTCTCCCCTGTCTCTCTCTCTGTCTGTCTGGTCCTGTCTGGTCTGGTCCGGTCTGGTCTGCTCCGGTCTGGACTGTTTTCCCTCCTGTCCTCCCTGTCTCTCCTTAAGGTCATTACTCCATTCCGGAAGCTGATGCTGTGTGCAGAGAGCAGGAAGGAGATGGAGGACTGGATCTCAGCCCTCAAGTCTGTTCAGAAATGGGAGACCTACGAGGTACACGCTCATCCTTTCATCATCCTTTCATCACGCTCATCCTTTCATCATCCTCCGCTCTGGCCAGTCTTGCTTTTGTGGATGTTAACTGTTGTTCCCCTCCCCCTCTCCCCTCTCCTCTCCCCTCTTCTCTCCCCTCTCTCCCCTTCTCTCCCCCATTCCCCCCTACTCCCTCTCCCCTCTCCTCAGACGCCTTCCCTCCCCTCATTCCTTCTCTCCCCTTCCCTCCCCTCCTCCTCCAACCCTCCTCCCCTCCCCTCCACTGGTCCCCTCGCCTTCCGCTCTTCTCTCGCTCCCTCCCTCCCTCTATTCCTCCCTCCCATCTCTCTCCTCCCCTCTCTCCCATCCCTCCCCTCTCTCCCTTTTCCCTCCCCCCTCTCCCCTCTCTCCCACCCCTCTCCCTCTCTCTCTGTCTTTGGTTCCGTTTTTCTCTCTCGCTCTTCCTCCCTCTCTCCCCCCTCTCTCCAGGCCAGCCAGTTTAACATGGAGCACTTCTCCGGCATGCATAACTGGTACGCCTGTTCTCATGCCAGACCCACCTTCTGTAACGTCTGTAGAGAAGCTCTGTCTGGAGTCACCTCCCACGGGCTGTCCTGTGAAGGTACACACACACGTGCTACACACCACACACACACACACACACAACACACACACACTCTCTCTCCTCTCCTCTGTCTCCTCCTTCTGCCTGTCTCACAACACACACAACACACAAGGCTGTAACACACACATGCTATACACACACACACACACAACATGATCGCACACACACATTCCACAACACACATGATACATACACACACACACGCACACACACACACACATGATATACACACACACGGTAGACCACCACCCTGTAATCTCAGTAAACATCAATCTCGCACATGCTAATACACACACACACAGACGCACGCAGACACACACAGTTAAACTCCTGGTCCCCCTTTGAAACCTAGAACATCTGCTCACATTGTTTACACACTTACACACACAGACCTGCACACCTATACACACACACACACACACTGTACACATACACACACACTGTACACACACACACACACGCACACACACTACACACACACTCAGCCTGATATCCTGTGTGTTCCTCACACAGTGTGTAAGTTCAAGGCTCACAAACGCTGTGCCGTCCGCTCCACCAACACCTGCAAGTGGACCACCCTGGCTTCCATAGGAAATGACATCATAGAGGATGAGGACGGGGTGAGTCACCGTTCTGGAACCTTCAGAACTTCTAGAACCTTCAGGACGCCTAACGTCTATGTGCGTGTGCCTGCGTGTGTGTGCCTGCGTGTGTCCACGCGTGTGTCTGCGCCTACATGTCTGTGTGTATATGTGTGTGCATGTGTGTGTGCATGTGTGTGTGGGTCTCATCGGAAAGTATTCGTACAGTTTGTATAGTTTGTAATTTTTTAGTTTATGTATAGGAAAAGTCATTGTATTTATTTTAAATTGATTGTTGTATGCCTGTACTGTTGTATGCCTGTACTGTTGTATGTCTGTACTGTTGTATGTCTGTACTTCTGTAGCACCGTGGTTCTGTGAGGCACGACATTTCTTTCCACTGTATTCCCCCGCATGTAGCGGAATGACAATAAAACTTGACTTGTCTGTCTGTCTGTGTGTGTGTGTGTGTGTGTGTGTGTGTGTGTGCTGTGCATGTGTGTGTGTGTGTGTGTGTGGGGGGGTCCTCTCAGGTGGCCATGCCTCACCAGTGGCTGGAAGGGAACCTTCCTGTCAGTGCCAGGTGTGTGGTGTGTGACAGGAACTGTGGCAGTGTGCGGAGACTGCAGGACTGGCGCTGTCTCTGGTGCAAGGCTATCGTGAGTACACACACACACACACTGTACACACACACACACACTGTACACACACACACACACACACATGCTGTACACACACACACACACGCTGTACACACACACACACATGCTGTACACCACACACACAACACACGTACACACACACACACACATGCTGTACACACACACACACACACATGCTGTACACACACACACACACACGCTGTACACACACCACACACACACACATGCTGTACACACACACACACACACACACTGTACACACACACACACACACATGCTGTACACACACACACACACACGCTGTACACACACACACACACACTGTACACACACACACAGAGATTGAGCTAGTCTCCATGGTGATCTTATCTAAAGATGTGTTAACACTAAAAGGTCATTGATCCTGTTGAAACGTGAAAATGTTGTAACCTTTGAAATACCACTGTGTGTGTGTTTGTACATGTATGTATGTATGTATGTATGTATGTATGTATGTATGTATGTATGTATGTATGTATGTATGTATGTCTGTGCATACGTGTGTGCATGTGTGTGTGTGTTTGTGTGCGTGTGTACGTGCATGTCTGTGTGCACGTGCATGTGTGTGTGCATGTGTGTGTGTGTGTGTGTGTGTGTGTGTGTGTGTGTGTGTGTGTGTGTGTGTGTGTGCAGGTCCACAGCAGCTGTAAGGAGCAGATGGAGAGAGTGTGTCCACTGGGACAGTGTAGAGTGTCTATCATCTCTCCCACCACCCTGAACAGCAGAGACTCTGACGGTGAGACGCACACACACACACTGATATACACACACACTGATATACACACACACTGATATACACACACACTGATATACACACACACTGATATACACACACACACACACACTGATATACACACACACTGATATACACACTCACACTGATACACACACACACTGATATACACACACACTGATATACACACACACTGATATACACACACACACACACACTGATACACACACTCACACTGACACACACACACTGATACACACACACACTGATATACACACACACTGATATACACACACACACACACACTGATACACACACTCACACTGACACACACACACTCACACTGACACACACTGACACACACACACACACACTGATACACACACTGATACACACACACTCACACTGACACACGCTCACACACACTCACACTGACACACACACTCACACACACACGCACACGCACACATATACACACACACAGACTTGGGCCCCATCCTAGTGTCCTTCATGACAAACCCTGCAAATGCTTTACAATTCAAGTTTTGCGTGTAATTTAAAGATGAAAAAGGCCTCCATTTTTCTTTCCTTACCTTCACAATGTAACCTGTGAAGCGTTTTCCACTTGAAATGAATTAAAGTTGACGTTGTTTTTTTGGTGTTTTTTTTGCGCAGGCTTCTGGAAGGCCACCTCAGGCTCCTGCTCCAGCCCGCTGCTGGTCCTGGTCAACTCCAAGAGCGGTGACAACCAGGGAGTCAAGTTCCTCCGCAAGTTCAAGCAGCAGCTGAACCCAGCCCAGGTGTTTGACCTGATGAATGGAGGACCACAGCTGGGGTAAACCCTCTTGGATGTTGTTTCACCTCTTTGTTTAGGAGGGGTAAACCCTCTTGGATGTTGTTTCACCTCTTTGTTTAGGAGGGGTGAACCCTCTTGGATGTTGTTTTACCTCTTTGTTTAGGAGGGGTAAACCCTCTTGGATGTTGTTTTACCTCTTTGTTTAGGAGGGGTAAACCCTCTTAAATGTTGTTGTACCTCTTTGTTTAGGAGGGGTAGGGAGTCTTGGACAATACCTGGCATCTTTGGTTCAGAACTGTGAGTGGAGGTGTTTGGTTTTTATTGTAGAATCTTAAAACCCTTTTACAACTCTTCTCCCTCTCTGCTGTCGTCTCCCTGCTCCCTCCCCTCCCCCCTCTCCTCCCCCCTTTCCTCCCCCCTTCTTCTCCCCCGTCTCCTCCTGCTCTTGTAGCCTACGGCTCTTTCAGAAATTTGAGACGTTCCGGATCCTGGTGTGTGGAGGGGATGGTAGTGTGGGGTGGGTCCTGTCTGAACTGGACAAACTCAACCTGCACAAACAGGTAGGAGAGAGGGGAGAGGAGGGAGGAGGGGAGAGGGATGGAGGGAGAGGAGGGAGGAGGGGAGAGGGATGGAGGTGGGGAGAGGAAGCAAGGGAGGGAGGTAGAGGAGGGAGGGAGGGAGAAAGGAAGGAAGGGAGGGAAAGGAGAGAGGGAGGGAGGGAAGAAGAGAGGGGGGAGGAGAGGATGCAGAGAGGAAAAAAGTGCATGAGCTCAACTAGCATCAAAAGCTTAAAACAACCCTGGCTTTCTCCCTCTCTCCTCCCACCTCTCCTCTCTTCTCCTCTCCTCCCCTCTCTCCTCTCCTCTCTCCTCCCATTTCTCCTCCACCTCTCTCCTACCATCTCTCCTCTCTTCTCCTCTCCTCCACCTCTCTCCTCTCCTCTCCCCTTCATCCCCCCTCCTCTTCCCTCCTCCTCCACCTTTGTCCTCTACCCCTCCCCCTTCCCCCTTCCTCTCGTCTCCTCTCCCTCCACTTCCTCCCCTCTCCTCCTCCTCCCTCTCTCCTCTCCCCCCCTCCCTCCCTCCCATCCTCCCCCCCCCTCCCTCCAGTGCCAGTTAGGGGTTCTTCCCCTGGGGACAGGGAACGACCTGGCCAGGGTGCTGGGCTGGGGAGGCCTGTGTGACGACGATGCTCAGCTCCTGCAGATCCTGGAGAAGCTGGAGAGGGCCACCACCAAGATGCTGGACAGGTGACCCAGAGACGGGGCCTCGCGGCTGGGGAGGGAAGATCCGAGGGGAAGCGTCTGCTGGAGGTGTCATTCCTTCTTCTTAGTGGCGGTCAAATCACACTGCTTGTTCTGTGTGTGTGTGTGTGTGTTGTGTGTGTGTGTGTGTGTGTGGTGTGTGTGTGTGTGTGGTGTAAGGTGGGAGTGTGATGAATATGAGGTACCCACCAAACACAGTACATCACCGAAGGAGGAGGACAGTCTTGACTCGGCTCTGCAGGTGAGGCTCTGTGTGAGCCAAGATGGCCGAACAGTTTCTCAACGCACAACGGCTAAAACAGGAAACTGTGACACAGCGCGAAACTGCGTTTTCTGCTCCAAGTTTATGAATAATTCTTCTCTCGCTCTCATTGTGACTCATCCTGTCTCTCTGTCTCCCCTCCCCCTCGCCTCCATCTCTCCATCCCTCCATCTCTCCATCCCTCCATCCCTCCCTCTCTCCATCCCTCCCTCTCTTCAGATCCATATAACTCAGTATGCAGACTCTGTGGCCACCCATCTCACCAAGATCCTGGATTCGGACAAACACACTGATGTCATATCCTCTGCCAAGTATGTGCACTGCAAATAGACCACCAGATGGGATGTGGAAGTCCTTCACTGAACAGAGAGGAGAGGAGAGGAGAGGAGGGGAGGGGAGGGGAGGCGAGGAGAGGAGGGGAGGGGAGGAAAAGAGAGAGATGAGTTTGTTCCACATCTGTATTGATTTTCCTCTCACCCCCTTCTCCTCCCTCCCTCCCTCCCTCTCCTCCCTGAGGGAACAGTGTGAGCTGAAGGAGACATTAGCAGACTACTTATCCCTCCTCAGCAGTGCATTAGTGCACCTTCCCCCAGGGAGTTCCCTGTATTTCAGGATGTCCTCCTCAGAGTCCAGTCAGACTGGGTTTGTGCTTGTCACTTACAGTCCATGATGACCTGCTCAGAGAATGCTCTGGACAGACTGACATTCCAGATATAAAACACACTCAGCATCCTGACCTGAAATCATCTCTCTTCTCCTCTCGCGTCCTCCTCCATCCTCCCTCTCTCCCTCTCTCCCTCTCTCCCTCCCTCCCTCCCTCCCTCTCTCCTCACTTCCCCCTCCTCCCTCCCTCCCTCCATTCTTATTTCCATCCCTCCCCTCAAACTCTTGTTTCGCCCCTCTTCCCTCCCTCCCTCCCTCTCCTCCTCACATCCTCTCCTCCCTCTTCCGCCTCTCCTGCCCTCCCTCCCCTCCCGCTTCCTCGACCTTCCAGCCTCCCTTGCCCCCTCCTCGCTCCTCTTCCTCCCTCTTCTCTCTCCTGCCCCTCCTCCCCTCCTTCCTACATATACTCTCCTCCTGCTCATCCCTCCCTCCCCTCATCCCTTCCAGTCTCCATCCCTCCCCTCACTTCTCGCATCCCTCCTCCATCCTCCCCTCCTCCCTGCCTCCCTCCCTCCCTCTCTCCCTCCCTCTCTCCCTCCCTCCTCCTCCCTCCACTCCTACGCTTCGTGTGGTGAACTATTGATAATGACTTTTTGGCAAAGAGTGTAGAGGTATATAAGGAGCCTGTGAGCCGAGCGTGCAGAGTTTAATCGCGACAGACAGATGCTAATGGCGCACAAGTAAGTGTGTGGTGGTGTATATAGATAGTATGTGTCTCTGTTGCATTGATGTGCGTGTTGTGTGTGTGTGCGTTGTGTGTTGTGGTTGCGTGCGGTGATGTGATAGTTGTGTTTTGTGCTGTGTGATATGTGACAGTGTTGTGTCGCTGTGTAGTGCGTGTGCGTGGAGTGGATTGTATAGCGGTGTGATGATGCAGAGCAGTGGCGTGTCGTGCGGCGCGTGAGTGAGTCAGCTAGCGTGCCGCGCTGTAGGCGCACACTTACTTGAGAGCACTTGTGATGGAGCGTGACACTCAAAACTTCTCGTATTTATGTGTGTGTTGTGTATCGTACAGATCAATGGTTCGTGTGCGTGTGTATAGGAGTGAAACAGATTGTATAAGCGTGACACATTGTCGTGGAGGGGGAGGGGTGTAGGTGGCAGTATTGCATGCTTACATATGTTATATCCCTATCATATACTACCCTGAGCCCGTGCGTCGCATAGGGTCCCCTCCATCCTTCTCCTGCTGCCACCTCTCTCCCTTTCCATCTCTCCATCTCTCTTCTACATCCACGCTCTCTCCATTCTCCATCACTTTGCGTGCTATCCGCCACGCATCGATCCCCCTCCTCGTCTCCCTCTCTCCTCTCCCTCTCTGCTCTCCCTTCTCTTCTCAGCGCTCCTCTGCCCCCTCCTCTCTCCCCTGCCATCCCCCTCCTCTCTGCTCCCTCTCTCTCCCCTCCCCTCCCTCCCCTCATCCCCCTCTCTCTCCCCCTCTTTCTCCCCCTCCATCCCTCTCTCTCTCCCCCTCTCTCTTCCCCTCTCTCTCCCCCTCCCCCTCCATCCCCCTCTCTCTCCCCCTCTCTCTCCCCCTCTCCCCCCTTAGTGTGCTCTGCTGAATGAGAAGCTGGACTCTCTGGTCCAGGCTTTGAAGGAGGAGTCTGACGCCCAGAATGTTCCCGGGGGGGCTCTACCCCAGCAGGGGGGCGAGGCGGAGGTGGAAGGGGGCCCTGGTCCCCATGAAGGGGCCCCCAGACCGTACCGCTCCAGAGAGCAGTTGATGCTAAGGGCCAACAGTCTGAAAAAAGCCCTGAGACAGATCATAGAGCAAGCGGAGAAAGGTGAGGACATGAGACTCACACACCTGTGTATACTGTATATACTTTATATACACACCTGTATATACTGTATATACACACACCTGTGTATACTGTATATACTGTATATACACATACCTGTGTATACTTTATATACACAGGTATGTGTGTATACTGTATATACTGTATATACACACACCTGTATATACTGTATATACACACACACCTTTATATACTGTATATACACACACCTGTATATACTGTATATACACACACCTTTATATACTGTATATACACACACCTGTATATACTTTATATACACAGGTGTGTGTATATACTGTATATACTGTATATACACACACCTATATATACTGTATATACACACCTGTGTGTATATACTTTATATACACACACCTGTGTATACTGTATATACACCTGTATATACTGTATACACCGGTGTGTATATACAGTATACACAGGTGTGTGTATATTACTGTATCACAAGGGTTGGTGATATACAGTAATGTAACTAGGTGTGAGCATCAACTTACTGTATATACACCTGTGTATACTGTATATATACACAACTTGCGATGTCGTACATGTATATAATTCAGCACATGTTTACAGTATACACACACCTATATACAGGGTGCCTATACGACAGGTGCGTTGCCACTAATCATAGCGCTATATAACGGTGTAGATTTGATTATACAGAGATACCTTATATCTTCTCACACCTCATAATACCTGTTGATGAGTACACACACCTGTATATACTTTATATACACACACCTGTGTATACCGGACACACTATTCACTGGTGTTATATACAGTACTATAATCGTCTCACCTAATGATGAATATACACAGGTGTGTGTTATTATACATGTGCTATATACAGGTGTCGACTGTATATACATTCATATACAGGTAGCGTAGTATACCACACACTGTACATACTACACACTGCCCTTTTATATACACACACAACCTGTTGTATGACTGTATACCTCAGCACCGTGCTAATCAGAATAACTTGTGGAATAATAATCACAACTATCCTGTGCGACTCCTATCAGGGAGGTCCGCTGTGTGTATACTCGTATATACACACACCTGTATATACTGTATATACACACCTGTATATACAGTATATACACACCTGTGTATATACTGTATATACACCCATAGATTCACACACACAAATACACACTATCTCTCTCTGCTTAACCAAGATGTTTCCATGCCATCCTCTCCCCCTCCCTCCCTCTCTCCCTCCCTCCTCTCCTCCCCACTCCTCCTCTCCCTCCCTCTCCCCCTCCCTCTCCTCCCCATCCCTCCGCTCCTCTTCCCTCCCTCTTCCCTCCCATCCTCCCTCCCTCTCTCCCCTCCTCCTCCTCCCCCTCAGTGGTGGAGGACCAGAGGCAGGCTCCAGTGCAACGTGTCTCCTCCTGCTCCTCCATCAGGAGAGAGAACAGCGACGAGCTGAAAGAGGC
>BROE01000023.1:8997827-9022588 GCA_036571765.1 Plecoglossus altivelis | reverse complement strand
CTCCCTCCACCCTCCCTCTGTCTCTCCTCCCTCCCTACTTCCCTCCCTCCCTACAACCCTCCCTCCCCCACCCTTCCTCTCTCCTCCCTCCCTCCCTCCATCCTTCTCTCACAGTGCCCAGCAGCTCATGAGATGTCATTTAGATGATGGAAGATGCTGAGCTAATTGGTACTTTAGCTGCATGAGGAGAGGAGATATGGAGAAAAGAGGAGGAGAGGAGGAGAACAGGAGGAGAGGAAGAAAGGAGAGGAGCAGAGGAGGATGGAAGGAGTGGAGAGGACGAGAGGACAAGAGGGGAAGAAGAGAAGAGAGGAGAAGTGGAGAGAAGAGGAGGAGATGAGGAGGAGAGGAGGAGAGGAGGAAAGGAGAGGAGCAGAGGAGGATGGAAGGAGTGGAGAGGAAGAGAGGACAAGAGGGGAAGAAGAGAAGAGAGGAGAAGTGGAGAGAAGAGGAGGAGAGGAGGAGGAGAGGAAGAAAGGAGAGGAGCAGAGGAGGATGGAAGGAGTGGAGAGAAGAGGAGGAGAGGAGGAGGAGAGGACGAGAGGGGAGAGAGGCAACAGCTATTTAATCAGGAAAGGTAAGAATCAAAACAACAGAAAAGGAATGACAGACGACAGAAGGAGGTCAAGGAGAGAGGATGAGCTGTTGCCTCTCCTCCCCTCTCCTCCCCTCTCATCTTCTCCTCTCTTCCTCCCCTCTCCTCCTCCTCTCCTCTCCTCTCTCCTCTCCTCCTTCCCTCTCCTCTCCTCTATTACTCCCCTCTATTCCTCCCCCCCCTTTCCTCAACTCTCTTCCTCTCCTCTTCTCCTCTCCTCCTTTCTTTATCTCCTCCTCCTCTTCTCCTCCCCCATCACAGTTACCCGGCACCTTTCAGTATCGAGTCTCCTTATTGGCTGGTTGATGGTGCCACAGGGACAGGCCAGCCAATCAATAAATAGATTGCAAGATTCCTGTCTAGGAGTAGATACAGATGAGGGTCCTGGTTATGTGTGCGTGTGCGAAGATTCAGGTTACAGGTGATTAGTATCATATTCAGCCAGGATGGGAACGGTCACCGGCAATCAATAAGCTATATCAATAACCTGTATCAATAACCTATATCAATAACCTGTAACATCACCAGGGAGACCAATGCCATATCTCTGGACATAAACACTCTCTCTTTGTGCAGACACGCACATGCACGCACACCCACGCGCATATGCGCGCACACCCACTCACGCACACACATGCACACACGCGCGCACACACGCACACCCACGCACGCACACACATGCACACACACACACGCGCGCACACACACACGCGCACACACACACACGCGCGCACACGCGCACATCCACGCACGCACACACATGCACACAGTCAATTTCCCCACAGGTTGCTTCTTCCCACACACTCCTGAAGCCATCTCTACATGTACTGCATCAACACACACAAGTATACACACATACACAAGTATACACACATACACAAGTATACACACATACACAAGTACACACACAAGTACACACACACACAAGTATACACACACGCACACAAACAAGTATACACATACACACACAAGTATACACACACAAGCACATAATTCTCCCTACTCCCATTATACACCCCCAGATGATCTAGTATGGAGAGAGAGAAATAAAGAGAGAGAGAGAGGACAGAGAAAGAGGGTGGAGAGAGAGACAGAAGGATAGAGTGGAGAGAGAGAGAGGGTGGAGAGAGAGACAGAAAGAGAGAGTGGAGAGAGAGAGGGTGGAGAGAGAGAAGGTGGAGCGAGCCCATGTGACAGGGAGAGGAGAGAGGTGATAACAGAGAGAGAGGAAGACACGAGAGAAAGAAAGAGAGAGAGGGAGAGAGAGGAGGAAAGAGAGTGGGAGAGAGGAGAGAGAGGGGGGAGGGAAGAGAGAGAGCAGAGAGATTCTGTTATAACCCAACAGCGAGTGGAGAGAGCCCTAATTATGCTATGGTTCTGCCCTCTCGTCTCTCTCATCTCTCTCTCTCTCTCTCTCTCTCTCCTTCTCTCTCTCTCTCTCTATGTCTCTCATCTCTCTCTCTCTGGTCTCTCTCTCTTTTTTTTTCCTCTCCTGCTTTTTTTTCCCTCTCTCCCTCTCTCTCTCTCTCTCTCCGTTCTCTATGTCTCTCCTCTCTCTCCCCTCTGTCTCTCTCTCTCCTCCTCTCTCTCCTCCTCCTCTCTGTCCTCCCTCTCTGTCGTTTGCCTCCTCTTCTCTCTTCTCCTCTTCCTTCTTTCTTTCTTTGTCTTCTTTTTCTCTCTGTTGTGTGTGTGTTCTTTTTGGTGTCTTCCTTTCTTTCTTCTTTCTTTTTTTTCTTTTTCTTGTGTGTGTTGTGGTGATGGTGTGTGTGTGTGTAGGTCCTAGCTACAGACATGTCGAAAGAAAACAGTTGTAGTGTGGAGAATAAAAAACGGAGAAACAGAAAAGTTAAAAAGAATTGGAAACTTACATAGAGGAGGGAGATGATTCACTCTACAGTCTCCCCCTCCTCCCACCCCTTTTTTGTGACTCATCCTCGAAACCCTTAATCACCATTGAGTGGGCATTGCCTTCACTCAGTCTAACTGCAGGAAGGAGAATAGAGAGAGGAAAGAGACACGGTGAAGAATAGGTGGATCCATCTACGTGCCATTGTTAAGGGGGCGTCCAAGTGTGTGTGTGTGTGTAAGCGTCTACCTCACCAACTTGTCGAAAGCAAACAGTGTAGTGTGCAGCAGTAAACAGAGACAGAAAGGGTAAGATTGGAAACCTTACATAAGAAAACAAGGGAAGGCAGGGATAGGGAGGAGGGAGGGAGGGAGGGAGGAGGGAATAGTGGAGGGAGGGAGGGAGGAGGGAGGAGGGAGGGGATGACGAGGGAAGTGACAGGTAAGGAGAGAGGCGGAGGGTGAGAGGGAGGGAGGCAGGAAGAAGGAGGGAGGCAGAGAGGGAGGAGGCAGAGAGGAGGAGGCAGAGAGGAGGGAAGGACACCGGTAAGGAGAGAGGGAGGAGAGAGCAGGAAAGCAGGGAGGAGGGATATGGAGAGGAAGAGAGAAAGGGGAAGAGAGGGAAATCCATACAGAAGAGAGAGGAGAAGATAAGATTAGAGACCCATGCATTGTAGTCCTCAACTAAACACCTGTTCATCCACCATCTCCATCCTTTTCATCCATCTATCCTTTCACCTTTGATGACCTCAAACCACCACCAACCTTTGAAACCACCCCAAAACACACCTGTATAACAAGCAGCATCTATCATTTATATTTATATATATCATCATTCATAAAAAACACCTCACATATCCTATTATATATGTAGATAATACAGATTAATAAGAACCAGGGACCTTCACGCATTATAGACTAGCATGCACCAGCAGGGTGAGAACGCGCTAACGTGTCTTTGAATCACACACACACACACACACACACACAAACACTCATACTCACACACTCATACTCACACACACACACAAACACTCATACTCACACACTCACACACACTCACACGCACACACTCACACACTCAAACACACGTGCATGTGCACACCACCGAAACACACACTCACACAGACACACACGGAAACGCACAGTAAAACTCAAACCGAAAACTCACACAGACACACACGGAAACGCACAGTAAAACTCAAACCGAAAACACACACAGACACACCCCATAACACACACAGACACCCCCCATAACACACATAGACACCCCCCATAACACACACAGAAGACACAACCAAATCCAGTTAGGTACCTCACATGCACACACAGCTATTGCGATGCAACTATAATCCAACTTGGATTGCTAATCATCGTAATCCTCCAGGACTAGGTTAATCTGAGTCACATGACTGCAAGTAAATATAAACCAACCACAGACTGATATATATCTTTGTTTTCATTTTCTATTTTGCTATTATTATATTCTTCACTTCTCTGAGAAGCACTATAAAGTGTGCCACAGATGCGATAGAAGTTAAAGAAATGCCTGTACTGTTGTTCCACAAGTTGCTAGTCTAGCCTATCACAGCCCGTAAACTACCAGCAGGGATCACGTGATTAGCCGCCGATTGATTAAACTATGGATTGTTATGTGACTTATCAATACTCCCAACTGTCTGCTCTAAAATCGCTTAATCTCATAAACGACCGTTTCCAGGCCCCGCGCTCTGTCCCTAAGAGCCCCCCCCCGCTTCCGTGTTGATCATCCAATCAGACGTCGCATGGACGTGCAGGGTTTGACGGCGTCACCGTGACAACGCAGGGTGGACAGCTGCAGGTGATGTTGACCCGCCGGCCGCCGATCGATCGCTCTGTCGTTGCTCGTCAACGACGTCGCTAACGAGCACGCTCAGTTTGTGTTTGCGTGACCCCATAGTTTTGAGTGCGCGCGTCCCAAGTACGGTTAATTACAGATAAGCTTAACCAAGAATCATTGCTCACCTGTTGACGATGCAGGCCTTTGCTGTGCCGTGTGAGAAGTTATCGTTCTCTGTCTTTCATTATAATTGGGGCGGCCGGCCTGAATGACGTCACCGGATTTCGGACAGCACAAGCAGGCCGTCCGCCTCTCAACCTTGTTTACACGCTCACCACGCATGCGTGAGAAATGAATCATCGAAGGAGTATGGAAGATTTGTACGTATATATGTACCTAAGAAATGTAACTGTCAAATGGAAAACCCTCGCGATAAGCAGTATTAAACTTTATCCATCTTTGGTGACCCTAATGTAGCTAATCCATAGTCCAGTCCAAATCAACGTACGTTTCATTGAGTGACAACGCGTCACACCACAATCCGACGAGCACAGGAAGTCTTACCTTAGCACGGATCTGTCCCGAAGTGGAAACCTTCCTTATCAGTTTGTGGGAAGTCTCCTCTTGTTCACCGTCGCTGTCGGAAGATTCCTCCCCGGTCTCGGGGAGCCCAAGACGGTCAGATTCCTGCGACGTCAAGGACTCCCGCGGTTCTCCCACGTACAAAACGTTGGGGTTTAATTTGGAAGCCATAGAGATTAGTGCGAGAGACCGACTCCAGCCCCTCTGTTTCTCACGTTCTCTCTCACTCCCTTACCCCCGGTTCGTTCTCGTGTCCAAGGTCGACTCCTGCGGAAGTTCTGCAGAATCAAATAAGGTCAAGTGATGAAACGGGGAACAGAGAACGTCTTTAGTAAACAAACTTGCAACTTTGGACGCAAAAGCTATTCCTTCCTCGCTGAGAAAATGACGGTTTTCGCAGTTAACTTTTTTCTTGTTCCGTTTTTTTTGTGTTTTTTTGTTTCTGTTTCTCTCTCTCTCTCCCTCCCTCTCTCTCTCTCTCTCTCTCTCTCTCTCTCTCTCTCTCTCCCTCTCTCGTTTATTGTCAAAGGCCGAGCCTATTCTTGCTGTGGTCAAAACGGAGGGATGCCTTTGGAGTCCGTAGGGAATGTGAGCGGTTTGTCTTCACCACACCAGACGTGTGTTCAAACAGGCAACAGTCTGGACCGAAGACACGATGAGGAATGAGGATGTCTTATCAGTGGATATGACATAGCCTATTCATTAGTGATAGACCTAGCCTAATGCCAACAGTGGCATCACTTAAATTAAATTAATTTGGCTCAATGGCCTCCGCTGTATGAAAACAAATAACCCGGTTAGGTCCAGAGAGCTGCTTCACGTAACTGGCAAACAACCGCACACACACGCGCGCACCCACACACACGTTATTTATCACGGTACCATTTGCAGAGTTTTGGTCCTGACACATGTCACGTCATAAATCGAAGCCGTTTATAATTCATAAACGACAACCACATTTGTGTGTCCCCTCGCGTGGACCGCCAGCCCAACTGTCGCTTCGAACGACTCGCTCTGGAGTACGTGTGCGTTCGCCTGTTTCTTTGGTTTCAGCATTCTAATGTTCCACGGGCATGTTACAGCTCCTCCAAACCATTGCACCTTACTGCAAAAATTAAGAAAAATTCTCCGAATGAGATAACGGTGCATGCGCTAAACACGGTGCGTAAGTTAGCCGAGTAGCCCAACCGTTAAAAGCCTGTATTTCTGTAACCTTCAACGTTTTTTTTTTTTTTGTTTTTTTTTGCCAAGGCACAACAGGCTGTCGCGCGCGTCGGGGTAGTTCACGAGCGAGAAGCACGTATGCTCGTTTATTCAATTGAGATCGTTAATAAACGCGCAAGGAAGGACGCGGAAGAGAAACGAGAATTTCAATAATTCATGAGTGAATAATTTCATCAAATCATTTGAGTTGCAGTTTGACTAGTGCTACCGATAACCCGACAACGCTTAGCCTACACGCGAGCCCCATTTATCATAAACCCCGCTTGGACTAACCGTCCCGCTGAAATGTTACCGACCTTGGCAAGCTTCTGAAGCCGGCATATACTGATCAAATATTTACCTCCGTAAAGCGGTGTGTCCCGCTCCCGATGCCCGGCACGGTGTCCACCTTTCTCGGCTTGAATCCTCCCTCTTGCCTGGGCAGTCAATCTCCGCTTCTTGCTCACACACCACACACACTCATACGCATAGCATCGGACTCGATTTGAATCGGGTGGGAGGGGAGGGGGAGGACGGCTAGAGAAGGGGAGAGAGAGACAGAGAGAGAGAGAGCGGGCGAGAGAGAGAGAGCGTAGAGAAGGAAGGAAATATGGTTATTTAGAACGCTGCCTTCGACTCGAGGAATGGAAACACTTCTTCTCCGTCTACTCTCGAGGTTAAACGGGTGACACCCCCGCCGCGCGCGGCGTAGCACCGGGTAATTGTAATTTGTTTACAGTTAATCAAATATTCACACGGAATTAGCCGCGCGCATGCCAGCAGTCGGTGCCTGTCAACCCTTCGTTCGTCCGCTCGCTCGCCTCAACAACATATGTAGTCATCATCTGGGTAGAATGAGCGCGTGCGTCTGCGTGTCGCGCGTGTTTGGGCCTAACTTGTACGCTTATTAGACTACATATGTTGCTGTGCAGTGTCAACTGAAATTCACGAGACAGACACACACACACATACACACACACACATCCGGAAGTGACCTGCCATTAAAGTGGTATTGTGAGCTTTCCTTTCCCTAGTTGCCCCTGACAACTTGGAAGGAGAGTCAGAGGGGAGAGAGGGTGGAGGGAGGGAAATGTCAGGGCCAAAAGAGGAGGACATGTAGGTTTGTCTCTCATCTCCTCCTTCCCTCTCTCTCTCTCTTCCCTCTCTCTCCTTCTCCTCTATCTTCCTCTCTCTCTCTCTCTCTCTCTCTCCCTCTCCTTTCCTCTATCTTCCTCTCTCTCTTTTCCCCTCTCTCTTTCTTGCTCTCTCTGTCTCTCTGTCTCTGTCTCTGTCTCTCTCTCTCTCTGTCTGTCTGTCTGCCTGTCTCTCTCTCTGTCTCTCTCTCTCTCTGTCTCTCTCTGTCTCTCTGTCTCTCTGTCTCTCTCTCTCTGTCTCTCTCTCTCTCTCTCTCTCTCTCTCTCTCTCTCTCTCTCTCTCTCTCACCTGGAGAAGTCAGTGTCACTTCTCTGTCTGTGAACCCAAACTGTGAAAGTAACTCCACGCCTTCGTTCACGCAACAACAACAACAACAACAACAGCGTGTGTGTGTCACTTTCAGAAAAAAAAGATACGCGTTGCCACACAGACGCACACCGCTGATCAGAGAGCAGTTCCACCAGCTCTATCTGTGTTACACATACGGAAACTGCGGAGCTAAGCTGACTCCAGACCAGCCATGTCCATCTCCAAGGAAACCCAACGGAAGCCTCCTGAACCAGCGTGCATCTCTATGTCGCCACCTGGTGGCAAATACATGTATTTTTTTTAATCTCCCTCTTCATTCCATTTATCTTTCGGTATTAAATACAAAGAATTCGTGAACGAGACGGATTTGTGGTTGTGACACGTTGCAAGTATGATTCATTCACGCGCCGTGGTTTCGTTGTTTGGCCTATTTATTGATACATCTAATTGGAGGTGATTACGGTGAAACGGTTTAATGGGAGCCAATCACTTTTATAGTGCTCAGTGGTCAAGACATCAATTATTCACCAGGATATGTTGCTAGATCAGAGAGAAACGAGATAATTCTACCGATAATCGTAACGAGCGAACGTGGGAGTGAAAGAGAACGAAAACGGCAGCAGAGCCGCGAACAGACGCGTAGGAACAGAAAGAGAGAGAGAGAGAGAGAGAGAGAGAGAGAGAGAGAGAGAGAGAGAGAGAGAGAGAGAGTTGTAGATCTAAATATCTCCATATCTACATCTCGTGTAAAAGAGAGTCCGCGCTGGTCTCACCCATGGCCTCACCCTTTGGTCTCACCCCTGGTCTCACCCATGGCCTCACCCTTTGGTCTCACCTCTGGTCTTACCCCTGGCCTCACCCTTTGGTCTCACCCCTGGCCTCACCCTTTGGTCTCACCTCTGGTCTTACCCCTGGCCTCACCCTTTGGTCTCACCCATGGCCTCACCCTTTGGTCTCACCTCTGGTCTTACCCCTGGCCTCACCCTTTGGTCTCACCCCTGGCCTTGCTGTTCTATTAAAGGGATCAGTCCTCTCTCTCTCTCTCTCTCTCTTTCTATCTCTCTCCCCCCCTCTCTCTCTTAATGATACTCTGCATTAACATCATGTACACACAGTCTCTGACACACACACAGAAATAGACTCTGACTGACACACACACACAGACGCACGCACACACACACACACACACACGTACACACACGTACACACGTACACACAGCATCTGCAGGAGTGGGAGTGCTCTATATATACCTTCTTCCTGGTGCAGTGCTGTTTTCCCGCTGGTAAACTCTGATGTGTTCTGACAGGCTGTTATCACTGAGAGTTGTCCAGGTTAGGACCTCACTACCTGCCACACTGCTGTCACACACACACACACACACACACACACACACTTGCACGCACACACACACACACGTCTGGACACACACACGTCTGGACACTCTGTTTTAACACACACACACTGCTGTCACACACACAGCACTACACACACACACAAACGCAATCCACACACCCACACAGCAGTTACAGACACACTCACACACATCACAACACACACAGAATCCAACACAATCACATAGACACACTTTGCAACGCACAACGCACAGCAGTACACTGCTGTCACACACACACACACACTGCTGTCACACACACACTCGCACGCACACACTCGCACACACTCGCATGCACACTCACGCACACACACTGCTGTCACACACACACACAAAAAACACACAACACAACTCACACACACTGCTGTCACCAAAAAACACACCAACACACACACGCACGCACACACACACACGCGTGTATGTGCAGACCCAGGAACGGAGGCACGCGTCCATCTGTGCCATCTTGCAGTCACGTTGCAGTCCACAGCCACACACACACACACACACACACACACACACACACAGGCCACATCCCGCTGTTTGGGACAGGCACACTCCTGTCTATCCCCAGGATGCTTCTAGAAACACACACATGCTCAATCCTTACTGCTGTTCTCCTGCTCTGCTCCTCTCTCTTTCTCAATTCTCTCTCTCTCTCCTCCCCTTCTGTCTCTTTCCTCTTCCTCTCTCTTCTTTCTTTCCATCTCCTCTCTCTCCCTCTCCCTTCCTTTCTCTCTCTTTTTCTACCTCTCTCTTTCTCTCTTCCTCTCTCTTTCTCCATCTCCCTCTCTCTCCATCTCCCTCCCTTTCTCTCTCTCCCTCTCTCTCTCCATCTCCCTCCCTTTCTCTCTCTCCCTCTCTCTCTCCATCTCCCACCCTTTCTCTCTCTACCTCTCTCTCTCTCCATCTCCCTCTTTCTTGCCATTTCTTTTTCACTCTGTCTCTGTTCCCGTCTCTGATCTGCTCATTCAGAGCAGAAATAGTATCCCCCCCGGTTTTAGGAAGGGGGGCTAGACAGCGAGACTGTGTGAATGAAGGGGGGGGAGAGGAGGGTGAAGAGAGGGAGAGAGGGGGAAGAGAGAGGGAGAGGGGGAAGAGAGAGGGGGAAAAGTGAGAGAGGGGGGCGAAGGAAGTGAGAGAGAGACAGAGGGGGAGAGGGGGGAGAGTGAGAGAGAGGGGGGCGGAGAGAGAGTCTGTGTCCATTGACCCTTTTTTGACTTCCCACATTCCTTGGTGTGAAACTTCTGACACTACCATCTTGGAGTCCTGAAGGCCCACACACACCAGACACACTGCACACTGCACACTGCACACATACACACACACACCAGACACACTGCACACTGCACACATACACACACACACAACCCACCACAACACACGCACACACAAACAATCACACAACCCAGACACAACACAACAATAACAACAGAGACACAGACAGACACAAACACACATACACACACACCAGATACACCAGACACAAACACACAGACACACCAGACACAAACACACACACCAGACACACACACACATACACACCAGACACATAATCAGACCACAAACATCACATACCCGACGACACACCAAACCAGAACACACAGCCACGACACACTCGCACTACCAACGCAGACATAACACAGAACACAACTCAGACACCTGCAACACACACGCATTGGTCCACCAGATACACCAGACACACCAGACACAGACACACCAGACACACCAGACACACACACTCCAGACGCACTCACACCAGACACACTGCACTTTCACACTCTCACACACACACTCACCAGACACACCACACACGCACACCATACACCAGACACACTGCACTCACACACTCACACACACTAGACCCACTTCAGACACACACACACCAGACACACACCAGACACACACTCACACTAGACACACTCCAGACACACACACCAGACATACACCAGACACATACACACTCACACACTAGACACACTACAGACTCGCACACATACACACCAGACATACACCAGACACATACACACTCACACACTAGACACACTCCAGACACACACACATACACACCAGACATACACCAGACACATACACACTCACACACTAGACACACTCCAGACATACACACACCAGACACACACACTCACACACTAGACACACACCAGACATACACACACTCACACACTAGACACACTCCAGACTCGCACACACACACACACACCAGACATACACCAGACACACACACACTCACACACTAGACACACTCCAGACTCGCACACAGACTTCACACCAGATTTTAGTACGTTGTTGGTTTTCATTCTCTCTCCTTTTGCCCCAATTTAATCTCAGCTTTCCTCTGTTCCTCTCTCTTCAGCTACAACATTGGCATGAATGTTCAGGTTGAACCGAGTGGTCAACGCAGTGTCCAGTCAAGACAGGACACTTCCAATTAGACACATGTCACAGGAAATACCATCGTCAATCAGGAAACGTACATTTACCATGACGACCAGTCACATGGTGTACAATTACAGTCATGTCTTCTGTTTTTATGTCACTCTCTTCTTCTCTCTTTCTCTCCTCTTCTTCGTCTTCCTCCATCTCTCCCAGAGAGCCAGCAGACATCTTGTCTTGACTGTCCCTGTCACATAGCGGAGATAGCTGACCTGACAAGCCTTGGCTGTCTCTCTCTCTCTCGCTCTCTCTCGCTCTCTCTCGCTCTCTCGCTCTCTCTCGCTCTCTCGCTCTCTCTCTCTCTCTCTCGCTCTCTCTCTCGCTCTAGCTTTCTCTCCATCTCTTTCTGTCTCTCTCTCTTCCTCTCTCTCGTCTCTCTCTATCTGCGCTATCTCTCTCTCTCTCCTTCTCTCTCTCTCTCCTTCTCTCTCTCTCTCTCTCTCTCCTTCTCTCTCTCTGGCATATACATATCGATCAATGCTGTCTGCTTTCCATCCCCACCCCCACCATCAGTCTCTCTCTTCATCTGTTCAATCTCTCTCACTCTGATCTATCATTCTCTCTTTGCATCTTGCTTATGCACTCGCATTCTCCCCCCTTCTCCTCCCTCCTCTCCCTCCCTCCCTCCCTCTCCCTCCCCCTCCCTCTGGCTGGTGTAATGTCATAGTGATCATCATCATTACCACAGTCATTAGATCCTTCAGTCTGCTATCTAAACTGTGTGTATGTGTGTGTGTGGGGGGGCACACACACACATACATACACACACACACACACACACACACATACACACACACACACACACACACAGTTGACTGTGTAGAAGGCCAACCGATTGAGTGTGTGGTGTGTGTGGGGCACACGCACGCATCCAAACACACGCGTGTACTGGTGCTCTATAAGAATGTGCTGTCTCCATTGCTGCAGACACACTTTGACAAGTGCAGGCTGGGTAGGGAGGGAGAGACTGGGGGAGAGGGGAGACTGGGGGAGGGAGAGACTGGGGGAGGGAAGGAGAGACTGGGGGAGGGAGGGGGGTGAAGAAGTAAATGATAGAAAGACAGGTAAGATGTGGACACAGAGAGGGTGGAGGGGTGAGAGAAACAGGGACCATGTAGAGTGGAGAGAAAAATAAATAGGAAGAGAGAGGAGATGGAGAAAGAGGATGAGAGAGAGAGAGAGAGAGAGAGAGAGAGAGAGAGAGCGAGAGAGAGAGAGAGAGGTGTGATGCGTAGAGCGGGGTTGCGCTGGCAGAGCGCGTGGGAAGGGGAGTTTCCTGCACAAAAGGTGTGATGATGTAATGGTGCCCGAGCCAAAAGAAGAAGAAGAGCGGGCGATAACTTGCACTGAGCCCTCGAGCTCCAGTGAGGCAATAGGGCTCTTAGTCACTTAACAAGGCTATCATCCCGCGGTCCAAACGCCTTCCGTAGCCACGTGATCGGTGCTTCTAGCCGGTTTGTAGCCTCCACGAAACGTTAATCACGATTTGAGTGAAACTGTTTTGCAAATGAACCGTTTTGTTGGATTGATGTCAGTTATGAAGTAAGTAGCCTTAGCGTTACTTCGTTCAGACATGTTCTAGGCCTATTGGCGCTGTCGCAAACGTGGGTCTGCGTCTCGTGAGCCACAGCCGCGCGAAATCTCTGCAAGAAGTCGTGCAGTTGTATAACTGGCCACCGCGGGTGCTTGAACGCGGAGTCCACCAATCCAAATGACTCGTTAACGGGGAGGGCACTGGCGACGGAGAGTTTGCGTGTGTGAAAGAGATCAATAGGGAGATAGGGAGAGACAAATAGTGTGTTTTGTGTGTGTTTGAGTGACATAAACACGTATAGGGGAAAAAAGGTGTTTCGTGACGTATTGTCCCTCTGCTGGTTCGGTTCCACACATAGTGTGTATGTGCGTGTTTGTAAATGTGCGTGTATCTGTCTGTCTGTGTCTGCGCAACGACCTTGGTGTGCGTGTGTGTGCGTACGTACGTGCGCGTGTGGGAGGGAAGGGGGGGGGGATGCACCGACAGAAGTATCCGGTCATGAGTCCACACCGGGAACCGGGATCCAGAGCTACACCTCCCGTCCGCCGCCGATCTGAAAAGTCGTGTTGTTGATGGCAACGGGATTAATTATTTAATATCAAGTCCGTGATTCACACACACAGACAGAGTCCCACACTCTCTGACACACACACACACAGACCATGACTGGAGCGAAGACCTTTGACGTCAGAAGAAGAGAATCATAAGCGCGTCCAATGAGGACTAGCGATATCAAGCGAGGTAGCGCGAGGCAGCGGCGGAGCACCGCCGACAGTATACGCTAAACGAGGAATTCAGCGCGCGTTCTTGAAACAGGGGGACTTCCTTATCAACGGAAACATAACAGAATTGATTTTGTTTCGTTTCTCGTCTTCCCGGCAGCGCGAGAGAACAACGGATAAAGAAAATAAGGAACTGGTAATTTTTCTGTTTTTTTTTACCCCTCACTCTGTCTCTGTGGCGTGGTCTCCCCCATCTCTCCCTTTCTCTCTCCCCCTCCCTCTCTCCCTGTCTCCCCCCCTCCCCTCCCCGCTGTTGCGAACTGCTGCAAAGCCAATGCAGTTGAATGGAAACGGCGTATTGTTCTGTAGAACGACGTCTGTACCGTTGTATTACGCTGGGGTCTTATGGAGTTCTACTGGAATGGAACAGTACTCCGGTTGGATACGTCACGATAGAACGCAGGTGTTCTATTTCATTTGTTGCAACAAAAAAAAAAGCAATTTGCTATGTGGTTCATCATGACCTTCCCAGCCGTCTGCAGCCTCGCAGTATGTGTGTGTGTGTGTGTGTGTGTGTGTGTGTGAGAGAGAGAGAGAGAGAGAGAGGGAGAGAGAGGAAGAGAAAGAGAGAGGGAGGGGGGGTTGCGGCGGGGGAAAGGGAGGGGTTGGAGGGAGGTAAGAGGATGGGGGGAGAGAGGGGGAGGGGGGAGGTAAGAGGATGGGGGGAGGGAGAGGGAAGAGAGATTTTTGTGAATGAAGACTCTGCCTTGGCGCGCGCTCTGGCAGAGTTAAAATTAGCCCCACGGTTTCCGTATGAGGCTTGCGTCGTCAGTCAGAACCCGGGGTTCGACAACGGAATCATAACGATCTGGTATCCTGAAAGCACACGCGCGCCATCCTTCTGTTTGGACAACGTTGCCTCGAGGCGACATGGGTGAGAAGACGCTTTTTAGACGGTTTTTCCTATAAATAGATTATTAGGAGACTTGATGCCGGTGAGAACGGGGTTTGTGTTGCGCAGCGCCAGACGCACGCTCTTCATTCATCAAGTCTGTATCGTTTGGTGTTGGTTTGGAACATGATTGTCCATCTTATTTAAGGTGAACAATGTTGCTTTGATCCAGTGAAGGAGCAGCCTGCCAGTGTGTGTGTGTGTAAACAAAAGATACAGGGTGTGTGTGTGTATACACACACAACACACACAAGATTGTGGTGGTCTGTGTGTGTGTCTGTTGTACACCCTGAACTGTGTGTGTCTGTTGTACACCCTGAACTGTGTGTGTCTGTTAGTGTGTGTGTGTGTGTGTGTGTGTGTGTCTTTTCTCATTGTATTATTTGGAGCGGTCTGTCAGCGTGGCATGGCAGATCTGGTGACGTGCTTTAGATAGATCAAGTGATCTTATCGTTCACAGCGATGGACGAATTTCGGAGTTAATAAACGGCGGAATTAACTGAGTAATAAATTGAACAATAAACATGTTTTTCTCTTTACTAACGTCTTTCTTTTCATCCCTTCCGTTTCTTAACCTCCTTAAATCTGGAATTCCTCAAACTCATCTCTGTTTTCCTCTCTGTCCTTTCTTCCAATACTCTTCCTTCCCCTCTCACCACCCTTCCATCTTTTTTCCCTCCCTCTCTTTTCTCTCCATTCCCACCTTTCTCCTGACGTCTCCCTTCCTCTCTCCCTCTCTTCTTCCCTGTTTCCCTCCTTCTCACCCTTCCACCTTTCTCTCTCTCCCTCCTCCTTCTCTCCATCCCTCTGTCCCTCTCACCCTTACGCTCTCTCCCTCCTGTTTCCCTCTATCCTTCTCACGCATCCTCTCTTCCTCTCACCCTCTCACCCTCCCTCTCACCCTCCCTCACTCCCTCCCATATATTTTTGTATATATCTCACGCCTCTCCCCTTCCCTCTTCCCTCCCCCTCGTGCTGTCCCTCTCACCCTCCCTCACCTCTCACGCCTCCCCTCCTTTCTCACCCTTCCCTCTCCTCCTTCCCTCTCTCTCTCCCCTCTTTCCTCCCCTCCTCCCTCTCACCTCGTGTAATACTTTCTCCCCTCCCCTCCCTACCCCTCCCTCCTCTGCACCCTCTCCTCTCTCCCTCTCGCCCTCCTTCCCCTTTTCTCTCTCTCCCCTTTTCCTCCCTCTCCTACCCCCTCCCTCCCTTCGCCCTCTCACCTCCCTCTCTCCCTTCTCGCCTCCCTCTCCCTCCGCTCCCTCCACCCCCCCCCCCCACCCCCCCTTCCACCTCACCCCCTTCCCTCCCGGCCTCCCTCCCCTCTTGCACCTCCCCCTCTACCCCCCCCCCCCGCCTCACCCCTCCCTCCCCTCCCTCGCCCCCCTCCCCTCCTCCCCTCCTCAGCCCTCCCTCGCGGCTTCCCTCTCGTCCTTCCCTCGCCTCCCGCTCGTTCGCCGCTCCCCTGCGGGGCCTGCCCTCCCTCTCGCCCTCCCCTCCCTCCTCTCGCCCTCCCTCCCTCCCTCTCACCCTCCCTCCCTCCCTCCAGCTATGTTCGTGTCCCTGGCCACGGCTGCCATGACCTCTGACCCCCAGAACGTCTCCTCGTCCTCGGGTCTGGACTCCGGCTCCACCTGGGACTACCCCGACCCCAGGAACACCTCGTCCCCGGTCCACACCTCCACCCCGCCCCACCTTCGGCCTGCGGTGGGCGCCCTGGAGGTCGTCCCCTGGGACATTGCCCTTTGCGTCACCGGAACCCTCATCTCGTGTGAGAACGCCCTGGTGATCGCTGTGCTTTTCTACACGCCGGCGTTGCGCGCCCCCATGTTCATCCTGATTGGTTCGTTGGCGGCGGCCGATCTCCTGGCTGGTCTAGGCCTCATCCTGAACTTTGTGTTCACCTACGTGGCGCCCGGCGACCACGTGGCCCTTCTCTCCGCCGCTCTGCTCATCTCCGCCTTCTCGGCGTCCGTGCTCAACATCCTGGCCATCACGGTGGACCGCTACCTGTCGCTCTACAACGCGCTGACCTATCACACAGAGAAGACGGTGACCTTCACCTACGTGATGGTGGCGCTCATCTGGGCGTTGTGCTTGGCGCTCGGCGTCCTGCCGGCGCTCGGATGGAACTGCCTGGCCGACGAGGCGGCGTGCAGCGTCTGCAGGCCCGTCACCAAGGGCAACGCCGTGGCGTTGGCGTCCGCCTTCCTCCTGGTGCTCGCGCTGATGATGCAGCTGTACTTGCAGATCTGCCGGATCGCCTTCCGCCACGCCCAGCAGATCGCCGTCCAGCATCAGTTTCTCGCCATCTCCACCACCAAAGGCGTGTCCACGCTCTCTGCCATCCTGTGCGCCTTCGCCGCCTGCTGGCTCCCCTTCGCCACCTACGCCATGGTGGCGGACGCCAGCTACCCGGGCCTGTACACCTACGCGTTCGTGTTGCCCGCCGTCTGCAGCTCCGCCATCAACCCCGTCGTCTACGCCTTCCGGAACCCGGACATCCAGAAATCGCTGTGGCTGGCGTGCTGCGGATGCGTGCCTTCCAACCTGTCGCTCCGCCCACGCACTTCCAGCGACGTGTAGGCGGGGGAGGGGAGGGGGTCGAGAAGTACGGGCAGGAAGTGATGTCAAGAGGTAGGGGGGGATGCGTGTGCGTGCGAGAGGTGCGGCGCCGCGGGGAGGGGGAGGAGCCGAAGGAGGAAGTTGTCATTGCACCTCTTGGCGGTGCGTAAACAGGAACAGGAAGTGAGGTATGGAGAGTATGTGAGCAGGTGTCGTACGTTGGATGCGGTGGGTGTGCAAGACCGTAGGGCGACCACACCCCTCGACCGCACCACCAGAGGGAGGAGGCTGGAGGGATGATGTTTTTCCCCAGAGATGAATGACTCAGATGGGCCTAGGGTGCAGGGTGAGTTGGGGGTCTGACTCCAGGCAAGCTAGCTAGCTAGTCTGTTTGACCTTGACTCATTCTTGTGCCATGAAAGTTGTTTTTCCTTTCATTTTATTTTCTTTCTTTTTTTACCGACTGGAAATACTTCCTCATCGACCAGCCAGTCCGTAAATATCAGAGCCGCATCTGCCTATAGCAAGCTACGTTGGTTCACGTTTCAAACATGAGATCATGGAGGGAATACAACGTTCGGTTATTACAATCTCATTATTTATTTTAAATAGAGAAACCGTGATAACAGAACAACATTTGACATACGGTGTATACGTTGCTACGGAAAGTGAGCGTCGACATTAAGAAACCCCATAGATGATCCGAAAGCTTTTATTTAGCTAATTACAGGACTTGACCACAGATAGCTTCGATCAGAGAGCGTGAGGAGACGAAGGAGTTTGGTTCAGCACCACGGACAGCGACACAGCTAGCTAGTTTTCTCTCTCTCTCTCTCTCTCTCTCTCTCTCGCCCCCCCTCTCTCTTTCCCGCTCTCTCTCCCCCTTTTTCTCTGAGGGAGAAATAATGCATGAGCAGACCAGTTTACCACAATTAGCTTAACAACAAAATACGGTCCCGCGAGGGAATGTTTACAGCACGTTTCCTAGATAGAACGTTGGGCTGACACTCCGCGCGAGGCTTAATGCACCAGTGTTCCGTTCTTCCCGGCTCGTTGATATTCGAAATGTGTGATGTGTTTAAGGGTCCACAATTGGACACACAAACAGGTCTGAGGATGAATGGATAATCGATAATATTGAAACAAACCAAGCGTGACTGGCAATCATTAAAACTTGAGGAAATTCTAGACGAAAAGAGAACATCAGACAGCATGTCTCGTTTAAAAAAAAATCCCTTCAATAAAACGCCGAGATGAAACGGAGTGAAAATAGCTGGGACGACCGGTAAATAAGAACGCTATATCGATTTCAGTTATGTTAACCAACGCATAATCGTAACCGGATAGTTGGATTGCAAAAAAAAAATCTCCTCGTGAGAGATGTCCATTCAATACAGCACTGAACCTTTCCCTCGTGTTAACGTTCTGAACGTTCTGAACGTTCTCCGTTCCATAGCTTTCCGCAGTAGCCCTGCCTGCACACCGATCTCTTCAAACCGAAAACCGTATCTCTCTCCGTTCTCTGCGTCGAGAGAGTTGCGCCGTTGCCCCGAGGCGGCTCTAGATGCGGCAGGTTAATGAGGTTCTAGCCGTGGGTTGGCGAGGCGACGTGGCGTGAAAATAAAAAAAAAACACACTAGGCGCGGTGTGGGTGTAGGCTGTCGCGACCTGCGGTCAAATTCATACATTGCTATTATGGTGAAGTCATTCTCCCACAAAGAAAGTAATGACTGCCCTTGCGGGTAACAGGCCAGGAGTTACCGAGGGGCTCCGCATCCAAATTCCAGATTATAAAGTTTGGGCGCAAAATTAATTTAAACATTGTTTATAAGCGAACTATGACGTCAGAGGATCACGAGAGAGAGAGAGAGAGAGAGAGAGAGAGAGACAGAGAGAGACAGAGAGAGAGAGACAGAGCTTAAGAGGTTGTGGAATGTGGACAAACTTGCTTCAATTTTTGCTTTAGTTAGGCCAACCTTCTGAGTCCGCTTCGAAGCCATGTTGACTGTCTACGGTTCGAGTCAGATGACTTGGTTTGGAAACGTTCATCCACGATTGTGGAAGCCCAAGAGAGGAAATATTTCAAACTGAATCGCCAACACAAAACACAACATTGTGCAGTTTAGTGTAGCGGTACGTTCCAAATCTTCAAATGCTTTGACCAAAAAAAAAAACAAACAAAAAAAACCCACTCAAAAACGGACCCGAAAAAACTTGTGTTAAAGTGTCACGATGGAAATACAACTGTCTTCATTGTAATGTTAAGGTGATTTTTCTACCTTGTATTTGTATTCATTTCGTGTTTTTATAATCGAAGGCAGGGTCGATGTGCAGAAACGGCTCGTGTTCACCTTGGTTGGATAACAGAGTTGAACTCTGACCCGCCAAGTCACATCCAGACTCTCTTAATGTTGTTTTTGGCCTTAAGAGACTGAAATATTTTCTTTTGCAATAATGTGTTGCCGTGTACAGTTAAATGTCAAAACAAGCCAGAGCGAGAGAGAGAGAGAACGAGAGAACGAGAGGTTGAGACGATGGAAATGAGTGTAGTCTAATTCATAGCTCACCACTTTCAACACAAAAATAGCCAATTAAAATGTTTCGCCCTTCCTAGTTTTATCACCGTCCAACAGCGTTCTAGCTGTCAAAACATATTGTTCAGATTAAACTAGACTTTGCCTCCAACGCACAAGGTAGCGTGTTGTCATAAAGGTCCGCGCTGTGGCCCACTCTCTCGCGCTGACGCTCTCTCTCCCTCACTCTCTCCTTGTACGTCACTCTGATGGAATGCGCGCAGTGGCGCAGCGTTTGCGCGTTCACGCAGCTTGAACGCGCACAGGCCACGTGTACACGCACAGTACACGGGGTCTGAAAACAGGGTTGTCATTTGGTGGAAATGCCACGAGGGAACTCAGCGCGCCCCAAACAATATCAATAATAAAAAAAACAAAAAAAATAAACGTAAAAAAACCCATCAATCATCATTAACAACAACGTCATAATTAAATAGATCAAGTCAGCAGCCATCGAATTATTTCTCTTCTTTCAATTCAGCAATTTCATTCTTGTCAATATTTGCCAAATCGATTTCCGTCCTTTCTGGTACCTCCATCCAGTGACTTCCTGTTGGATAGCATTTGTGAATATGCCAGTCAGCCGTGTGTGTACAAGGATGGATAGCTGGGGAGACCAGTCCCTTTGGCCTCACTAAGCCTTTCCTCCTAAACTTTGCCAATATTGTAACGTCACCGAAACACAAAAAGCTGTTTCGACACTGTAAAAACAAAAACAAACAAAACAAAACACAAAAAAAAGACACGGATGGTTTGGGTGCGCTTGCTTACAGTCACCCAGTACAACGGAATCAATTGGGACAGAGTCAGATGTGCTAATTGTGGATCAAATCAAACCGACCTCAAGTCCACTCCAGCAGTGTTTGAGCAGATGGTGAAGAGTGTGTTTCTTATGCAACGAGCTGAAGAGAATCAGACTATTCTATTTTTCTACAATTTCATCAGGTCATGATATCCATGTGTGTTACTGGTGTGTGTGTGTGTGTGTGTGTGTGCGTGTGTGTATTCTTTCTATCGACCATGGTGAATCGTTTCTTGAAAAACAAAGGTGTGTTGGATATACTTAAAAAAAGTGCCATATTTTTTTACAAACTTGTGTCTTATTTCGTTTATGTGCACGTCCGAATCTGATGGATCCAGCCCTGTCACATGATGAACCCTTGTCCAATCAGTGATCAGACACGCCCTGCAGTCAAGACGAGCTCGTGCATACCTGAAAATGACACGTCTGTCTGTTCACCGACGCAATTGGTCCACAGCCCGGTGACACGTAGAGACGACCAATCAGATGCGTTGATACTGAGCCCGTGGAATCCAACTTTCCCTTGGCGTTGCGCTGGTCTAGCACAGATCCAGATCAAGTGTTAGTCACTGAGCAGTACAAGAGATGCACGACTAACTGATCTGAGATCAGCGTCTAGAGGTTACAGTGTCCTTGTCATCTTTAGCCACTTAGAGTTCAGCCATAACAGATAGACTGGTGGACAGACAGGTAGACAGACAGACAGTCAGGTAGACAGACAGACAGGTAGACAGACAGACAGTCAGGTAGACAGACAGACAGACAGGTAGACAGACAGACAGGTAGACAGTTGGGTAGGCTTTCTCCATTCTCCATCTTCTCTCTCCATCCTTTATTATCCTCTCTTCCCCCCCCATCCTCTCTCTCCCCACCCATCATTTTCCATCTCCCTCCCTATCTCCCCCTTCCTACATCCCCATCTCTCCCTCCCCTCCTTCCCTTTTTGTCGTCTACCCCTCGCTCTCGCTCTCCCTCTCCATTTCTCTCCCCCCCTCTCCTCTCCTCTCCTCTCCTCCCCCCTCCCCCCTCCCCCACGCTGACGTGTCACAGACCTGACCTGAGCTTATAGAGCTTAGTGCAGCTTTTAGAAGTAGCCACTTGGACAGTAAAGAAGGGAGGAGAAAAGACCAGGAAAAACAGAGAAAGAAACATTTCACACGAAAAGCACATGAAATAAGATGTTCCCTTGTTCCTCCCTCTCCTGCCTCCTCCCTCTCCCGCCTCCCTCCCTCTCCCACTTCCCCCCTCCCTCCCTCCCTCCCTCCCTCCCGCTTCTCTCTTGTTGCTCCTTTCTTCATTCCTTTTCCTCACCTTTCGTTTTTTTTCCTCCCCCCTTTCTCCTCCATGCGATGCTTCATTTGCATGAAGTGAGCTGATTGGTTGATCACTGTGAGAGGGGTCAAAGTTTCAAAAATGACCAATCAGGAACAGCGCCTACACACTCTCTGTCTCAGACCTTCCATTCCTCCAATAGGATTGTCCGATCCATCTGCAAGTTTAATTTTCCGTTAGACCAAGTATGGCCTTCACTAATGACACGTTGTTTCATGCATTCTCATTGGTTGACAATAACTAAGAGGAGCAAGTGGGAATCCCTGGAACAAGGGATGTGATTGGCTGATGATGCTGTGACGTCAGTAACCTATGGTGTCCTTGTAGTTTTGGAAATATAGTTTAGGTTGTATGTATATTTATTTATGCACTGATTATCCGTTATGGATATGAGCATATATTTATATATATATATATAGATGTATATATATATATATATCTCTATATATATCTATATATATAATGAACTAAATGGTATTCGATGACAAAATACAATGCACTTTAGAAACGTCTCATGTTGCACTGTCAGTGTCGAATGTAAGAAGAATACTTTATTTTTACTACTGTAAATATGTGACAGATCATTATTGAGAACAAATTAGAAATATTTGCCAAATAAACTGCTAAAATAAAGATTTCGAACAGGCGTCTGAATGGTTTTGATGCGCGCCCAAAGAAACCTGTTTGTGTGTTTGTGTGTGCACACAACATACATTTGTGTGTATTCATCTACAGAAAGCGTGTGTGCGTTTGTATTTTTACGTGCACCTGTAAAGTATACAGTGTGTTTCGGGGGGTTTACAAACACAAACACGCACACAAGCAAAGAGAGGAAATGCATGACAGCTAAAAGGGAGCGTGCTAAATTATTGACTTGGTCCCTATTGCGTAACCCTGACTCTCACAGGGTTAGGGGGCAGGTCCTATGTGTGTCCTGTATCACACTGTGATGAAGTACTGTGGATATACATTCACAGTATACAGTATATCCACTGTCTACTGTGGATATTCATTCACAGTATACAGTATATCCACTGTCTACTGTGGATATTCATTCACAGTAGACAGTATATCCACTGTCTACTGTGGATATACATTCACAGTATACAGTACATCCACTGTCTACTGTGGATATACATTCACAGTATACAGTACATCCACTGTCTACTGTGGATATACATTCACAGTATACAGTACATCCACTGTCTACTGTGGATATACATTCACAGTATACAGTACATCCACTGTCTACTGTGGATATACATTCACAGTATACAGTATATCCACTGTCTACTGTGGATATACACTCACAGTATACAGTATATCCACTGTCTACTGTGGATATTCATTCACAGTATACAGTATATCCACAGTAGACAGTGGATATACTGTATACTGTGAGTGTATATCCACAGTAGACAGTGGATATACTGTATACTGTGAATGTATATCCACAGTAGACAGTGGATATACTGTATACTGTGAATGTATATCCACAGTAGACAGTGGATATACTGTATACTGTGAATGTATATCCACAGTAGACAGTGGATATACTGTATACTGTGAATGTATATCCACAGTAGACAGTGGATATACTGTATACTGTGAATGAATATCCACAGTATACAGTACATCCACTGTCTACTGTGGATATACATTCACAGTATACAGTACATCCACTGTCTACTGTGGATATACACTCACAGTATACAGTACATCCACTGTCTACTGTGGATATACATTCACAGTATACAGTATATCCACTGTCTACTGTGGATATTCATTCACAGTATACAGTATATCCACTGTCTACTGTGGATATACACTCACAGTATACAGTACATCCACTGTCTACTGTGGATATTCATTCCCAGTTATACAGTAGTATTCCACTGTCTACTGTGGATTATTCATTCACAGTACTATACAGTTATATCTCCACTGTTATTACTACTGTGAATTATACACTCCACAAGTAAGACAGTTGTATATCCGACTGTTTTCACTGGGTTTATTTATTACACTCACAGTTATACAGATATCACACTGTCTACTGTGGGATATTCATTACATGTATACAGTATATCCACTGTTCCTACGGACGAGTACATGCATAAGCTGCAGCAGAAGTGTGAGAGAGGGAGAGGAGAGAGGAGAGAGAGGAAGAGAGAGAGGAGAGAAGGAGAAGAGAGAGAGAGAAGGGAGGATGAGGGAGCGAAAATTGCGAGCCCGAGAGAGAGAGAGGGAAAGAGAGTGAGGAGAGGAAGAGAGAAGAGGGGAAGAAAAAGAAAGAAGAACGAGACAGGGAGAGAGGGAGGAAGATTGGAAGAACAAAAGGAAAGAGGAGAGAGAGGTGGAAAGAGATAGAGGAAGAGATGAAGAGACAGAAGGAGAGACGAGAGATTTTAGTTTTGGGGGAGAAGAGAATACACGCAATAGGAAGAGTGTGGAAATGAGATAGGGAGAAGGAAGAGAGAGGAAGAATACGAAGGAGAGGAGGGAACAGAGAGGAAGAGAAGGGGAAGAGATTAGAGGAGAGGAGAGGACATGAGAGGAAGAGAGAGGGGGAAGAATAGAGAAAGAGTGTGAAAGAGATAGAGAAGAAGAGGGAGAGTGGGAGGGAGGGAGATAGAGGAAGAGGGACAGAGAGGAAGAGAGAGGGAAGAGGATAGAGAGAAGAGATTAGAGGAAGAGAGGAGAGGATAAGAGAGAGGAAGAACAGACGAGGAAGAGAGAGAAGGAAGAGACAGAGAGAAGAGCTGGAGAATAGAGAGGAAGAGAGAGGAGAAGAGACAGAGAGGAGGAGAGGAAAAGAGACAGAGAGAAGAGAGAGAGGAAGAGACAGAGAGGAAGAGATGAGGGGAAGAGACAGAGAGGAAGAGTAGAAGAACAGAGGAGAAGAGAGGGAGGGGAAAGACAGAGAGAAAG
>BROE01000023.1:8980225-8993345 GCA_036571765.1 Plecoglossus altivelis | reverse complement strand
CATTCACAGTATACAGTATATCCACTGTCTACTGTGGATATACACTCACAGTATACAGTATATCCACTGTCTACTGTGGATATTCATTCACAGTATACAGTATATCCACTGTCTACGGAGAGTAATGCATGTAAGCTGTCAGGAAAGGAGAGAGGGAGAGGAAGAGAGAGAGAGGAAGAGAGAGAGGGGGAGAGAAAGGAAGAGAGAGAGAGGAAGGGATGGAGGGAGTGGAGCGAGCGAGAGGAAGAGAGAGGGGAAGAGAGTGGAGAGAGGAAGAGAGAGGGGAAGAAAAAGCAAGAAGACGAGAGCGGGAGAGAGGGAGAAGAGTGGAAGAGACAGAAAGGAAGAGAGAGGGGAAGAGATAGAGGAAGAGACAGAGAGGACGAGAGAGGGGAAGAGATAGAGGAAGAGTGGAAGAGACAGAGAGGAAGAGAGAGGGGAAGAGATAGAGGAAGAGTGGAAGAGATAGAGAGGAAGAGAGAGGGGAAGAGATAGAGGAAGAGACAGAGAGGAAGAGAGAGGGGAAGAGATAGAGAGGAAGAGATAGAGGAAGAGACAGAGAGGAAGAGATAGAGGAAGAGACAGAGAGGAAGAGAGAGAGGAAGAGACAGAGAGGAAGAGTGGAAGAGATAGAGAGGAAGAGAGAGGAGAAGAGACAGAGAGGAAGAGAGGAAGAGACAGAGAGGAAGAGAGAGAGGAAGAGACAGAGAGGAAGAGAGAGGGGAAGAGACAGAGAGGAAGAGTAGAAGAGACAGAGAGGAAGAGAGAAACAGGCTGAGATTCCCTAACTCACGTCTGCAGGGCCTATACAGGGAGAGACAGCACCCCCGTGTGTCTGGATGACAGAACTGCAGGCTGACTGCAGGGAAGAGATGCCAGAGACCTGCACTAACTCACCCACGCACACACTGCAGTCAGGCTGGCTCTAGGAGAGAGGAAACACACACACGCACGCACACACTGCAGTCAGGCTGGCTCTAGGAGAGAGGAAACACACACACCCAGGAGATGCTGACGCACACACGCACACACGCACGCACACACGCACACACACACACACACACACACACACACACACGCACGCACGCACGCACGCACCCCCCGTCTTGCGAATCCCAAACATGCACACACATGATTTTCATCGAAGTCGTCTCCACATGCCTAGTTTCAGCCCTCTCTCTCTCTCCTTCTCTCTCTCCTTCTCTCTCTCCTTCTCTCTCTCCTTCTCTCTCTCCTTCACTTCTCTGTAAATCTCTCTCTCCTTCTCTCTCCTTCTCTCTCTCCTTCTCTCTCTGTAAATCTCTCTTTCCTTCTCTCTCTGTAAATCTCTCTCTCCTTCTCTCTCTCCTTCTCTCTCTCTCCTTCTCTCTCTCCTTCTCTCTCTCCTTCTCTCTCTCCTTCACTTCTACATCTCTCTCCTTGACTTCTAAAGCTCTCTCTCCTACACTTCCCTCTAAGTCTCTATCTCTCCCTCACTTCTCTCTAAGTCTCTATCTCTCCCTCACTTCTCTCTCTCGTTCCTCCTCCTTCTCTCCCCCCTCTCCAGTGACTCAGAGTTGCAGAGGGAGAGCGATGAAGGGAAAGACAGTGAGAGAAAAAGAGGGAGGGAAAGAGGTGGAGAAGTGGGGGTGACGGAAGTAAATAGAGAGGGAGGGAGAGGGTGAGAGAGGGGGCGAGAGAGGGAGGGGGCGAGAGAGGGAGGGAGAGAGAGGGAGGGCAAAAGAGAGAGGGAGTAGGGGGAGAGCGAAAGAGAGAGGGAGTAGGGGAAGATGAAAGGAAAGAGAAATAGACAGAAACATACATTTAGAAGCAGCCAAAACTAAGGACACAGTTAATATCTGGTAGCATCCTTCAGCAAGTGTCACTACTTACCAGGCACCTCTTTCTGTGTCATCACATCCTGTGTCATCACATCCTGTGTCATCACGCATCACCACCAGCGTCACAAACTTTCATCTCCCTCTCCACTACCCCCCCCCTGTCTCTGAGTGAACTCCTCCGTTTAACACAAGCTGCACTGAAGATGGGACAAACCACTGTGGCCCTGCAGGGGGGGGTGTTGTGGTGACAAAGCGCTGCTCAGAAGGGTGACGCTGTGTGACATGAGAGTCTGTCATGTCCAGACTGGGAGGAAGTGACATCAGAGAAACTTGTGTGACTGGAGCGCACGCACACAGATGAGAACAGTCTGGACTCACACACAAGGCTTTTTCCAGGGTTTTTAATCGTCTATACTTATACATGCATATTGTCACTTGTCTACAGCTTGTAATAAATGTGGATACACAACTCCCCAGTTCAGGTGTCAGAGATGAGATAACCTGCCCCCCCACGCCCCCCCTCCTCCCCACACACATGCCCCCCCCTTGCACACACCACATGCCCCCACCCCGCCATCCCCGTCCCCACCCAACACGGTTTATACAAGCAGTCCTACTAAAAGTCTATACAACAGGTTCATTAACAGACAAACACGCAGCATGGAACAGCGGCAAGCTTGTCCCACTGAGAACACCCAGACACACTTGGGCGCCGTAGAACACAGAGGTTCCAGAATGTGAGGGTCTCTAGAATACGAGGTTCTAGATCGTGAGGTTCTAGAAGCAGCACAGGCTCTGTTGCCTGGGAAACACGGTTGGTGGTGGTGGTGGTGGGGGGTGGGGGGGGGGGGTTCTAGAACGTGCAGGACATAACTGGAACTTGTTCAATTAAACTATGGAAAGAAACTGAGGTTTCACATTCCACCGTGCACAGGTGAATGATGATACCTGTCTAAATAAAGGCCTGCTTGCCTGTCCGGATCTAGAATAACCAGATCTGAACGAAAGTCAGTCGTCGCCATGACGACGTCACCGCACCACGCCGGAAAAGAGGAAAAACCACCTCAACCACATCAAAGTGGCCAAACCGAAGCTGCAGGTGCCCAGATCTTGAAGAGATGAAAGGTTTTAGAGTACAAATGTAGAATCTATAATGACATAAGTGGTTCTTCTACTAGAGTCAATTCTGTCTAAGCCCTTTTAGAATAAGACACTTCAGACCACACCAGGGCTCAAAGTCAGTCCATCAACTTAGTTACCGATTCACACTCGTACACGCCGACTGTCTTTGTGTGTGTGGGTGTGTGTGTGTGTCTGTGTTTGTGTGTGTGTCTGTGTGTGTGTGTGGGTGTGTGTCTGTGGTTGTGTGGTGTGTGTGTCTGTGTGTGTGTGTCTGTGTGTGTGTCTGTGTGTATCTGTGTGTGTGTCTGTGTGTGTGTGTGTGTCTGTGTGTGTGTCTGTGTGTGTGTGTGTCTGTGTGTCTGTGTGTGTGTCTGTGTCTGTGTGTGTGTGTAGGGGGGGGGGGGGGGGGGGGGCAGAACCCTTACAGCTAGGCCTGTTGCTAGGCGCCAGCTCGCTGCTGCGCTGGGATGTTTACTGTAAACAAAGTTGATTGGATTTCAAGGAAGCCGTGAGTTAGAACTGAGCGCTCCTCCGAGAGTCGGGGTGCTCGGCTGTTCATTTGGCAGATTGTGTGCAGACCATAATAAGATCTAGTTTGATTCTGCTGTTGAGTCTGTCCGCCAACGGACTGACTGCCTGTCCCCATGGTAACCGTCCTTCGTACTGTATGAAAGGAGTCAAACGGTTACACCCTCGCGTTCCGGTTACAACGAGAGAAGGTGGGAGGTGTTGATTGTGTGTGTGTGTGTGTCTGTGTGTGTGTGTGTGAAGCAGAGATGTGTGTGTGTGTGAAGCAGAGATGTGTGTGTGTGTGTGTGTGTGAAGCAGAGATGTGTGTGTGTGAAGCAGAGATGTGTGTGTGTGTGTGTGTAAAGCAGAGATGTGTGGTGTGTGTGTGTGTGTGTAAAGCAGAGATGTGTGGTGTGTGTGTGTGTGTGAAGCAGAGATGTGTGGTGTGTGTGTGTGTGAGGGAGGGGAGAGAGAGAGTCTGCCTTTGCCTTCTGTTCGGGTTCGAACGCACGTTGGCGTTGTCAGGGGCAACAGAGGCGGTCAGAAATCGGGGGGGGGGGAACTGCGGACACACACACACACACACACTAACACACCACAACACACACACACACACACACCACAACACACCACAACACACACACCACAACACACACACAACACACACACACACCACAACACACACAACACACACACCAGCAACACACCACAACACACACCAGCAGCACACCACAACACACAGACACTACATGCACACCACAACACATACACACTAAATGCAAACCACAACACACACACACTTCACACACACCACAATGCACCTCACACAAACACACCTCACAAAATACACTTACACATGCATACACACCATGAAACCTGTGCGTGCGTGTGTGTGAAGTGCGTGTGTGTGTGTGGTGTGCGTGTGTGAAGTGCGTGTGTGTGTGCGTGTGTGTGGTGTGCGTGTGTGTGTGGTGTGTGTGTGTGTGAAGTGCGTGTGTGTGAAGTGCGTGTGTGTGTGTGTGTGAAGTGCGTGTGGGGCCTGTTGACCTGTGTATCCACGTGTATTTATCTAATCATTACTCTGCTAGCAGATCACACTCCAGCTCTCCTGATCACTGACCTCCAGACACACACACACACAGATAGACACACACACACACTCACACACACACACACACACAGACATAAATGCAGTGGTGCTCAGGATAAAGGCGTGGATTATAGATGTATCACAGGGGTTGATCTGATAACTCTGTCTCTACATGTTGATATTACTGAGCGATAAACCACTGAATAAGAAGAGAGAGAGATAGAAAGAGGGAGAGAGAAGAAGAAAGAGGGAGGGAGCGAGAGAGCGAGCAAGAAAGGGAAAGAGACAGAGGAAGGGAGAGAGAAAGGGAGAGACAGAGGAAGGGTGAGGGGGATAGAGGGAAGGAGAGAGACAGAGAGAGAGATAGACAGACAAAGAGAGGGAGAGGGAGAGAGAAGGTGAGGGAGACAGACAGTGGGAGGGAGAGAGAAATAGAGGAGAGAGACAGAGGGAGAGAAAGAGAGAAAGAGAGGAGAGAGGGAGAGAGAAAGAGAGAGAGAAAGAGAGAGAGAGAGAGAGAGAGAGAAGGAGAAAGAAAGAGAAAGAGAGAGAGAAAGAGAGAGAGAAAGAGAGAGAGTCTGCATACAGGCAGACAGACATCAGATCCCAGCAGGAGAGTGGGAAGGAAATTAAATCACATAGCTCACACTTATACACACACATTCTCTTACACACACACACACACACACACACACACACACACACACACACACACACACACACACACACACACGCTTGCACCCTGTTGTAGCTCACTATCTATTTCACCTTCTATTCTCTGTCTCTTCTTTACCTTCATGCTATATTTTCTCTCCGGCGCAGACACACACACAGGCAGACATGCATTTAATGTTGCTTTAGTCTTGTATCTGCTTATGTGGAAGCTGTTCCACTGTCTCTGAGTTTCACATGAGTAGGGAACCTGACTGAAACTACCAATATATCTTCAGGCTCAGATCTAAAACCACTAGATTCAACAGCTGTTATGTGAAGCGCTGGACGCTGCAGGCTGGAGTGAGCTGCAGGCTGGAGCGAGCTGCAGGCTGGAGTGAGCTGCAGGCTGGAGTGAGCTGCAGGCTGGAGCGAGCTGCAGGCTGGAGCGAGCTGCAGGCTGGAGTGAGCTGCAGGCTGGAGCGAGCTGCAGGCTGGAGCGAGCTGCAGGCTGGAGCGAGCTGCAGATTTTAGAAGAACACTGCGACGCATTTCAGGAACAGCTGTCTCACACTTCTGCAGTTCCGCTTGACAACAAGAGACGAACGCCATTTGACTGTCTCTATTCCCCCACCTCTGAGAGGAGCCTGGGTTTAGTTTAACAGCTGGGCAGGTCGCCTCATCTTTAAAACAACGTCCTCACACTTTCACGTCTCTTCTGTCACTCAGGATCTCCATCTCCATGACGATCAGCCGAACGGTTAGAGCGCCCGGCTTCAGATGAGGTTCGAATCCTCCTGTACGTCCCTTTGGATGAAAGTGTCTGCTGAATGAACGTTATCTCTCTACATATCATCTGCCTTCAGGGCCCCACCAGTCTGGCATTACCCTGCAGAGTCCTTGGCTGAGGCTGGGCCACAGAGACAGGCATCAGGTTTATTTATCCGTGCTGCAGAGACGACAGGCAGTGCTGCAGATAAATCTCATCTCTCGTTGGATAGTGCAGAGACGGCGTCGCGACCAGGTTAAGTGAATATCCCCCACAGCCCAGGGAAGAAGCTCTCTCTCTCTATGTCTCTCACTCTCTCTCTCTCTATGTCTCTCTCTCTCTACGTCTCTCTCTCTACGTCTCTCTCTCTACGTCTCTCTCTCTACGTCTCTCTCTCTACGTCTCTCTCTCTATGTCTCTCGCTCTCTATGTCTCTCTCTATGTTTCTCTCTCTATATATGTCTCTCTCTCTCTACGTCTCTCTCTCTACGTCTCTCTCTCTCTCTCTACGTCTCTCTCTCTACGTCTCTCTCTCTCTCTCTCTACGTCTCTCTCTCTCTCTCACTCTATGTCTCTCGCTCTCTATGTCTCTCGCTCTCTCTCTATGTCTCTCTCTCTCTATGTCTCTCTCTCTCTCTCTATGTCTCTCGCTCTCTCTCTATGTTTCTCTCTCTCTCTATGTTTCTCTCTCTCTCTCTATGTTTCTCGCTCTCTCTCTCTCTATGTCTCTCTCTCTCTATGTCTCTCGCTCTCTCTATGTCCCTCTCTCTATGTCCCTCTCTCTCGCTCTCTCTCTATGTCTCTCGCTCTCTCTCTCCCTCTCTTTTCTTCTCTTCTTTCTACCTCTCTCACTCCTGCAGCCTCAGTTCATATCCTTCTCTATTCTTCACTCTCTCACAATCCCAGTCTATATCCTTCTGTCTCCTGCCCTCTCATAAATGCATTCCTCTCTCTCTCTCTCTCTCTCCCTCTCCGTGTCTCTCATTCCCCCCTCTCTGTTTTTCAATCTGCATCTCTCTCCTTTCCTCTCTGTCTCTCCCTCTCTCTCCATCTCCCCTTGTCAATCTCTCTTTTCTTCTTTCTTTCTCTCCCTCCCTCCTTTTCTCTCTCTCTCTTGCTTTCTCTCTCCTTCTCTCTCTCACAGACCGCTGTTCCTCTTTCTTATTAAATACATGTTCAGTTCCTGCCCTATTTAGATGGAAAGTCATTTTGGCCTCTTTTATAGAAGGGTCATAAAATATATAGTGGCTTTTTTAACACTCTGCATAACATTTACATTTTCTATTGTATAAATGTGATCGGTCCTGAGGTGGAGCTGAATAAAACATCGGTGGCAAAAGCCATTTCTTAGGTGACATTTGGACCCCTATCTATCATCAGGGTTTTTTATGCAGTCTGGGGAACAAACGGCGGTCAAATGTTTAAATGTGGCCTCCCGTATAAAATTTAAAACCTCTGCTTTCGCATTAACACCGCTGGCTAGTCGATGGAAATGTCTTTTCTGTGGAGATAACAGAAGAGGTCTAATGGAAATGACAACGAGGGGTGTTGTGTGGACGGGGAGAACAGGAGGGGGGAGGGAGGTGGAGGTGGAGGAGGGGGGGTATGGGTGGAGGAAATTGAAGCATGTCAGTAAAATTAGAAAAAAAACACTTCCATCATCGGGAAGGAAATGTAGGTATGATACAAGCTGAGATGTGTTTAAGAGGCACACAATATCACACGCCATTTTCTTCTCTCTCCACCTCCAACTTCTACATCACCCCCCCTCCACCCGACCCTCCACCCGACCCTCCAAACGTGATCTGATACAGGCCAGAAAGGAAAGAGGTCAGTGCTTGTGTGTTTTTGTTTTGATTTAAATTGTTGTTGAATTGTAATATGAATAATAAGATTGGTCTGTCGCTGGTGGTTTTGCACGGTCAGAGCCAGGGTGAGAAGGATCTGGGGCAGGTGTTGGACCAGACCGTCTCACTCTAAAGACAGATTATGTTCATGGCTCTGTTCCAAACCAAAAAACCCTCCCCTCTCCCCCCTCTCCCTCCCTCCCCTCTCTGTGCTCTTGTTGATTCCTTCTCACGGATCTGAGGGATTTCAAGTGGTGGTACCATGGCGACAGCCTCATGTTCTGGTTAGTCTCTGGTTAGTCTCTGGTTAGTCTCTGGTTAGTTCCTGGTTAGTCTCTGGTTAGTTCCTGGTTAGTCCCTTGGTAGTTCCTGGTTAGTCTCTGGTTAGTCTCTGGTTAGTCTCTGGTTATTCTCTGGTTAGTTCCTGGTTAGTCTCTGGTTAGTTCCTGGTTAGTCTCTGGTTAGTCTCTGTTTAGTCTCTGGTTAGTCTCTGGTTAGTCTCTGTTTAGTTCCTTGTTAGTCTTTGGTTAAGTCATAGTTAGTCTCTAGTTAGGTTCTGGTTAGTTCTTAGTTCTGGGTTAGTCTTGGTTTAGTTTTGGGTTTGTGGGTTCCAACACAGGAAAACAGGAGATTTCTTCTGATGTTGAGGGGACTGGAAGCAGGCAGTTTGGTTCAGTGGAGACACTGGTGTGTGCGTCTGGGCTGGATAGATTGCACATGACACCAGGCACTAGTTACTATGCTGTAGGATTTTAATTCCATCATCCTGTCACTAAACAAACCCATATGACTTCCTCATAATCCAGACACACCAACTTTAGTGGGTTATACAGCACAGTCTCAGAGCAAACCAGCCCTCAAACCAAACCAGGTCTCTAACCAAACCAGCCCTCTAACCAAACCAGCCCTCTAACCAAACCAGCCCTCTAACCAAACCAGCCCTCTAACCAAACCAGCCCTCTCACTAAACCAGTCCTCTAACCAAACCAGCCCTCTAACCAAACCAGCCCTCTAACCAAACCAGTCCTCTCACTAAACCAGTCCTCTCACTAAACCAGTCCTCTTACTAAACCAGTCCCCTTACTAACAAACCAGCCCTCTAACCAAACCAGTCCTCTCACTAAACCAGTCCTCTCACTAAACCAGGCCTCTCACTAAACCAGTCCTCTTACTAACAAACCAGCCCTCTAACCAAACCAGGCCTCTCACTAAACCAGTCCTCTTACTAACAAACCAGCCCTCTCACTAAAACAAGCAGCTGACTAAAATATCAGCATCGTGACTGACAATGCCTGTATATTAATAGAAACATTTTAAACAAGGTTGGTTAGCGCATGTATTTTCTCTGCAGATATGTCTCTCTGTAGATGTAGATGTTTTTTACATCTGTAACACAGCTTGTTCAAAAGGATTTTAGAATAAATGCAACATGTGATCTTGATATTAGGACCTGAACATTAGTGGGCAGTAGAGGCAGCACAGTAGAGGCAGCACAGTAGAGACAGCACAGTAGAGTCAGCACAGTAGAGGCAGCACAGTAGAGGCAGCACAGTAGAGACAGCACAGTAGAGACAGCACAGTAGAGGCAGCACACTAGAGGCAGCACAGTAGAGTCAGCACAGTAGAGTCAGCACAGTAGAGGCAGCACAGTAGAGACAGCACAGTAGAGACAGCACAGTAGAGGCAGCACAGTAGAGGCAGCACAGTAGAGACAGCACAGTAGAGACAGCACACTAGAGGCAGCACAGTAGAGGCAGCACAGTAGAGGCAGCACAGTAGAGACAGCACAGTAGAGTCAGCACAGTAGAGACAGCACAGTAGAGACAGCACAGTAGAGACAGGAGAGTAGAGACAGCACAGTAGAGTCAACACAGTAGAGTCAGCACAGTAGAGACAGCACAGTAGAGACAGCACAGTAGAGTCAGCACAGTAGAGTCAGCACAGTAGAGGCAGCACAGTAGAGACAGCACAGTAGAGACAGCACAGTAGAGTCAGCACAGTAGAGGCAGGGCAGTAGAGACAGGAGAGTAGAGTCAGCACAGTAGAGACAGCACAGTAGAGACAGCACAGTAGAGACAGCACAGTAGAGACAGCACAGTAGAGGCAGGGCAGTAGAGGCAGGGCAGTAGAGACAGCACAGTAGAGGCAGGGCAGTAGAGGCAGCACAGTAGAGACATCTTGCTCATCACCTTTACTTGTTTCTATTGAATAGACACTGTGTTATCTCTGACTCCAGTCATCTATCAGTTTAACCTGGTGGCTAAGAGCAGCGACCTCAATTCAACCTTATTTAGGTCTACTTACCATTTATCCAACTACTCCATTGCCTCAATAGCAATGTAATGTACAGACTATAGTCTGTATTACCATTCAACAAGTATAGTGTATGTATAGATAGGCTACAGCTCTCTATAAATCATTAGACTGCAGATCAGAAGGTCCGCTGGTTCGAATCCTCCATATGTACGTCTGCAGTGAAAGTCTCCCGTTCCGAAATCAATGCGCGCTATTCAGATTTAATAAACAAACATATGTCCGTGCTACACGTGAGGAGTAATCGTTTGAGTGACATCTTCTTGGCTTGTTGTACGGTGGACACGCGATGAGGAAGATGCCGCTCACAGCTCAGGGACCACACTATTGAGTTCGAGCTCAGGGTTTCAGTGAACGAAATCAATAGCTGACATATTTGCCAACTCTTTCTCCGTAGCGGAACAAGCAGAGATGTGAACCACTCGTAAACATTTGCTTGTCCCTGTTGCTGTTATGAAAAAACGGCCAAATAAAACAAAAACGTCGAACATTGCCTCTCTTTGTTTTGAGAAAAGCGTCAATTAGATTCGACAGCACAAGCGCGTTGCACGACAGAAGAAGGATGGACAGTGATACGAGAACGTGTATTCCGAACGAGAGCGCGCTTCTGCGCGCAACACGGCAGAGAGTCCGTGAACGCGCACGGGGGGCTGTGCTCTGCTCTTTCTGCTCTCTGACCCCAGTGGTTGTCCCATCTCACTACACCGCTCCCCGGCGCTGTCAGATCGAGGCTGCTCTCTCTCTCTCTCTCTCTTTCTCTCTCTCTCTCCCTCGCTCCCTCTCCCCCTCCGCCTGTCTCGTTTCCACATGAGCCAGCCGAGGTCCCCTCGGGTCGAAGGTTCTGCCCTGTCCGCTCAGACTGCAACCCCCGCCGGCCACTAAAATCTGAATTCTCCTGCATGGATCTGCGTTCTTTGACAGCTTAGAGGGCAACACCGGCACGCGAACCGGCCAGAACGAAGGTAAATACACATTCACCTTTTCGCACAGCTTTGAAAATCGCAGGCATGGAAGGGGAAAAAAAAAAAAAAAAAAAACATGACACAATGCCGTAGGTTAGAGGTGGCTTGTCATTTACAAGGGAGAGCAAGAGGTTATTGCGGCGGATCGCTGACACGGATCCCGGCTCTGCATACCTCGAGCTACAAACAGAGTTCATGCCTTCATAGACCTTTTGTGTGTTATTGAAAACGGCAACGCTGTAAAAATCGGCGCGTAGATCGTAATGCGTGGAATGATGAGGGTCAACGTTCTCCCTCCATACGGGCAAAAGCCAGCAATATTTTTTTGTCAGAGTGCATTTATATGTCAAATGTCGCTTTTGGTTTTGAAGTTACAAGCGAGCAAGCTTGTAATAGAATATAGACGCGGCCGGACTCGGCGCGCAAGCTGTTGTAAAACCATTAAACGAATCTTAATCGTGAATTTTTAAATGCATGGCAGGTTTTTAGCAAGCTATGCTACTGTAGCTGCTGGTTGCAGGAAGCCATGGGCAATGCCGAGGTACTGTAAGTGCAATAGGATATTTCAGAATATACTGTAGACCTACATCTCGGTTGCTAATTCAACCACGTTTCTCAATGTTTGCTCCAACATATTTATTTTTCCACTGAGTGCTTCAAAGAGAGGCGAGTAAACTTGACAAGTGGCAACGTAGAATACAAAGGAAATTATAGTAGATTGCCTGTTTAATTTGACTGATGAATCGAAGGGGCAGTACGTACAATTTCGTGTGTGTCCGAGGCCTAAGTTGTTCAGGAGGGGAATTCACCGGAGGGAACCGTCAGGGCATGAACTCTTGGAAGCTTGGATAACTGGAACCTGGTCCTACGAGTTGCTACAATGTTTATAATTTCTTCGGGTGATGTTTAGGAAAACGTTTTTCCGTTGTCAATCATCCGCTCGTGCAACGTTTCGTAAAGATATTCAACCCCCCGCTTCAAGTCGCCGTTGTTCTGATTTCACCGTGAGTGATGGACGTGTAAAGTGAGGGTATGTGGCCCTTGCATCAGCATGACAGCATGCAAGAGGTCGCGTATAAAAAAAGCTCGCAGATGTGATATGAAGCCCACAGTGGTTACTTACTACAATCCATCACTAACTACAGACAAGAGATCCAGCAGGGTCGCGGAAGCTACAACCTAACCTCCTTCCTCATCGCTTTTTCCCCCTCTCCGGTAAACTCTCATTTCATTAGTTATTTATATCGCTAATAACCTTTTTATTTTCTCGCTGCAGAGGAAATTGTTGGATTATTTCTAAATAACCGTGTGTCTGTAAAAATAACGTATTTTGGCAATCCTTTGAACTTGCAACTGTGTTCAATGAAGAACAGTGAAACAAATGTGATGCGTGTGATGTTTTTGGACGTGAAATCTGCTAAAATGCGTTTCATTAAAATGTTAGCGGAGGCCGCGAGGTCCTTACCTATGTTTTAAAAGGCTGGACTGGCTGGAGTGAACCATACGTACAAATAGGTTGTTTAGCGTTTAATTTCAGTCCTATTTCCTCTATTTGGATTCGTTATTTATTAATTTGTAGACCACATGTTGTCCGTAATTATGTCTAAACTATGAATGATAGTCTAACAGAGATCATGTTTCACGTAGGAACACAAATGCGTTTATAGAAATCAGACCTTTAAACTTCAAAATGCAGCATTTTGAGCAGGTATGACTACTTATTCATTGGACATATTAAACAACAATTTTGTGATATTTCTATGATGTCCAGAACTCTGTCATTGTGAAAAAGGTGTCATTTCAACGTTCCATAAAATAATGGTAAAAATGTATTTCAGGGTGATGAATAAGCATATACTTAACATTGGAAAAGTATGTACACTAAATATATGAAGATATTTTCTAAAACAGACATTCCTCTCACGAGGTATATATTAACCCTGCTTGGGTTTCACATGTTATTTAAGATATATAACCCAGGGTTTAGCTGTGTTATTTAAGATATATAACCCAGGGTTTACCTGTGTTATTTAAGA
>BROE01000023.1:8912811-8916194 GCA_036571765.1 Plecoglossus altivelis | reverse complement strand
TGTGTGTGTTTCTCCTACTACGATTCACAGAATAGTTCTCCTCTTTCCTTTCATTCTATCTTTCACAGGAGTCATGGTCAAGCAAGCTCTGACGCTGTCTAAGTAAGCTAAGCTAATGATGCTTACCATTACGTTTTCCAAGGTGGCTAAGCTAATGATGCTAATCCTGATGCTATCAAGTAACGTTATGCTCAGTGAAACTTGACATTGTCTAGTGAAGCTAAGCTAAGGATGCTAACCGTGACATTGTGTAATGTAGCTAAGCTAAGAATGCTAACCTTGACATTTTCAAATGAAACTAAGCTAAGTATGCTAACCTTGGCATTGTCTAATGAAGCTAAGATAAGTATGCTAACCTTGACACTGAAGGGCATCTGACCATTTAATGAAAGGACGCACATGTGCACACTTGCACGCACACACAACTCTCCACCTGATGTAAAGGAACACACACACACATACAAACAGGAATGATTTAGCTGCCTTTAGGGACAATGTGCTAATGCACTAAAGAGCCATTAGTATAAATGGCCTAGAGTATGAGAAAGAGCCCTGTCTCTTTCCTCTGCTACCTCCCTCACTTTCCTGCTCTCTCTCCCTAGCCGTCCCATACTAACCGGGCTCTGGCCTGATAAAAACGCCTCGTGAACCACGCATCTTCTATCCCTCCGGGTGCCTTAGAAGTGTTTGTTTATTTCTATTCTGGCTCCTTCAAAACATCTATCTATCCTTACCCGCTATAGTGAGTTAATGAATTTCGATCAAACAAAAAACTTGATAACTAAGGAACCCATCCCTCGCTTTTTACCGCCGGCTGTATTTGGGCCAAAAAAATCGTTTATCCGTGCTAATTTATAACCCCCAACCCGCATTGACTCCGGTTATTATTTTTCAATCCAAACAAAAAGAAAAAAACGTCCGCATACTAACGCACTTAAGAGTATTGTGTAGCCAAAACCAAGACGTATAGAGTACGTTATATGAGGGAGAGGAGCGACCTGTCTCTTTGCGACGCTCTATACTGCTACCTCCCTCAACTTTCACTGCATAAGTTCTCCAAACTTTTTCTGAACCTCTCTCCCTCCTCTCTCTCCCCCTCATTTTCTATCTCCCTCTCTCCCTACCTCACCCCCTCTCCCCCCCCCTGCGTGGTCAGAGGCTCCCTCCTCTCCCCCCCCTCTCCCCACTCTCTCCCCCCCTCTGCCCCCTCTCTCCCGTCCTCTCGCCCCCTCTCTCTCTCCCTCTCTCGTCTCTCCTCCTCCTCGGCCATTCACGTTCATCCATCCGAAACATTGATTCCTTTTCTGTCTGCATACACCTGTTTCTCTCTCCTCTAGGGGTTCTACAACACACACACTATTTTCGTCTCCACTGCGAGACAAAATCATGCGGCAATGTCTAATATGGTCTCATACTCTGCAGGAAACAGCTAATATGGTCTTATACTCTGCAGGAAACACCTAATATGGTGTGTACGCTGCAGGAAACACCTAATATGGTCATGCACTCTGCAGGAAACACCTAATATGGTCATCCACTCTGCAGGAAACACCTAATATGGTTGCCGACTCCGCAGGAAACACCTAATATGGTTGTGTACGCTGCAGAAGCCAGCTACTATGGTCAACAGGTGTGCCGTTCCAGACTGCCTTGGGAACACTCTGGAATCAGATCGATGGTGGGAGATGGTTATAGACAGACGGCAGTTACAGAGTCCAACACACAGGCAAGCACACATACACACACAGGCAAGCACACACAAACACACACTCATACAGACACACACACACTCGCACACTCACATTCACTCTCACTCTCACATTCACACACACACACGCACACATACACACACACACACACACACACACACACACACTTGCACACTCACACACATACACACACACACACTCACTCAATCACACACGCACACACTCACTCAATCACACACTCGCTCACTCACACAGCATTACAGATTCAAGCTGCATACCCACGTCAATATAGATTTGACATCTGCACACACACACACATCCTTGATGGACCTCACTTTGTATATCCCTCAAGGTGTGTTATGCTGTCGTCAGACTTCCTGTCACTGTCCCAGTGTCCCATCACCTGCAGCATGATATGTCCCAAGCATCAGGTTTGGTTTGTGTGCGTGAGAGAGACGGGGTGTGTGACTGTGTGTTCTCCAACCTACTATCTCCTCCTCTCTCCTCTCCTCTCCTCCAACCTACTCTCTCCTCCTTTCTCCTCTCCTCTCCTCTCCTCCAACCTACTCTCTCCTCTCCTCTCCTCCTCTTCTCCTCCAACCTACTCTCTCCTCTCCTCCATCCTCCTCTCTCCTCCTCCAACCTACTCTCTCCTCTCCTCTCCTCCATCCTCCACTCTTCCAACCTACTCTCTCCTCTCCTCTCTTCTCCTCCAACCTACTCTCTCCTCTCCTCGAACCTACTCTCTCCTCTCCTCTCCTCCAACCTACTCTCTCCTCCTCTCCTCCAACATACTCTCTCCTCTCCTCCATCTTACTCTCTTCTCTCCTCCATCCTCCTCTCTACTCTCTCCTCTCCTCCATCCTCCACTCTTCCAACCTACTCTCTCCTCTCCTCGAACCTACTCTCTCCTCTCCTCCAACCTACTCTCTCTCCTCCTCTCCTCCAACATACTCTCTCCTCTCCTCCATCTTACTCTCTTCTCTCCTCCATGCTCCTCTCTCCTCTCCTCTCCTCCAACCTACTCTCTCTCCTCTTCTCCTCCAACCAACTGTCTCCTCTCTTCTCCTCCAACCAACTCTCTCCTCTCCTCTTCTCCTCCAACCTACTCTCTCCTCTCCTCCATCCTACTCTCTTCTCTCCTCCATGCTCCTCTCTCCTCTCTCCTCTATGTGTTTCTGATCATCCCATCATCTTCATCAGCATATTTCTTTGTTTCCAGGCTAAACTCATCAATCTTGTTGGATGAGATTCCAAACATGACCAGTAGAGAACAGAGAAGACAAGTTTTAGTGTGAGTGTGTGTGTGTGTGTGTGTGTGTGTGTGTGTATATATATATATGTAGAGCAACTGATTATTACACACATTCAGACACAGACAACAGGTACTGACAAGCCCCACAAACACAAGATCATGGCTGGTGAGACACACACGTGCCCCCCCCCCCACACACACACGTGACCACACCCCCCCCACACACACACACACACATACGTGCCCACACACACACACAGTTCATACACGCACATATTCACAATGCTAAGGGCCAGACTGGAGAGCCTAATTAACTAGAGAGACAGATGACCTTTCTTTCAGCTCTCTCTCTATGTTTCTTGCCTTACTTTATCTCTCTCTCTCTCTTTCTGTTCTCTCTTCTCATCTCTTTCTATGTT
>BROE01000023.1:8900311-8910311 GCA_036571765.1 Plecoglossus altivelis | reverse complement strand
ACGCATGTACTACCTGCAGACACACACACACACACACACACACACACCATGCTTATCTGTTTCAAGCGGGTCAATATCTCTCTCTCCGTGGACGCACCTGGAACAACCAGATGGTGGGAGAATGTGTGTGTGTGTGTGTGTGTATGTTGGTGTGTGTGTGTGTATGTGTGTGTGTGTGTGTGTATGTGTGTGTGTGTGTGTATGTTGGTGTGTGTATGTGTATTTGTATGTGTGTGTGTGTGTGTGAGAGAGAGAAAGGTGGTGTGTGAGAGCTAAACTGACTATGAGTACCATGCAGAGGCAAGATTAGAAAGTGAGGGTATTGATTCATATCTAGCACACACGCGTGCGCACACACAGATACTAATTAAAGTTTTGCAGTGAGAAAAATGAGTTTTGGACATGAACTAGACAGCTTCAGACCAGACATAATAGACCCTCTCAAAAGTGTTTGGTAGAAGGAATCATATAATCGATACTGTATAAGGTACATCCACATTACCCACACACTAACACACTAACACACACTAACACTTACACACACACACACACACACACTAAAACACACACTTACACACACACACACACACACACTGTATAAGGTACATCCACATTATCTACACACTAACGCACACTAACACACACACACACTAACACACACTAACACACACTATCACACACTAACACACACTGTATAAGGTACATCCTGTGTGTACATTACACACAGACACACACCTTAAACACACACACACACACCTGAAACACACACAGACACACACCTGAAACACACACAGACACACACCTGAAACACACACAGCAGACACCTAAAACACACGTACACACCTGAAACACACACACACCTGAAACACAACTAAAACACACACACACACCTAAAACAGACACACACCTGAAACAAGCACACAAAGAAGCACACGCACACACATGTCAAGGACCCTTTTTCACTGGAAGGCTCAGGGATTAAGAGCAGTGTCCAGTACGATGAATAATTCATGTTGCTGATGAACTCCTGAGAAATACCAGGAAGAGAAAAGCTGAATTATTCCTCAAGTAGCCATCTTGTCCCCTGCCTGCCCCCCCCACACACACACACAACCTGCCCCCCCCCTCCACACACCACACACACATAACCTGCCCCCCCCACACACACACCACACATGCACCATTGCCCCCCCCACACAACACACACACACAACCTGCCCACTCCCCCCCCCACACAACACACACATACCTGCCCCCCACCACACACACACATTCACACACACACACTCTGTATTGTACACACACACACATAAACTGCCCCCCCCCACACACACACACACATAACCTGCCCCCCCCACACACACATTAACCTGCCCCCCCCCACACACACACACAATACCTGCCCCCCCCACACACACACACACATAAACCTGCCCCCCCCCCCCCCACACACACACACACATAACCTGCCCCCCCCACACACACACACACACACACCTCCTGCCCCCCCCACACACACACAACCAGCGCATACACACAACCTGATGTGTGAGTCAGGGTGTGTGTGGTGTGTGTGTGTTGGTGTGTGCTGAGTGTGTGTGAATATGTATATGTGTCTGTGTCTGTGTCCGTGCGCGTGTGTGTGTACCTGACAGCAGTGTGTGTGTGTGTGTGTCAGGGAGAGTGTGTCTGTGTGTCAGGGAGAGTGTGAAGAAAGAGTGTGTTTGAGAGAGTGAGAGTGTGTGTGTCAGTGCGTGTGTGTGTTGTGTCATTGTGTGTGTGTGTGTCAGGGTGCTGTGTGACATGGTTGGTTTTTTTGTTTGTCAGGGTGTGTGTGTGTCAGTGTGTGTGTTGTGAGTGTCCAGTGTGTGGTGTGTTGTGTGTGATGTCAGTGTGTGTGTGTGTGTCTCAGGGTGTGTGTGTGGGTGTCAGGGTGTTGTGTGTGTGTGTTATGTGTTCAGGGTGCTGTGTTGCTGTGTATGTGTGCGTTGCTGTGTATGTGTGTGTGTGTGTGTGTCAGGGTGTGTGTGATTGTGTGTGTCAGGGTGTGTGGTGTGTGCTGTGTGTACTGTATGTGTGCTGCGTGTGTGTCAGCGGTAGTGTGTGTGTGACCTGTTCAGGGGTGTGTGCGTGTGTGTCAGGGTGTGTGTTTTTTTGTGTGTTCAGGGTGTTGTGTGTGTGTAGGGTAGTGTGTGTGTCAGGCAAGATCTCATTATGAAGCTCAGTTCATTATTCCTCCATCAGAAGCAAGAATGACCCGTGTAATTGTGGCCAACGACCAGGTTCTAATGCCGAAAAACACTACAGGTGTGTGTGTTGTGTGTGGTGTGTGTTGTTGTCTGTCTGTCTGATCTGTCTGTCTGTCTGTCTGTCTTGTGTCGGTGTCTGTGAGTAGCGGTCTTCGGTGTATAGTGTGTGTTGTGTGTGTGTGTGTCTGTCTGTCTGTCTGTCTGTCTGTCTGTCCTGTCCTGTGTGTGTCTGTGAGTAGCTGTCTGTCTTGTGTGTGTGTGTGCGTTGTGTATGCTCTGTCTGTCTGTCTGTCTGTCTGCTCTGTGTGCAGCTGTCTGTTGTGACTGTCTTGAGTAGACTGTGTCTGTCTGTCTGGTGTCGTGCGTGTGTGTGTGTGATATGATCTGTCTGTCTGTCTGTCTGTACTGTCTGTGAGTGTCCTTATGAGTATAGCTGTCTGTCTGTGTATGTGCGTGTGTATGTCTGTCTGTCTGTCTGTCTGTGTCTGTGTGTGTCTGTTTAGTGTCTGTGTGTCTGTCTGTCTGTTTTGTCTGTGTGTCTGTCTGTTCTGTGTGCTTGGCTGTGAGTAGCTGTCTGTCTGTTTGTAGTCTGTGATAGCTGTCTGTTCTGGTATGTCTGTCTGTGAGTAGCTGATCTGTCTGTTTGTGTCTGTGTGTATAAGAGAGACAGTTTCCTGTGAGACCTAGACTAGCCTTCATTTTAGACGAAGAATGACTCAAAAGGGTAGTAGAAGGGATGAAGGAGAAGGATTGGGAGGAGGGAGGAGGGAGAGGGAGGAGGAGGAGGAAAGGGAAGAGAGGAGGGAAGAGAAGATGGAGGGAGAGAGAGACAGAGGGTGGGGGAGAGGTTTTGGGGGAGAGGGAGACAAAGAGAGGAAAACAATCATATCAACCCTCTCTTCCTCCTTTCCTCAGGCTCTTCATCCTTCCATTACTCCTCCTCCTCCCCCTCTCCTCCCCTCCTTACCTTCCCACATCGTCCATTTTCCAACAGTCCTCCATTCTGCTCTTTAACCCTCTCCCTGCCCTTCTCTCCATCTCTCTCTTCCTCCCCCTCCCCTCTGCATCCTTTCCCCCACTTTGTGCTCTCTGTCCCTGCCCAAGCCTTCGCTGTTAGGATGCCAGTGTGACTGATCAGCACAACACAGGAGGTCTGCTCAGGTAACACCCCCCACCTGGAATCCATCATCCCTCCATCACCTCCTCTCATCCCTCCAATCACTCTCCATAACATCTCATCCCTCCATAACCTCCTCTCATCTCTTCTCATCCCCCTGTCACCTCCTCTCATCCCTCCATCATCCCTCCATCCCCTCCTCTCATCCCCCTTCACCTCCTCTCATCTCTCCCATCATCCCTCCTCTCATCCCTCCATCATCCCTCCTCTCAATCCCTCCATCATACATCCATAACCTCCTCTCATTCCTCCATCATCTCTCCTTCACCTCTTTTCATCCTTCCATCATCCCTCCATAACCTCCCCTTCATCCCCCCCCTCACTCCCTCCTCTCATCCCTTCTCTATTTGTGCTCCTTAATCACGCCGTCCTTGTCATCATCTCGCTGAGTTCTTTCATCTTTCACTGTCCCTCCGATAAGTGTGTTTATTTCCCTCCCCTCCTCTCCCCTCCTCCCTAGTAACAACACACAGGAGGAGCAGATGAAGGACGCAGATGGGAGGGGGGAGGAGGAGGAATGTGAGTGCTGCTGTGTGTGTGGTGTGTGTGTTGTGAGTGAATGTGTTCCTGGATATTTGTGTGTGTTATGTAACAATGGCGTCTTGTCCATGACATCTTGCTACAGGCCAGATAATCAGTGTAGAGTCAACCTGCTGTCTGGGACTGTGGCCTGCAACATGATAAGACTGTCCAACACACACACAGGATAACACACATAAACACACACGCATAACCACCACACACACCACAATAAACACACACACACACTCACAATAACACACACACACACAATAATGACACACAATAAACACACACACACAATAATGCACACACAATAACACACACACACACACACAAATATAATACACACACATCTAACACACACACATGATAATGAACACAACACATAACACCACACACACACACGATAATGCATCACACACACACACACACACACCGACGTACATACACATTACATTGATTAATACACACACAATAAACACACAACTGGATAATACACACACAGACACAATAACACACACACACACACAAATACCCTAGCACGCACAGATTTTCAGCATACACTCAGATGCAACATACAAACACACACACACATTTATGTAATTCCAGAAAGTAGGAGCATTAAAGGCAATGACCTTAGTCCCAGGAGACCAACCTCATGACGAGATTTGCTCATCACATGGGACAAACACACACATCACACACAACACACACATCACACACATCACTCACACAACACACAAACACACACAGAGAGACAACACACACAACACAAACACACACACGCAACACTCACACAACACACAAACACACACAACACACACAGGCTGGGGTAATCTACTAAGAACAGAGCTTCAATGTGTCATGTCATCCAAAAGAGAGAGAGAGGAGAGAGAGGAGGAAGAGGGGAGAGAGAGGGGAGGAAGAGGAGAGAGAGGGAGGAAAGAGGGCGAGAGAGCAAATGAGAGAAAGAGAGAGAAAAAAAAAAAAAAAAAAAAAAAAAAAAAAAAAAAAAAAAAGAGAGAGAGGGGAGAAGAGGGGGAGAGAGAGGGGAGAAGAGGGGAGAGAGAGATGGAGGGGTAGAGAGAGAGGGTTGGGTAGAAAGAGAGAGGGGAGGCAAGAGGAAGAGAGAGAGACACGAGGAGAAGAGAGAGAGGGAGGAAGCAGGAGAGAGACAGGGGAGGAAGAGGGGAGAAGAGGCGAGAGGAAGAGGGGGAGAGAGAGACGCGAGAGAAGAGAGAGAGGGGAGGAAGAGGAGAGAGAGAGGGGAGGAAGAGGGGAGAGAGAGGGGAGGAAGAGGGGGAGAGAGAGACGCGAGAGAAGAGAGAGAGGGAGGAAAGCAGGGGAGAGAGAGAGGGGAGGAAGAGGGGGAGAGAGAGACGCGAGAGAAGAGAAGAGAGAGAGGGGAGGAAGAGGGGAGAGAGAGGGGAGGAAGAGGAGAGAGAGAGACGCGAGAGAAGAGAGAGAGGGGAGGAAGAGGAGAGAGAGAGGGAGAAGAGCGGGAGAGAGGAGGCAGAGGAAGACGGGGAAAGAGAGAGAGCGAGAGAAGAGGAGAGAGGGGAGAAGAGGGGAGAGAGAGGGGGGAAGAGGGGATGAGAGAGACGCTGAGAGAAGAGACGAGAGGGGAGAAGAGGGAGAAGAGTGGGAGGAAGAGGAGAGAGAGAGACGCGAGAGAAGAGAGAGAGGGGAGGAAGAGGAGAGAGAGAGGGGAGGAAGAGGGGGAGAGAGAGACGCGAGAGAAGCAGAGAAAGAGGAGGAGAAGAGGAGAGGGGAGGAAGTGGGGGAGAGAGAGAGAGAATAGAGAAGAAGAGAGAGAAGAGAGACGAGAAGAGAGAGAGGGGAGGAAGAGGGGGAGAGAGAGACGCGAGAGAAGAGAGAGAAGAGAGAGAGGGAGAGGAGAGAGAGAGGGGGAGAGGAAGAAGGAGAGAGAGCGACGCGGAGAGAAGAAGAGAAGATGAGAAGGGAGGAAGAGAGAGAGAGAGACGCGAGAGAAAAGAGAGAAGAAGAGAGAGGAGGGGAGGAAGAGGAGAGGAGAGAGACGCGACAGAAGAGAGAGAAGAGAGAGAAAGAGAGAGACGGGAGGAAGAGGGGAGAGAGAGAGAAGAGAGAGAAGAGAGAGAAGAGAGAGAGGGGAGGAAGAGGAGAGAGAGAGACGCGAGAGAAGAGAGAGAAGAGAGAGAAGAGAGAGAGGGGAGGAAGAGGAGAGAGAGAGAAGAGAGAGAAGAGAGAGAAGAGAGAGAGGGGAGGAAGAGGGGGAGAGAGAGACGCGAGAGAAGAGAGAGAAGAGAGAGAAGAGAGAGAGGGGAGGAAGAGGAGAGAGAGACGCGAGAGAAGACGAAGAAGAGAAGAGAAGAGAGAGAGGGGAGGAAGAGGAGAGAGAGAGACGCGAGAGAAGAGAGAGAGGGGAGGAAGAGGGGGAGAGAGAGAGGGGAGAGAAGAGAGAGAGGAGAGAAGAGAGAGAGGGAGAGAAGAGAGAGAGGGGAGAGAGAGAGAGAGGGGCAGGATAGAGACAAATAGGCTGCGAACGAAGAATAAAAAAAACGAAAGAAAAAAAAGAGTCAGTGACAGTTAGAGAAAAGGGGGATGAGGAAGGAGGGATGAGGGAAGGAGGGATGAGGGAAAGGAGGGATGAGGAGAAGGAGGGAGGATGAGGGAAGGAGAGATGAGGGAAGGAGGGATGAGGGAAGAAGGGATGAGGGAATGAGAGGGGAGGAAGGAGAGATGAGGAAGGAGGGATGAGGGAAGGATGGATGAGGGAAGGAGGGATGAGGAAGGAGGGATGAGGGAAGAGGGATGAGGAAGGAATGGGATGGAGGGAAGAAGGGATGAGAAGGAGGGATGAGGAAGAGAGATGAGGGAAGAGGTAGTTGAGGGAAGGAGAGATGAGGGAAGAAGGGATGAGGGAAGGAGGATGAGGAAGAGAGATGAGGGGAAGGAGGGATGAGGGGAAGGAGGGATGAGGGAAGGAGGGATGAGGGAAGGATGGATGAGGGAAGGAGAGATGAGGGTTAGTAAAGGGTTGTTAGTAAATAGGAGCTGATAAAAAGGAACTCCAGGAACAAGAGGAAATATTTCTGAGGACAATGAAGGAAGATAAGGAGGAGGAAAAAGAGGAGGAAGAGGAGAGGAGGAGAAGAGGAAGGCAAAAGGGCGCAAATACAATTGCTGAGTGCACTTTCACTTCTTTTCGTCCTAAAATCTTTGGGTCCTGAGGCGTTTAAGCAGCTGAACAGAGAGGGTAACTTTTTTTGAGGGGGACGGGGGGGAAGGCGTGTACACACATACACCACACACACACACACACACACAGAATCGATTTGAATTGAAAAAGTGACAAAGATGAATGTAAAACAATAGACTCGCAAGGGCTTCAACGCTGAATTTCTAATTGTGTTCTAATGTAGTGTTCGTCTTCGGCTACTGGACAGCTGTCTGTCATCTAACTGACAAGTCTGGAGAGGAGAAGAGAGAGGAGAGAGGAGAGGAGAGAGGAGAAGAAAGGAGAGGGAGGAGAGAGGAGAGGAGAAGAAAGGAGAGGAGGATGAGGAAGAAGAGTGGAGAGAGGAGAGAGGAGAAGAAAGGAGAGGGAGGAGAGGAGAAGAGAGTGGAGAGAGGAGAGGAGAAGAAAGGTGAGGGAGGAGAGGAGAAGAGAGTGGAGAGAGGAGAGGAGAGAGGAGAAGAAAGCAGAGGGAGAAGAAGGGAGAGGGAAGAGAGGAGAAGAAAGGAGAGGGAGGAGAGGAGAGAAGAGGGGTGACAGAAGAGAGAGGCGAGAGAGGACAAGATAAAAGAGAAAAGCGTAAGAGAGACTGGAGTGAAGACTTGCACCCCAAATTTCTAATAGCTTTGCCACCTGCAAACAGCATCTAATAGCTACCACCATCAATGTGATGCAGGGGAGAGAAGCGGGGGGCGAGGGGGCGAGAGGGGCGAGGGGGCGAGGGAAGAGGGGCGAGGGAAGAGCGGAGAGAGTGCACCATGACACCCAGCCAGTGATGAATCGTCTGTCCAGCGAAAGGTAGATTGTGTATGAATAGAAAAAGCATGATCGATAGTAAGCAGCTCCTAAGCTGTTGTGGTCCTGCTGAAAGCGTGCTTGGGTTGTGTGAGTGGAGCAGACTTGACTACAGAGAGAAGGAGGGAGAGATGGAAGAGAGAGGGAGAGGGAGGGAGGGAGAGATGGAAGAGAGAGGGAGAGGGAGGGAGGGAGGGAGAGATGGAAGAGAGAGGGGATTTTTTTTTACCCTGGCTGTGTACCACCAGTTAAAACTGTGACAGCAAACACTTTGACACACACACACGATCATACACACACACACACACACAATAATACACACACACACACACGATGCATGTCTGGGACAAGAACACACGTGTGTCTGAACACACCGAGCCGTGAGTTAGCACGATAGCCAGTTAGCACGATAGCCAGTTAGCACGATAACCTGTTAGCACGATAGCCTGTTAGCACAATAGCCAGTTAGCACGATAGCCTGTTAGCACGATAGCCTTTTAGCATGCTGACTCATCCCGAGGACGAATACATGAATAATGTGTGTCTGTGTTTACGCTCTGTCAGTCTGCTGGTTCTGGCGCCGCCTGAGGTAAAGGACAGTGTTGACTAACCAGAAGACCTCTCTCCCTCCATCTCCCCCCAAACCAACTCTCTCTCTAACTCCCCCATTTCTCACCCGACTCCCCCTTCGTTTCCCCTTTTGTTGACCGTTTCTTCTTTTCATCTTGTCGTTTCTCCTTCTCTCTGTCTCGCTCCCTCTCTTTCTCCCCTCTCTCTCCCCCCCCCGCCTCCCCCTCCCCATTTGAGACGGTAACAGCGCCAGGAAATGACAGCACAGGCGACCGGCAGGTCCCATTGTCAGCAGCGACAGGTCCCTTGGTGTCTCGCTGCCACCAACGCGTTCTGGCGCTACGCTAATTAGCATCAGGCTAATTACCGGGACCAGGGTCCTCCCTTATGTAAGCGGCATGCTACGGTACGCTAATTAGCATTTAACGTTTTGCCAGAACATCATGGTCAAGCTAAATTAACGTATGGGCTAATTTGCCCCCAGGTTGTAGAGTCCACGTGTGAGTAACCAAGTCGAATATACCGCCTGTATTTTAAACTAGCCTAGCACACAGCCAGCACGTTGTCAGCATGGCGTCAGGAAACCAATTTAGCCTGGCGTAACGCTAGCACGCCCCGCTATATGTGGCTGTCAAGGAGCTAGCTGAACCTCCTACGTAGCGCTCTGAGGCTGTCGGTTACTAGCCAACTGAAGAGAAGCGATGTGAGAGGGTTCGGGGAGAGTGTCAGATGGAGGTAAAGCGATGTGAGAGGGTTTGGGGAGAGTGTCAGATAGGGGTAGTCTGCCATGGCAAGCTCTATGGAGGGAGACAGGGGGAGGAGGAGAGAGAGAACAAGAGAGATGAGGGATGACAAGAGAGAAGGAAAGAGAGAGGATGAGAGAAGGAAAGAGAGAGGAGAAGAGAGAAAGAACGAGAGAGGATAAGAGAGAAGGAAAGAGTGAGAAGAGAGAAGGAAAGAGAGAGAAAGGCTAAAAGAGAAAGAGAGAGGCTAAAAGAGAGAGACGGAGAGACTAAAAACAGAGAGCGTGACAGAGAGAAACAGACAGAAACAGACAGACGAGAGCGACAGAGTAGAGCGGAAGTGAAGCCATGCTGCCCCTGGCTGTGTCCCAGCGCTCATGTCAACCCCAGACTCTTCCTGTGTTCGTCTGTGTCTTCACCTGCGCTCGTGGTCGCCTGGGTAATTACCTGCGCTCGTGTTCGCCTGTGTATTTATCTGCACCCGAGTTTGCCTGTGTAATAACCTACATGAGGGGTTAGGATGAGGGGGATGATGAGGGGATGAGGAGAGGGATGATGAGGGGGTGATGAGAGGGATGATGAGGGGATGAGGAGAGAAGTGAGGGGATGAGTAGAGGGATGGTGAGGGGATGAGGAGAGGGATAATGAGGGGATGAGGAAAGGGATGATGAGGGGATGAGGAGAGGGATGAGGAGAGGGATGATGAGGGGATGAGGAGGGGATGAGG
>BROE01000023.1:8863983-8874334 GCA_036571765.1 Plecoglossus altivelis | reverse complement strand
AGGATGAGGACTGGGGGAACGGGCACGAGGGTTAGGCCTTGGTAAAGCCATCTACCAGGAGAGCTGTCTGTTGGTCGTGTGTGTGTGTGTGTAGATGTGTGTGTGTGCCGTTGTCGAGAGAGAGAGTGATGTGTGGTGAGAGAGAGCAAAGCTTGTCTGTTGCGAGAGTAAGAGAAGAGAGTGTGTGTGTGCGCATGGTGTATGAAGAGAGAGAGTGCTGTGTCTGTGTGTATGGAGAGACAGAGTGTGTGTGTGTGGTGTGGGAGAGAGAAGAGTGTGTGTCTGTGTGTATTGAGAGACCATGTAGTAGTGTGTCGTGTGCTGTTGTTTTCGTAGGGGAAAGCAGAGAGAGTGTGATGTGATGTGGTGTGTGTGGTGAGAGAGCGAGAGTTTGTGTGTGTATATGAGAGAGAGTGTGTTGTTGTGTGTGTGTATGAGAGAGGAAGTAGATGTGTGTGTGATGTGTGATGTGTGTGTGTTTTTGTGTGTTTGTGTGAGTGTGGTGTGTGTATATGAAGACAGAAGTAATGAGAGACAGTGTTGATGTGTAGGAGAGAAGTGTGTGTGTGCGTTCCTCACAAGACCCACCATCCTTCTACCAGGTCCTGTTGGTAAACCATGAGGCGAGGCAGCGGGCTGGACGCTCGGCAGCGAGGAGCGGAGCCTCTATCTCTGAGACAGCAGGTCCACTCCAGCAAGACTGTAGCACAGTGAACCTGGCAGGGTCAGCCGTGTCCATTCCCTGCACCCTTACTCGCAACTGGGGAGGAGAGGGGGGAGAAGAGAGGTACTCACGGTATTTTGCTCTCTGGGGTTGCATGAGAAGGGAAGAGAGAGTGTATTTCACTTGGGGAGGAAGGACAGGTTGCACAAAACCCTTATCATAATCTACTCTGATCTAACCATACACAAGCACACAGCACACGACTAACACGATGGGACTGAGTTCAACACACACACACGATAGGACAGGTCACACACACACACATCACAGGTAAACACACACATTACAGGTAACACACACACACACCGCTGTTGGGAAGGTCACACACACACACAGGACAGGTCACACACACACACACACACACACACACCACACAACAACACACAACACACACACACAAACACACACGACACACACACACCACACACAACACACACACGCTTGGCAAGGCGCCGCAGGAAGCGGTAGGAGACAGGGATGTTGATGTCGAAGCTCAGCGTCTGAAGGATACTCGTCTCCATGGAGATAAGCTCCTCCCTCTTGTAGGCGTCGTCACAGATGTACAGGAAGTCGTCCACGCAAGGAGGAGAGCGCTCCTGGAGGGAGGGAGGAGAGACGGGGGAGGGAGAATACGGAGGGAGGGAGGGATACGGAGGGTTGGAATATGGGTTATGCATCAGTGGGATCAAACAAACATCTCTGGAAGATCCTTTCCAGCTGGATGGTGTGTGTGTGTGTGTGACTGTCCTCTGTGATGTTGTGTGTGTGTGTGTGTATGTAATGTGTGAACTGTCCTCTGTGTGTGAGACCTGTCTCTGTGTGATAGTGTGTGTGAGACCTGTCCTCTGGTGTGTGTGTGTGTGTGTGATAGACCATCGTGCCTTGGTGAGTGTGTGTGTGTGGTGAGACCTGTCTCTGTGTGTGTGTTGTGTGGTGTGTGTGTGTGAGACCTGTCCTCTGGTGTGTGTGTGTGTGTGTGTGTGAGACCTGTCCTTAGTGTGTGTGTGTGTGTGAGTGTGATGTGAGACTGTCCTCTGTGTGGTGTGTGTGTGTGTGTGTGATATCTCGTTGTGTGTAGTGTGTCTCACCTCACAGAACTTGGAGAGTTATGAGCATGGCGGTGGACCCAATGAGCTGCAGAGCCTCTCTGTTGACAGGGCAGGCAGACAGGTACAGGTCTGTCAGCTTCACAGCCAGGTACAGGGTCTCATGGTTCAGCTCAAAGTTCTCCTGCAAGCAAGCAAGCACACACACCGCACGTCGTGCGCTTTAGCGCCTACTGACATTAAGCACAACACACACAGCGCGCACGCCACAACTAGCTCACCTATGTAGATCAGAATATACAGTTCACAACAAAACACCATTATACTTTGCATTGAAGAGATATGGATTTCCACAAACACAGTCTCACTAGGACCCAGGAGCAGAAAGAGCACCATGGCAACAGTGTTGAGGCCTAACCCTAACCCTAACAGCATACCAGAGGGGCTCTGATCGGCCAGGCACAACACCTGAGGACTTTCACAGCCGTCCAGCAGTAGGGACCTCATCCGCTGCGAGTTCAGAAACCTGTGGGGCTGCTGGTCATGTAGGTTCACGGCACAGGGAGACTGCTACGCTGGGGGGAGGGGAGAGCAGGGGGGAGGGAAATGAGGAGGGAGAGAGAGAGAAGGGAAGGGAGAGAGGAAGAGGAGAGAAGGGAAGTGAGAGGGAGAGAGAGAGAATGAAAGAGAGGGAACAGGACTGGGAGAGGAGTGAAGAGGAGGACAAAGGAAGGAGGGAGGGAAGACGGACACGAGGGGAAGGAAGGGGGAGAGGTTGAGAGAGGGTGAAGAGAGGGAGGTGGGTGGAGAAGAGGAGGATACGAGAGTGGTGAGGGGTTGAGAGAGGGAGGGTGGGGAGAAGAGAAGGGAGGGGGATAGGCCTTCAATATAGAAAGGGGGAGGGAACAAGGGGGAGAGAGGGGAGATGAGGGAAGAGGGAAGGGAGGAAGGTGATAGGTAGAAGGAGGTGGGAAAGACAGAGAGGGTATGAGCAGACATGAAAGGAAGAGAAGGTTCAGGAGATTACAGGTATGAACTTTGATGTTCAAGTCGCTGCTCACAATATGACTGTAACGCAGATGTTGTTGTGTTGTGTGACTGTGTGTGTGAGACTGTGTGACTGTGTGTGAGACTGTGCGTGTGTGTGTGTGAGTGTGAGAGTGTGTGTGTGAGAGTGTGTGTGTGTGAGTGTGTTACCTCTCGTTGTTATGAGGCTCACGTCTAAAGAATGCTCCTTGGTGGTCCTCAGCAGTGGAAGAAAGAAGAACATCACTCTGGTGCTGGGAGTCTATATCAAACTGCTCTGGGATCTGGAGGGAGACAGCAAGGAGAGAGGTCAAGACAAGAGAGACAGGAGGGTGGAGAGACAGGAGGGTGGAGAGACAGGAGGGTGGAGAGACAGGAGGGTGGAGAGACAGGAGGGTGGAGAGACAGGAGAGTAGAGAGACAACTCCAGGTAAAGGGAAAGAGAGGAGAGAGAAAAATAAAAATGAAAACCAAAGCCACATTCGCTCCTCCTAATGTTGTGGTCTCCGACTCTGGCTAGACTCTGGGAGCAGGAGCAGGGCATCCTGACTGGGACTACAAAAGGGTGTCCAGTGAGCCCTCTCTGTTACCATGACGATGAGCAGGCTCTCATACCTGAGGTCTCTGCAGGTGGGGGGGTAGCTCTCTACGCGGGGGGGCCTCCAGGGTTCCCAGGGCCTCCACTGGGGGGGTCGCTACCCTCTCATCCTCCTCTCCCTCCTCCTCCTTCCTCTCCTCCTTCCTCTCCTCCTTCCTCTCCTCCTTCTTCACCTCTTCTGGTCCTTCTGAGCTAACAGAGGAAGACCTGGAACACAGAGGACTGTTAGCATCAGAGAGAAGCAATATAGCTATAACACACAGGGGAGGGAGAGAGAGAGGAGAGAGAGAGAGAGAGAAAACATGCGTGTGTGAGACAGTACGTGAGTGTGTGTGTGTGAGTCTGTCTGTCTGTCTGTCTGTCTGTCTGTCTGTGTCTGTCTGTGTGTGTGTGTGTGTGTGTTACTTCTTCAGGTTGGCCCGGTTCTTGGACAACCCCTTGCCAGAGGTGGATGTCTTCTTCTGGACCTTCGACCCCGCCTCCTTCTTACGGCCTGGCAGGGAGAAGTGGAGCTTGCTGGCCTGAGAGACAGAGAGAGAGCGAGAGCGAGAGAGAGCGAGCGAGAGAGCGAGCGACACAGTGAGAGAGAGATGGGAGAGAGAAGCAGACAGAGAGAGACAGAGACAGAGAGAGAAAGCAGGACAGTAGAGCAGAGAGACCAGAGAGGGGATAGACATGAGATTTGATGCCAAGCTTAAAAGTATGCCTGTTTAGCGCCTCTCAGTCAATGTCTGGAGTGCCTTGTGTGGCAGAATGCACAGGATGTCTCCCCCACAAGCATACTATCCACAGGGGGCCACACGTACCAGGAGTCCTCACACTACACACACACACACACACGACACACACCACACCCACACATCACACACAGCACACACTACAGAGCAACACACACACTCACACAAAAAAACACACACAAAAAAAAAAAAAAAAAAAAAAACACACACACACACGTGCCGGCAAAGTCAAATGTACTCCCTCTACACTTCCTTCGACAAGACATCGACCAACAGCCTGTCAGAAGGATGTTTCAATTCTCTGAGGAGACGGTCTCATCCAACCTGCCTTCCACCTCTTGGGCCTCGTATCCACTACGAAGAGGCTGGGCCTCGTATCCACTACGAAGAGGCTGGGCCTCGTATCCACTACGAAGAGGCTGGGCTTCTGTTCTCTCTGAACGACAGAGAGAACAGAAGCCCAGAAGCCCCCCCCCCCTCAAACATCAGTCACGGTCGAAGGATGGCGAGTTTGACGGAGTGTTACTCACATTGGTGATGTCACCGAAAGCTGCTCTCTTCTTCGGAGCTCCCTGAGGTGGCGGGGAAGTTCTCTTTACCTGGAGGGGGCCTTCCTGCTGTGACACACACACACACACACACACACACACAGTGAGACAGAGACACTGTGAGACAGGGACACAGTGAGACAGAGACAGACACACAAGACAACAGACATATAGACAGATAGACATGAGGACAAACAACTGGACAAAGGGACAGACCCACGCACATGTCAACTACGAAAGAGAGAACTAGACAGACACAGAAACACACACAAAGAGACAGACACCGACAATCGATTTCGCGTGGTGGATGACGCAACGCGACAGAAGAGACAAAATAGACCACAAAAAGAGGATAGAAAAGAGAACCACCAGAAGTACGACAAGATCAGAACAAGCACACAGCACAGACAGACAGCAGGGCAGACAGACACGACAGGACACAGACGACAGCCAGATCGGGGTTGGATTCAGGCGACAAACGAGAGTACTAGAGGTCAGGAGTAGACACCAATGGACACAGGCACACACACACATTGTGGCAGTAGTACACACACACACACATTTAAATGTCTAACACTCTTGGCGACAAAGAAGCGCAGCTCTAACAAATGACACCTTCGTCGGGAATCTATTAGGAAACAGGACTACTTGTCCCCAACACGAAATAACAGTTTAAGCTTGTTAAGTGTGCAATCTCACTAACTTTGTTCCCTCGTTTGGTGAACCAGGTTCATGACACCATGACAGTGTTGAAGCCTATTTAGCTTGCTAGTCCAGCTCCGTAAACAAAACAAAACAAGTTCGGCTAAGTCATCGCTGGCTGTTGCAGGTCGTGTCTGTAAGTGACGTCCATTACCTGGTTCTCCGTGGCCTTCCCGTGCAGTTTCGGTATCCTGCTACCGGCCGTAGGTCCGGGTTTCTTTCCCCTGGTGAAAGGCATGGTGTCCGTGTCCTGGTCGCAATCTTAGTAGGGTGCAACGGGTATACTAGCAGCTTTATCCTAGATGATCCCCCCCAAAAAAATGCAATAAAATGAGCGGGGAACATTTGAAAATAACGACGTAGTCGAGCCGTAACTTCACCTTGCTTTGTTGATAACTAACGCGACTTACCTCTCAAGGTAGAACTACGATCTACTAGCAGACTGAAGTGAACGCATGTAAATCTTTACCAACGACTCAAAGCAGCGAAATGTTGGAGAAAATCACTTTGATCTTACCTCGTTTGACGATCTCGCAGTGAGTTCAACCAAAACCTTCGTCCCTATAAAAGTAACGTGAATCATACAATTAATCCCACGGTTTAGACTTCGGACAAGTTCACTCTGCGACCTCGTAACAAAAGTGTGCCGCTGTTACATCCAAACCTGAAGGGAAAGACGCTGATTGGCTGAAAATCGTGCGCAGCTGTCCTATCCGCACGTAGCTAGGATGCGGTTGTCGAGGGGAGGCGGCCGCAGAATTTTCAAACTCCTTAGCAACCAATCAGATGTGAGCTAAGAGGATTTTTTTGTTGTTGACTTTGGCATCAGATTGCAAACGCCCACTGTTAAATCCCTACTGTCGACCTGACAAACAATGTCCTTTAAAGTAATACCTAAGATGTATTTAAATGTATTTCATATTTCATAACTTGGGCAAATGTTTCTCAAACTGTCAGCTCTAAGTCAGTTGCTTCGTCGTCTGGTTTTATAGTTGTCTCCCTTTTTCTATATTTGAACGACTGTCCCGGGTTGAAAAAATATATTTATTCCAGGACACGAATATCTTCTTCTTTTTTAATGGATTTCTCAATTTGAACTCCACAGTCTCACATAAAACGTAATTTCTACATTTTACTGCTATGCTAATGTCCTGATACTAGCTATGTTCAACCAATTTAGTGTCAAAGAACGTGTAAAACTGCTCACATTAGCCATTGAACGGTAGAAAAAATACGGAGGCCTAGTTCCGCCCCACCCTCAACCCTCGCATACAGAGGCCTCACACTCACAAACACACACACAAACACACAAACATACACACAGGAAGTGATTCTCACAGCTATCTGTCACACCATTTCCTCATTGAACAACACTTCCATCCCAGACAAACCCAGCACAGCACATGTTTCTTCTTGGTCTGCAGTTTACACAGGCGGTGAGTGGCTATCCACTTCCTCTCCCTTCCTTCCTTCCCTCTCTCCTCTCCTCCTCCTACCTTCCACTCACCTGCTCCTCCTCCTCCTCTCCCCTCACTCCTTCACCTCCTCTTATCCACTTCCTCTTAGAGTAAAGTGATGAACTGTCTCTCCTCTAACGAACGATTGCTAAATGACCTTGGCGGAGTTGGAGAAATGGTGACAAAATATTTGTACTGCTGCCATTAAAAAACCCAATCAGAAGATTAGCATCTTCAAACAGACTACAGCCTTCCCAATGAAGATGGGATTTTATGACTGAGAGCTCAACGGTTTGTAAATAAAAACATGTTTTTTCTTCTACTGAGGCTAAAAAGGAGCAAACATGCTCCTAAAGGTCAAGCTTCCATGTTTACCTCCTCCCCTCCTTTCCTCTCTCCTCCTTTCCTCTCTCCTCCTTTCCTCTCTCCTCCTTTCCTCTCTCCTCCTTTCATCTCTCCTCCTTCCCTCTCTCCTACTTTCCTCTCTCCTACTTTCCTCTCTCCTCCTTCCCTCTCTCCTTTCCTCTCTCCTTTCCTCTCTCCTTTCCTCTCCCCTCCTTCCCTCTCTCCTCCTTTCCTCTCTCCTCTCATCTCTCCTCCTTTCCTCTCTCCTCCTTTCCTCTCTCCTCCTGCCTCTCTTCCTTTCATCTGCTTTCCTCTCCCCTAGTCCCCTCTTATTCCCTTCCTCCCCTCCTCTCTCTCTCTCTTTCTCTCCCCTCCTCTCTTCTCCTCTCTTCTCCTTCCCTCTCCTCTCTTCCCTTCCCTTTTCCTCTCTTCCCCTCTCTTCCCCTCTCCTCCCTGTCTCCTCCCTCATTTCTCCTTCCCTTTGTCCTCGCTTCCGTCAAGCGATTGTTTTCACTCGTCTTTCGGCCCAACCGGGTCAAATATGCTTTGTTCGTTTACCAGTGGGGCGCCCTTGATTCGGCTCAAACAGCATCACCGTCCCATTGGGCAGCAGCCAAAAAGCATCAACAGTGAGGCGAATCAAGGCTACCCCATGCCTGCTCTGGTGCATTTGATCCTCCTCCGTCTCAAGTCGAACCCCCTGAACGAACAGCAGGGGGACGGAGAGAAACGAAGGAGGCATCGAATCGTAAGTGAAGATGGATGCCCAAATCCAGAGAGACAGAAAGCCATGTTATGTTATGAGCAGTGGAAACCTCCAGAGCTACATCACATGCACGGTGATGATTTCATCGGGCTCTGAATCATCACGCTCCCTGGTGGTGATATCATCACCGGGTTTGGCGGGTTGTCCGGGCGCAGATTAGGAAGGTTGGAAGGAGAGACGGTCCCACACATGGATTCTGTTACCTTCTGGAACATTCCGTTGCCCCTTGGAACACACTGAAGCGGGGAGCTGAGGGCGAGAAGTCTCTGTGAAGATTTATGTTGAATCCTGAAAAGGATCTTTGAGTGACGGGATGGCAAGAGAACAACACACCAGCACTAGATGAAGACATGCTTTGTGTCAGCGCCATTGAGCGTTTTTTACATCTCAATTCAAAAACTTGGACGGCGTGCGATTGGTCGATCGAAAACCGTTTCAAAGCACGTCCGAAATCATTATTTCAGTTCCGTGGAAACCTTTTCAAACAGGCGTTCATTTATCATGTCAGCGAACCACAAACTTCCTGTCACTCGCCTCACTTCCTGGAACCGAGCACACAGTCTGAAGAGCCTCAGCCACACTTACTTTCCATCCTGTGTCTGTTTAGCAGCAACACCTCCTGACTGAAACCATGGCTGTTCAGAGGGTCGTTCGAACGGCATCAAAGTTCACCATGCCGCGTAAGTTTACGGACGTTCGTTTTCCCCTGCGTGTTTAAACGGTCCTTTTCTCCCCACCCTGCAGGTCCGGTTTCGATGAAGTCCGCCAGCGAAAAGTCAGAACCTGGCTCAGACCACGTCGGGCTTCCGAAGGTTCCGGAACACAACGACGGTTCCGCCGCCGTCGTCGATAGCTACGCCCAGGACCTGGTCCAGAGGATCCTACAGGGGGCTGGGTCCCAGGGGGTCCGATGCCCCCCAGGGCCTCCCCAGGACAGGCAGAGCCTGGTGGGACAGCTGGCTTCTCTTACCTTCCAGGTCTCTCTGGAGGAGGTGTCTGAAAGACGTGGAGCCGATGCAAAGGAAGATCCTGGATGTCTGGGATCTTCCATGTCCGCCTCCAGGAACGCCCCATCCTGCTGCCCGTCCCAACCCCAGCACGGCCTCCCCAACGCTGGATCCCTGGACTACCCTGACGCCCCCCCGACCACCCCTCTCCTCCCAGAGATGGTGAGGAGCCGGGACAGCTTCACCCGGAGGCTGAAGGGGGGTCTAGCTAACGAGTTCCTGCCTTCACCCTCGCCCCCGCCCCCCACCCCCAAGGAGGAGACCATCGAAGGGCTGAGGTCGAAGGTCGCCTCGGAGCCCAACCAGGACTTTGTGGGGCATCTTTTGTGCTCGTTGTCTTTAGAGACCTCCGAGAGAGGAAAGGACATCGTCTGCGAACGAGACGATTTTTCATCGGGCTCTGTCGTGGACAGCTACGGGGACAAGCGAGGACCCCTCAACAGGGTCGTGCTGGAGGAGTATGCAGAGGATCTTTCCGATGAGATCATCGGCTGGGCGACCAATCGGCGCCCTGCTTCTGGAGCTGACCGCGACGACAACGGCGGCCTCGGTATCGCGGCGGGTCGTCTGGCCGAGAAGATCGTCACGGACGCGATCGCTGTCGTCGCGGAGACCAGCGGCGGGAGGAAGCAGGAAACGCGCTCGACAGGAAGCCAGGCGGCGACAACCCGAAGCGAATCGTCCGCTCCGTCACGCCCCCTCGGCCCTGTGGACGAGGACACTGCGTTAGCTCCGGAGCCGAAGCCGGGGCGTGTGACCCCGCCTCCCGGCTCTTGCGCTGAGGGTCGTGGATCTCCAGGAGGGGAGAGGCTGAAGGCCTACGCAGACAGGCTGGTCGTCAAGGCCCTCTCCCAGGCTACAGCTGAGCTGCAGGGGGCCTAGCTTCACCACTACCTGGTTGTTATTCCCACTGATCAACATGTTTCCATTCTTCCTTCCTGATTCACAGTGTGTGATGTTTCTATGGTACTGCATAGTGTATTTGTAGTTTGAATCGATATTCTTTGATTTCTGTGAACTAGTTTCTACTCTTGATCTCTTGGTCGTGACGAATAAATGAGAGCCCAAAAAAAGTTCAGCTCGCTCTCCCAATCACCAGCCAATCAGCATCCAGCTCCACTGGTCAAACCACCCTGATTGGCCAGCCATGACCATGTCAAACACATCAACCTGCCACAGTTTGCCATGTTTGTTTACGTGTGTGAGGTTGTGGGTCAAGGTGTGTGCGTGCGAGCGTGAAGGTAAACGCGTGTAGTAATGACATGTAACCGCCACTAGAGGGCGCCATCCCAGAAGGTATCAGCTGACATGAGCTTCAGTTCATCCATATCATGTGTGTAATGTGGCTCCATAGCAGTGACTTCAACATGGTGAAGTATCGACGACAAGGGGGGG
>BROE01000023.1:8851412-8860667 GCA_036571765.1 Plecoglossus altivelis | reverse complement strand
CAGAGCATAGAGTTATCCACGAGATATCTAAAACACAGAAGGAAATTAGACATACCAGGAAAACCGATCGGGATACCGACAGCTGTGGATAGAAGACACACACACCCGCATAAGAAAAGAACAAAAAAAACAATATCACACACACACACAGAGACACACAGACACACTCTCTCTCTCACACACACATCACCACATCACAAACACACACTTAGACACACTCAGACTACACACACAGAACTTACACACAGTGCACACAGTCACACACAAAGCAACACACACACACAAGACAAGACACCATCCAAAGTCACAAACACACACTACAGTTCTGCATCTCTCTGGGACGGAGTTCTCTCCAGTGTCAGGGGTGGAACAGTTGCCAAAAAAAGACTGAAAGGGGGAGGAGAGGGAGGAAGGGGGAGGACAGGGAGGAAGGGGGGAGGAAGTGGGAGGACAGGGAGGAAGGGGGGAGGACAGGGAGGAAGAGAGGGATTGCAACATACAAAGCACATATAGATGAGGGGATGATATTGGCAAGGAAAAGAGAAAAACTTTGGTCTCTGTCAATGTAAGCCCTCTGGTCTACAACTAGCACTTCTGTGTGTGTGTGTGAGAGAGAGAGACAGACACAGAGAGACAGATAGAGAGAACAACAGAGAGAGAGAGAGAAAGAGAGAGAGTGTGTGTGAGAGAAAGAGTGTGTGTGTGTGTGTGTGTGAGAGAGAGTGAGAGAGAGAGAGTGTGAGAGAGAGAGAGAGAGTGTCCAACAAAGTTCAACCCAGTGCCAGATCCCTGTGGTGAGCTACTTTGTGTGTTATAGGAGCGTAACCACCTCTCCCTCCTTTAGTTTTTCTTCCTCTCTGTCTCCCTCCATTTCTCTCGCACTCTCTTCTTCGTTCTACAGAGCATCTTTCCCCCTCTTTCATGTCTCTCTCTTCTCACCCTCCATCCATCTCTCTTCCAGTCCCTAGTCTTTTGTTCTATCTGTTCGTTGTTCTCCCCTTTTCTCACTTTATCCTTCCGATCACTCCATTCCACTCCCTCCCTCCCCCTCCCTCCCCCCTCTCTCTCTCTCAGGGGAGAGGGGGAGTGTTTTAAAGCATATCTTACTCTCTCCGTCCGTAGTTTTAAGTGTAAAACAACGTTACAGAACAACAAAAGGTTAAAAGAATGTTTCCGCACCATCCCACTCTCGGTTGAGGTGCCGCGCGGGCAGAGTGCCACCCTTCTTCAAGCCGACAGATACACACAGGAGCGGCGAGAATGCGCGGGAGTGAGGAGCTGGCATTGTTTGAAGTCTTAGTTTATCTACGGACACGTTTTGGCAGAACGAGCGATAGAAGGCCAGCGGTTCCTTGAGAGAAGAATTCGTCTTTTATCGTCTGCGTAACGACCATATCGAAGTGTGAGTGATGGGATTATTTCCTCCGCTGCGTAATTGGGCTCAAATATTGCATCCTTCATAAACAGGCGGACAGGGTCAAGAGATAAGGGTAATCTCCCACTGTTACCGTTTGATAGAAAGGACGGTGGTCTTTAAGCTCCATTAAAAAGTGTCTCGAAACAAACGCCACGTGCCCGGTGGACGCCTGTTCGCCTCCAACGATTCTTGTCCATCCTACCTCCGTGGTCTGCCTAGGAACCGGGAGCTCCGGTGGTCGCGGATCCGAGGTGTGAGAGCGAGAGGGGCAGAGGTCTCGGTACCGGCCTACATGAGCGGGGAAGGGCTGGCTGGGCCCCAACCAGCCCTTCCCGGCCATACCCCGCCATCTGTCTCCCGTCCCCCGTAAACCATGTCGACAGACTGCGATGGTCTCACACACACACACACACACACACACACAGACACACACACAGACACACACACACACACACAGACCCAGCTGCGAGGTGAAGAAACGGAAATAAAGATGGCCAGTTGTTTGCTATTTCAATGAAAACACTGTCTGTCCAACAGTGTGACCCCATTGGCTACTCGTTTACGTTGCAGGGCCAGATGACTCGCTACAAACGTGGCCTACAACCTATTGTTGGTTTTTAAGAACATAACTGTTTTCAGATTTAAGTTATTTTGGTTCAAATCCATGAGTTGAAGTTAAGAACATTGTAAAATAGTAATAATGTTTGATTTATAATGTTTGATATTCTGTGCGGGTTTGATGTAGAATATTGTTTGGTGGTCCCATCCTTGTCTGTTAATGAAAATAAGCTTTATTGAGCTTGATTTGCGGGTCTGATTCATGGTTTTGGCAAACAAAATGTCTCAACTCATAACTCTAAACCGTTGTTTCGCCTACAAAAACAAGTAGGCTATATTTTAAAATGACGTTCCGTGCTGGTTGTAAGTATACACACACATATATGTATGATGCGATTATGTATATAAATACCTTTTAAAAAAACTTTTCAACAATAAAAGTTGACGTGAGTTTTCACTGTATCGTCCGCCTCCGTGCGCGCGAGACAGGGAGTCGTGGAAGCGCACAGGTGACGAAGAGGTTAACCCGCAGCGCGCACTGCTCCTTGAAGGAGTTGAAAACCCTCGCGCTGAGAAGTCTCGCCAAAAGACTCGAGCCGCAGCGGGAGAAGCTCAGTTAACGCAGCTTTACAGACCAAAGACGCGGCAGAACGGCTCTTTCTCTGACGCTCGGGACCCCCTTAAATCCCCCTTTTCTTTCTCTCTCTCTCTCGAGTCTAGTCCTTCGTTCTCCACACTTCTTGTCCTCGTCTCCCTCGCGCAGAGACGAATGAAAGGACTCGTTCGGTGGCAAGTCACTTCTGATTTGGCTCGCGATCGTTGTTTTTTGCTTCGTCGTTTGTCATTGTTTCGTTTACTCATGAGTTGGGAATGCCATGGCAACTCAGAACAACCAGCAACAGCAGGATTACTTCAGGTCGGTGAGCAGCGAGTCTACCACCTATATGATGGTCCCGGCACCGGCGCGTCCCCGGCGGGAGACCCCCTCCAGAACGTGGGTCGCGATGGTGGTCATCGTGGTAGTGGTTTTGCAGATAGCCTCCACAACAGGATTGTTTCTGTATCTCAACATGTCTATCTCGCAGGTAAGGGTTCGGTTCGGTTCGTTTGGCTGCTGTTGTGTTTGTTGTGGTCGCTGCGCTGTAGTGGCATTAACGACAGTGGCGCTAAGGGAATGTGAAAGTTCGAGAGACCGAACTTGTTGAACTTGTATATTGGCACGCGAAGTTCCAAGAAATGACACGGATTCTTTTCAAGGGTTGTCAGTCGCGATGCAGCTCCTGAAATTAGACTAAAGAATGAAGAGATTTGGGGGGAAACGTGCATCTATGCTATTGGATATACGTTTGTTATCAGTTATTAGGTTTATCCAGTTTTGCGTGAACTACTCGTCATGTAAAGCGATCCAGCGTAGCTCAGATTTATTTGAGAGATCAATGAGTACGAAATCAGAAGGGATATAGTTATGGAAATATACCTTTCTATCGTCGTGGATCTAAATACACATAAATAGGCCTACATCGACTATTTTCATACAATAAATCTAAATCTAATAGATACGAACGGAATAGAATGAAAGAAAAAAAAGACTCATTAAATCTTTGACTTCAGTTCCAGGTCTATTCCACACCCCTACAATTCCCTAACCTGCAAAACCAAACAAAAATCTGAACATGACAGAATGCTGTTTAAAGTTCCGGCGTGGGACGAGTAAGCAATAAGCAATAACTTATTGTAGTTTCCTGGGTCTGCGCCCGGATATAACGTATTATTACCCTTGTGGAAGACGTTACATAGCAGAAACTGGAACCGCTTCACAACGAATATTACTAAACCACACTGTAGTGTGAGATTTGTAAACCCGTCATGAATGTGGGGAGCGATTAATGGCAATTAAATTGAGGTGTTAATAAAGAAAATTGAGGTGTTGTATAAAAAACAAACAAAAAAACAAGTGCGCTTTTGTTTTACCGCTCCAGGTAGACGTGGACAGCTTTCAAGAGCTTTCGGAGAGTGCTTCGGAATGTCGCAGTCGAAAGAATGCCTTTTGCTTATTTACGCCTTTATAAAAATGAGGAAGTCAGACCTTCTTGGACACGTGATTTCAAATGAATGAGGCCAGCAGATAATTAGCGTAATTGGTGTTGTTTGCTGTGTCCGTTGTTGATTGTTGTCGTTAAAACAAATATCGGTGGAAATATGAATGGCCAAAAATGTGTAGACTGAAGTTGGTCTTGACACTCAGAGACGGATATAACTCAACAAAAGCACTTTCAAAGTCGTTCAGAATCTTCTGCTTCAGGTAATCAATCAGGCGGTCCACTTGAGCTCTTAGTATTACAAGGTTTTGTACAGCGCGAGCTCTCGGGTCTATCCGTGATTGATTGGTTTAGCCTGGATCCCTCCTTCCTGTGAGCGCCTCTTTGACTGGGAAAGAGAGAGAGAGGGGGAGAGAGAGAGGGAGAAAAATAGGGAGAGAGGGAGAGAGTGAGAGAGAGAGAGGAGGAGGGGAGAAGGGAGAGGGAGAGAGGGGAGGCAGGGAGGCAGGGACACAGACAGGCAGGGACACCAAGTGAATGGTGGATAGAGGGAGACAGAGAGGACATAGGGAGTGGAGAGAGAAGAGGGAGAGGATAGAGGGAGGGAGGGAGACAGAGAGGGAGGGAGAGGAGAGAGGGAGGGAGACAGACAGAGAGAGGGAGAGAGAGGGGGGAGAGAAAGAGGGAGAGGATAGAGGGAGGGAGGGAGACAGACATAGAGAGGGAGGGAGGGAGAGGAGAGAGGGAGGGAGAAAAACAGGGAGAGAGGGAGAGAAAGAGGGGAGGAGAGAGAGAAAGAGGGAGAGGATAGGAAGGACGAAGAGGAGCATGGGAGGGAAACAGAAAAGAGAGAGAGGGGAGAGGGATGCAGGGGGAGGGAGACAGAGAGGGAGGGAGAGGAGAGAGGGAGGGAGACAGACGGAGAGGGGAGAGAGGGGGGAGAGAAATAGAGGAGAGGATAGAGGAGGGAGACAGACAATAGAGAGGCGAGGGAGGAGAGAGAGGGAGGAGGAAGAGGGAGGGATGACAGGTCAGGAGGAGGGAGAGAGAGGGGGGAAGAAAGAGGGAGAGGAGAGGACGGGAGGGAGACATAGGGAGGGAGGGAGAGGAGAGAGGGAGGGAGTGAGACAGTCAGAGAGAGGGAGAGGAGAGAGGTAGGGAGAAAAACCAACGAGGGGAGAGGGAGGAGAGGAAAGAGAAACATTAGGGGGAGGGGAGGAGAGGGAAAGGGGAGAGGATAGAGGGAGGGAGAACAGTAGAAGAGAGAGGGAGGGAGAGAGGGGAGCGTGGGGCGAAAGCAGACAGAAGAGGAGAGGAGAGAGAGGAGAAGAGGGAGGAGAAACGCAGGGAGAGAGGGAAAAGAGCAGAGAGGGGAGAGAGAAAGAAGAGGGAAGACAGACAGACGAGAGAGAGAGGGAGGAGAGGAGAGAAGAAAGAAAGAAAAAGAGGGAGACAGACAAAGAAGAGAGAGAGGAGAGAGAGAGAGATAAGAACGACCAAGAAGAAAGGGATGGAGAGAGAGAAGAGAGAGTAAGAGACCTGGCAAATCTAGGTCATATTAGCATAGCAATAAATCAGTGCAGGTTGTTATCAGGTTTAATGACTGTTGAGGCTGGAAAAACACCCATTCTCTCTCCCTCTGCATCTACTACTAGAGCCTCGTCTTGTACCTCTCGACTATGCAACATGTCAGTCAGGTGATGGCTATCATCAATGCCTGCTGCCAGAACAACCACTTGTCAAGATGTCTGTCTAGTCAACAACTTAGTCAAGATGTCTGTAGTCAGCATCTGTCTGTCGGTCTAGTCAGAGGGTGAGGGTGAGTGTGTGAGGACAGTGTGTGTGTGTGTGTGTGTGAGTGTGTGTGTGTGACAGTGGTGTGTGTGTGCAGGACAGTGTGTGTGTGTGGTGTGGTGTGGTAGGACACCCCCACCGCCCTGTCTGTAGCTGTGTGTGGTGAGGACAGCTGTATGTGTGATGCATCCGTAACAGTCAAGATAGTGTGTGAGGACAGTGAGTGTGTGTGATGTAGAGTCGTGGTGTGTGATAGTAGTAAGAGGACGGGTGTGGTGTGTGTGAGTGTGAGTGTGTGTGTGTGTGTGTGAGTGTGTGTGTGTGTGTGTATGTGTGTGTGAGGACAGTGTGTGTGAGTGTGTGTGTGTGTGAGTGTGTGTGTGTGTGTGCCTGTCTGGCAGACATTCCAGTCCTCACACTTCACTGGTCTACTTATTGTTGTTCGGGTTCAGGGATGGGGGAGTCCCCTTCTCTATGACTCATATCCCTGTGGAATAATGAGTGTGTGTGTGTGTGTGTGTGTACGATATGTGTGCGTACGATCTGTGTGTGGGTGTTTGTGTGGTGTCTTCGTGCATGTTTCCATACGTGTGCGTATGTGCGTGTTGATTCCTCTGTGTTTGCGTGTGTTGAATGAGTGTTTAAATGTGTATAGGTGTGTGTTGTGGGAGTGTGTGTGTGTGTGTGTGTGTCTTGGAGGTGCAGGGGGACCTTGTATGAGTGTGTGTGTGTGTGTGTCTTGGAGGTGCACACACACACTTGTATGAGCGTGTGTGTGCACCGTGTAAGTTCAGGTGACCTACAGGAATGTGTGGATATATTTTTGGCCTTTCTCACGTCCCCTGACCATCATGACACGTCTTATGTCCAAACCTAGGAGGGCTTTCTGTGTGTGTGATTGTTCATGTGTGTCAGTGGTCATGTGTGTGTATTTGTGTATGTTCATGTGTGTGAGTGGTCATGTGTGTGTGTGTGTGTGTGTGTGTGTTTGTGTATGTTCATGTGTGTGAGTGGTCATGTGTGTGTGTGTGTTTGTGTATTGTCATGTGTGTGAGCAGTCATGTGTGTGTGTTTGTGTATGGTCATGTGTGTGTGTGTGTGTGTTTGTGTATGGTCATGTGTGTGTGTGACTGTGTTCATGTGTGTGAGTGTTCATGTGTGTGAGTGGCCGTGTGTGTATGTTCATGTGTGTGAGTGGTCATGTGTGTGTGTGTGTGTGTGTGTGTATGTTCGTGTGTGTGTGTGTGACTGGCACCCTCCACCTGGCTGGTTCAGAAATGTTGCAAGAGCCAGAGAGGAGGGCCAGAAATGGTCTGTCGTCAATAAAACCCCATTTGGACTGTAGATATAAAGTTATAGCCCCACAGCATAAATATTTACATTTCCCTCTAAGTTAATAACATAAACCTCCCACGATATTATCTACTGCCAAAATACACAAACTCTGTCTTTCTTTCTTTCTTTCTTCCTTTCTTTCTTTCTTTCTTCTTTCGTTTCACTGCCATTCTGTTTCCCATTCTGTCTTTATCTTTCTATCTCCTTTATCTCCTTTAGGTGGTGTGCGTCTCTGGGGCCCGGCCTCGGCTGCGGCTGGGGCTCGGCGTCCTGTCGTGGCTCTCGCCGTCTGCGGCGTCTCTTTGGCTGCCTCCTCTCTCCTCGCCTCTTCTCTCTCTTTTCCTCTCTCTCTTCTCTCTCTCCTCTCTCTCCTCTCTCTGCTTCTCCCTCTCGTCCGCATCTCTCTCGTCTCTCGGTCTCTCTCTCTCCTCGTCTCTGGCCGTCTCTCTCTTCCTCTCTCTCCCTCTCTGCTCCTCCTGCTACTCCTGCTCCTCCCGCTCCTCCTGCTCCTACTGCTCCTCCTGCTCCTCTCGGCTCTCTCCCTTCGTGGCCTCTCTCTGCTTCTCTCTCTCCGCTTCTCTCATCCTCTCTCCCGCCGGCTCCTTCTCTCTGGCTCTCCTTCTCCCCCTTCTCCCCACCCTCCTCTTCCCTCCCCTCCCCATCCCTCCACTCCCCTCCTCTCCACTCCTCCCCCCCTCCTCCTCTTCCTCTCTCTCTCGCTCTCTCATCCTCTTCTCTTCTCCTCTTCTCTCTCTGCTTCGCTCTCTCTCTCTCCTCTCTCTCTCTCCTCTCTCTCTTCCTCTCTCTCCTCTCTCTCTCCTCTCTCTCTCTCTGTCCTCTTCCTCTCTCTCCTCTCTTCCTCTTCACTCTCCTCTCGCCCTCTCTCTCCTGCTCTCTCCTCTCATCCTCTCCTCTCTCCATCTCTTCTCCTCCCTCTCCTTCTCGCTCTCCCGTCCTCTCTCCTCTCTCTCCTTATATCTCTCCCCTGTCCTCTCATCTCCCTCTCATCTTCCTCTCTTCTCCCTGTCCCTCTCCCTCCTCTCTCTCCCTCTCTCTCCTCTCTCTCTCCCTGTCCCTCTCTCCCTCTCTCTCCTCTCTTTCTCCCTGTCTCTGTGTGTCTTTTTGTCTCTCTCTGTCTTTTTCCGTCCCTCTCTCTCTCCCTGTCCCTCTCCCCTCTCCTATCCCTCTTCTCTTCCTCTTCTCCCTACCTCTCTCTACCTCTCTCCCTCTCTCCTGTCTCTCTCTCTCCTCTCTCTCTCTCCTCCCTCTCCCTCTCTCTTCATGTGAGTGATGTTGGTCTCCTTGTTTTTGTTCAGGCTACATTTAGATCAGTTACATGGAGTTCAGACTTCATTCGCTATCGATGACACAAGCGTTCTTTACGAGGCAGAGGTGGCGGAGGTGTGTTGTCGTGTGCGGTGTGTTGTGCGGTTGTTGTGTTGCGCGTATGGGTGTGTGTCGGTTGTGTGTGTGTGGCGGTGATGGGTGTGTGTGTGTGTGTGTGCGTATGGGTGTGTGTGTGTGTGTGTGTGTGTATAAGTGCATAGTTGGCTCTGAAACGACAGAACAGAGTTATTCTTAATGAAAACCTCTGATTGGAAACCAGGTCTGAGAGCCTTATTAGGCTTCAAAATACTGGGTTATGTGTGTGTGTCTGTGTGTGTGTGTGTCTGTGTGTGTCTGTGTGTGTGTCATGTCTAAACGTGTGTGTGCAGTGTGACGTGTGTGTGGTCTGAGTGTGTGTCTGGTGTGTAAACCTGCACACTAGACTGTGTGTGTCTGAGTGTGCCCACGCGTGCGTGTGTGTGTGACCAAGACAGTGTGTGTGTGTGTCTGTCTGTGTGTGTGTGTGTGCGTCTCTGTGTGTGTGTCTGTGTGTGTGTCTGTGTGTGTGTGTGTGTGTTAGAGAGGGTTACATGCATTCTAATGAATGAGGAACGTGGAGCAGAGAGAACAGGCTATCTCTGTCCACAGGGCTAAATAAAGCTGTCATTGCTAAATGACTTCACTGCTATCACAATCTAACTATTCATCCACCCAAGAGAAACTTTTATTGTGAAACCCTCACACATAAACCTCTACAAATGTTTTTCCCCACATGGGGCTTTTACT
>BROE01000023.1:8780237-8790588 GCA_036571765.1 Plecoglossus altivelis | reverse complement strand
ACTAGTAGAAGAGAGAGAGAGGGGGAGAGAGAGTAGAGACGATAGGCTGAGAGTAGAGAGGAGAAGACTAGAGGAGGAGGAGAGGAGAAAAAGAAAAGAGGGAGGGAGAGAAAAACAGAGAGAAACAGAGACACACACACACACAACACGCCACACACACACCACAGCGGTGTCTCTTGGGTCTTTCCCAGGCTATAAGAGAGGAAAGCTGCGCTCTGGTTATTGCTGACTAAGGCTACAAGACTACCATCACCAAGAGAGACCAGCTCCTTGCAGATCTTCCTCCTCCCCAAGAACAAAGATATCTACCGAACCTCTTATGGGAGAGACCTTCCGCGGCGTCACTGACCCATCGATCTGAAGCGTCTCCAAAAAGAGAGATCTACACACCTTTAGAAAACAGAGGCGTCAGCCAGGGCCTGAAGAGATATCTGCAGACGTTCTACTGCCGCTTGTGACTCAGAGAGACGTTCCTTTAGAACGTTTTCCTCGGCGTGCCTTTGGATATCTCAGCTCGTCTTCCTCCTCCACTTTGATCTGACGATGAAGAACCTGGCTGTGCTCTCCTGCTGTCTGCTGGCTGTGCTGCTCCTCCAACAGGTAGGAAGGAAAGAGACTGGAGGAAGAGCCAATGTGTTTCATTTTTTGATTAAATGGAGAGAGGAGCAGGGAGAGAGAAATAGGGAGAGAAAAGGGGGAGAGAGAAAGAGAGAGAGCAGAAAGGAGGGAGAGAGAAAGAGGACGAGAGGGGGGAGATGTAGGGAGAGAGGATGGAGACGAGAGAGAATAGAGTGAGGGAGACGGAAGGGGAGGGGAGAGAGAAAGGGGAGAGGAGAAGGAGACGGGAGAGAGAAGAGGGGAGATAGAGAGAGGGGTTAGAGAGAGAAGGAGACGGAGAGGAGAGAGAGACAAGGCGCGGGATGAGAGAGAATAAAGGAGATGGAGAGAAGGAGACGGAGAGAAAGAGCGAAGGAGAGGGAGATAGACAGACAGAGAAGAGCGAGGTAGAGGAGAGAAGGAGATGGGGAAGAATGAGAAGAGAGCGAAAGGTAGAGAGAGAGAGAGTGAGAGAGAGAGAAAGTCATGTATGGAGAACTTTTCCGTCTGAACATTTGGGAAGTTTTGGAAAACAGTGTACACAGTCGAAAGTGAGAAACAGAGAGAAACGAAGGGAAGTAAAGACCGCTGCAAACTGCAAGAGACGAAGGAGAGAAGAGAAGAGAGGCGTACGCAGATCGAGAGAGAGAGAGAGAATTAAGTGTGAGAAGACGAGAGAGGGAGAGAGAGATGAGGGAGAGGAGAGAGACGAGAGAGAGAGAGCAGAAAGAAAGAGAGAGAGAGAGAGAGGCCGAGAGAGAGAGAGAGAGAGGATGAGAGAAAGAGCAGAGAGAGAGAGAGAGAGGGAGAGAGAGAGAGAGGGAGAGAGAGAGAAGACAGTAAAGAAATACCCACAATCCATACCAACACTTTGGGTGAATATACTGTTGTTTTCTCAATAGATTCTCCGCATTAAAAAATACAACAAAACGTTTTAAATAAAGTTGGGGGTTTTTTCCATTCCAGATTTCCTGCGGTCCTGTTCCATCTCGGACCGGCGGCCAATCAGATTTAGAGGACCATGGCGTTCTGAAGAGAAGTGCTCGCATGACGCCCCTGTGGAGGGTCATGGGTAATAAGCCGTTTGGAGCGTACTGCCAGGACCATGTGGAGTGCTCTACTGGAATCTGCAAGTGAGGGACACGCACACACACACGCACGCATTCACATAGAACCATACACACACATAGAAACATACACACACACATAGGAACATATGCACACACAGACACATACACACACACAGAAACATACACACACACATAGAAACATATGCACACACAGAAACATGCACACACACACACACACACATGGAAACATACAACAAATGCAAGCATGCAAACACAGAGAAAACACACTCACACAGTACACACACAGTACACACACACACACAGTACACACACACAGTACACACACACACACACACACACACACACACATGGAAACATACAACAAATTCAAGCATGCAAACACAGAGAAAACACACACACATACAGTACACACACAGTACACACACACACACAGTACACACAGTACACACACACACACACACACACTATTCCTAAACTGCTGTTAACTCTTCTTCTCTCACAGGGGAGGCCACTGTATCTACAGCCAGCCAATCAAATCCTAGATGTCAAAGACGTGGAGATACAGCAGCCAATCAACGTCCTCGACATCCTTCCTGGAACATTCCTCTTCCTCATCCCTTTACTTCCTGTGTGTGTGTCCAGCTCAGCTCATCAGCCTATCCACGGGCCCCGATGGGTGTGTCAGTGTTAGAAGCTACAGATAGGCATGCCATACAAATATGCTTTATAGAAGCAGGGAGCGTTAGTGTGTCTGTGTGTGTGTGTGTGTGTGTGTGTGTCTGTTGCGTTTCAGATTAAGTCGCGGGGCGAAAACTTGTGCTTAAAGACGTAATCCGACGCGTTTCGTCGAGATCGGAGGTTATAACTGTAAACGTTTGGTCCTTAGCGACAGACGTGTCTTAAAGTCAGCCGGGTTCAGTCGGAGCTTCGGCCCCATTAAAGCAGTTCGCGGGACATCCTGTACGCGTCACGTCCTGTCGGAATGCCGGTGACGTTGTCGTTCGATCCAGATCAGAATTCTAGAACGTTCGTCAGGCGCCGTGACCTCGCTGGCGGAATCTGGGCTTTGTTGCGATCGATGGGTTGAGTCAGGGTTCTAATCAGGAAGTGGAGAGGGTCGCGCGTCAGATGGAGATGCCTAAGAGGCTGGTCAGGGACTGGGTTAGACAGATCAGGAGAGACGAGAGAGTTGAGGGAGGGAGGGAGGGAGGGGGGAGGGCTGGGTCTAACCCAATCAGACTGATAAGGAGATAGAGAGAGCAGGGAGGACGATCTAAACAGCTAAAGAGGTAGAGAGGTGGGGACGAGCTAGCCTGAGAAAGTGTGAGAGAGAGAATACTGAAGGAGTAAGGGGTTACATGTATTGATTAAGTTGACAAGCTCTGTTTGTTTATACACAAGCTGACATTAGACTCTTTTTTCTTTTCCATTTACATTGTTTTTACATTGTTGTTTACAATCGATCAGTATTTCAGGTAAATTACCAAATATTTTGCCATATTTAAACCTGAATCATTCATGTTTGCGAAAACATATTCAGTATCCAATATATTATGTGCGAGACACGATTCCTAAGAAATGCAAGTTCTACACAACCTCCATCTATTTGACAATATTTCATATTCTATACTGCATGCATCGAAAGTCCGTGTAATCTGAAATTCAGAAAAAAACTATTTATTTTAACCCTATGAAGTCACTTTATAATATTTTATAACCAATTATTTCTGTGCATTATTTGTGGTTTGTTGCTCGAATATGTCAAAGAGATTGTCGCAGAACATTTGCTCGAAAGATCCACTTTGTAAAGTGTTCTGATTCCAGAAGTCCACTTTATTAAGTGTTCTGATTCCAGAAATCCACTTTATAAAGTGTTCTGATTCCAGAAGTCCACTTTATAAAGTGTTCTGATTCCAGAAATCCACTTTATAAAGTGTTCTGATTCCATTCTCGCAGCCCAACCTTTGGATCCTGCAGAATGACAGACGTTGACATAATGATGATATAATGATGACTTGTTTGTTTTGACTGGTTTGTTCAAGATTAAAAGGTACTATCTCATTTGTCTGCTGTTTATGTCCAAAAGTACAGGTACAGTAGTGAGTCCAGCCCTGGTTCTGTTTGATATGCATCCCACCTGGTTCTGAACAGTATTTTGACATGCATAATCCTAGTTCTATGTGAGCGCTTGTTTATTTGTGTGATCGTGTTATGCTGAGGGGTTGTTTGGTTCGTGTGTACTGTGCTCTCCTGCAGGGCGAGATCCATGTTGAAATATCTTTGAAATGGAAACTTTAATAAAAAGCACTTTAAAAAGCACATGTTCTGTCTGATGCAACTACAGAAATCTTGGCATTATAATGAAAAGATGCACGTGTTGTTGCAAAACCCTTCTCGTTCCTTTCCTTCATTCCCTCCCTCTCTCCTTCATTTCTTCCATCCCTACCTCCCATTCTCTCACCCTTTCTTTCTTTCTCCCTTCCTCCCTCTCTCTTTCCCTCCCTGCGCTCTCCCTCCCTCTCTTTCCCTTCCTCCCTCTCTCTTTTCTTCCATGTCCCTCCCTCTCTTTCCCTCCCTGCTCTCTCCCTCCCTGCTCTTCCTCCCTGCTCTCCCTCCCTCTCTTTCCCTTCCTCCCTCTCTCTTTTCTTCTATGTCCCTCCCTCTCTTTCCCTCCCTCTCTCTCCCTCCCTGCGCTCTCTCTCCCTCTCTTTCTCTCCCTCTCTTTCCCTCCCTGCGCTCTCTCTCCCTCTCTTTCCCTCCCTGCTCTCCCTCCCTGCTCTCCCTTCCCCTCTCTTTCCCTCCCTCCTTCATGTTCCTGTTCTGGACAATGTGGCGGCATCAGGCTGTTTCATCACCGTGTTCAGATGGTCCTTCAGTGAAGGACCCCCCTGTGGTCCCTGGTCTTGCCTTCCAACTGGCGGTGCAAATCACAATCAATACACTGCAAATAAATCATACGCATGGATCATAAATGTGTCCGAATGACGTGTGGGACTGTGTGAGTGTGTTCTGTGTTAGTGTATGTGTGCGTGTGTTTGTGCTGTGACTGTGTGTGTGCTTGTGTGTTTATGCTGTGATCTGTGTGTGTGTGTATGTGTGTGTGTATGTGTGTGTGTGTTTGTGCTGTGACTGTGTGTGTGTGTGTGTGTGTGTGTTTGTGCTGTGACTGTGTGTGTGTATGTGTGTTTGTGCTGTGACTGTGTGTGTGTATGTGTGTTTGTGCTGTGACTGTGTGTGTGTGTGTGTGTGTGTGTGTGTACAGATGTGTGAGTGCGTTGGCACAGGGAAAACACATTTTCTGATGACTCGTCTCTTTAGCCTCCAACTTGTTGAGTCACAGAAAGCCAGCATGCTTGGAGCTCCATGGAGTTAGTCCTCTCCAAGCCAGATGTTCTCCCCACAGACAGGCCTCAATACTGGGATACAATACTGCCGACACCAGGGTGGGGGATTGTCTGTGGAGGATAAGCGATACGAGAAGAGGAGGAGAAGAGTGGGTAGGAGAGGAAAAGGAGAGAGAGGAGAGGAGGAGGAGAGGACACGAGAGGAGGAGATGAGGAGAAGAGAGGAGGAGAGGAGAAGAGGAGAAGAGAGGAGGAGAGGAGAAGAGAGGAGGCGAGGAAAGAAAAAGTAAGTAGAAAACAGTGGAAGACAGGGCAGGAGAGAAGACGAGAGATGAGATGAGCTTGCGACATCGGCATGTAAGGCCTTGTCTCTCCCGGTCAGACAGTACCAATCGCCGGGGATGGCGTCTCCCTGGGGGGGGGGGGGGGGGGGGAGTTGGCGCCCAGCAGCCCCGAGCACGGAGCCTTCTTTGGGTAAAAGGACTGGATCTGCAAAGCTCAACTCCCCCGGTTCCACCCGAAAACACCGCATTCCGTTCCTTCGCCAGTGCCATGCTTTCCCCCTTGCCCTGCATACCTCGCGTGAACCGCGAAGCACGACCGACCGCGTGCAGCGAGCAGCGCGCGATGACTCCAGTAGATATGTATCCGTTACCGATGAGGAAATCAAAATGTCACCAGAGACATTGGTACATGGATTTAGCAGTTAGGCCTACGTGTACCTCAAATTGGTCAGTGAAAATAACTCCGCTTTTAATGAAACTGCCATGTTTTTTGTTCCGAGCGTGTATCCTTCACGGCTCAATAATATCTTGCGCATGTTTGTTCATCAAGACGACAACAACCTTCTTTTTCAAGGTAAAGTCGCGGTGATATCTGCTTGTTATTTTACTTTAGTCGTTTTGTTTAGCTCAATTCAGAAAGATATCTAACGTTCATGAAGCCGCGAAAGAGCAAAGAACTTGCTACGGTACGGTAGCGTCACAATCTCCATCGGTCATTATCGAGCCCCGCTAAAATATAGCCAGTGGTGATTAATCTGGCTGTGAAATGTCTGCTATCACACAAAGTAACAGGGCTGGATTGAAGGTCGAGGTCGAGACCGACACAACAGAATAGATATCTTGGTTTGGATGACAGTTTGGGACCATCTACTTTATTCCGCTGCTGATGCTGCCCTCTTGTGGCCTACACGTGACATTACGCCACGCAGAGTTCCTGCAGCTCTCGTGTCTCGAGTGGAAACGCTGCTCAGTTGATTTGAGGCTCAACGACCAACGGTTATATCAGTAGTCTTCTGTCCTTTAAATAGTTCTGAAAATAAGGAGAAGAAGACTCTATCATGGCGAATTGTAGAATAGTTGCCTCTATGTTGAACCCGGACTGTTAAGGGGGTTGCACGGAACCGTAAAGGTTGACAAACATACGAGTTCACATATTAGGAGACATATTTCATGACAGAAATATTGGGACTCATTTTATTGCCACGTCCGACTGTTCAGATGTCACTGTCAGAAAACGCGAAAGCTTGTTTCTCGAAAGGAAATGATGATGGATGTCAGCGAGTTAAATAAAGCGATAACAGCACTTTGTACACACCTCTGGACACGGACTAGTGTCCGCTTTCTGCACTGCTGCGTGGTGGAGTGAGAGTATAGTGGGCGGAGACAGCTGGGTACTGTAACCATTGACAGGCAGTTTGGACCGAGAGTAGACCCGAATTGTAAAGACGCCGGGGACTTCTTACAACTGGCGCTAACAGTTCTGTTTCTCCTTTTACCTTCACGTACGCGAACGTGAAAAACCCCACCTTGAAATGCGGACCGCATGACAGCAAGAAGCCAGAGGATTTGAACTTTGCGTGTTTAGCGCAAAATCCCACACTTGCACCGCGGAAGAGGACATCGACGTTGTCAACATGCGAAGCCGAAGTAACTCCGGTGTAAAACTCGACAATTTTGCCCGGATTGTGCAACAGACCATTCTTCGTCACCAAGTGAGTATGGTGGGGAAGTTAGTCGTGAATGTGAACTGGAAACTCTGTTCTCCATTGTAGTATGTCAAGTCCGACGCCGAACAGGGCTGTTTTTGTGTACAGGGTCAAGTCGAGCGTCCTGGTCGATATTTCAAACAGTAAACGCAACGTTTTTTTCAAACCAGGACTCTGAATTAAACAATCAAATTAGACGTTGTGCTTTAAAAACGAACTCAAAATAACCTCCCGCACTGGTCACGCAGCATCGCTGGATCACCGCCGCGATGCAAAACTTGCTCTAGTGTTGCTGAGCGTGAAATCATGTTTTGATCAGTGCAGTGAAACCAGCAAAGATACCACAACTTCTTTAAGACATACACTCGTTACACCACCTTCTTATGTCCAAGACAAAACCCCTTTTTAACTCACACGCGTAAACAAACAAACACACATTTCATTGATGAAATAGTGCAATTGGACACGTTCTCAGTCAACATCGCCGCGCGGCTGCAGTGCCCGCGTGCAGAGGGCAGAGACGAACCACGTGCTGTCACCTTCAGGGATGTGGCTCTTGGAGCATTTCCTGAATGACCTGAGGGTCAGGTTACACACACACACACACACACACACACACTCCCCCTCTGCTCTCTCTCTAGTCTCTGTTCATGCACTCTAACAGGAATGCATACACAGACTTGCAGACACATCCAGGCACACACACACATTTATGAACTCACATACATACACACACACACACACACACACACATTTATGAACTCACATACACACACACACACATTTATGAACTCACATACACACACACACATACACACACATTTATGTACTCACACACACACACACATACACACACATTTATGTGCTCACATACACACACACATGGCCAGCCTACTTTGTCCCTCCCAGCTGAGCCTCCCACAGCAGGATAGGCAGGTGGAGGCAGCAGGACAGGCAGGTGGAGGCAGCAGGTGGAGGCAGCAGGTGGAGGCAGCAGGATAGGCAGGTGGAGGCAGCAGGTGGAGGCAGCAGGTGGAGGCAGCAGGATAGACAGGTGGAGGCAGCAGGTGGAGGCAGCAGGACAGGCAGGTGGAGGCAGCAGGACCCAGGTTCATCCAGGCCTGCTGACAGTCTGAGTCTCTTCTGGGCCCTTTAACAAGCCTGTTGCTGGGTACTGTTGGCTCCTGCTCCCAGGGTTACTGGAGGTTCCTGGAAGCCATCCACACTGCAGTGCTTTTGTTGGGATTCAGAGCGTAAACACCCTCCAACCAGCCCCACAGAGAACCAGACAACCATTAGACCAGTCAGATAGTTAACCAACTAACCAAACAAGGCATTGCCACCCACAGAAGGGACATTCACAAACACACGCACACACACACACGCACACACACACACACACACCCTGCTGGTAAGGTTGTGTAGCAGTCAGGAAGAAACCTGCATTTCTACACTGCATCTTGCATCACGTGGCCAGACTGGTCAACTAGCTGACCAGCTGACTGACTGGTTGACTGGTTGACTGACTTGTTAACTGATTGGCTGACTGACTCGTTGACTGACTGATTGGCTAACTGATTGGCTAACTGATTGGCTAACTGACTGGTTGACTACCTGATTGGCCGACTGACTTGTTGACTGGTTGGCTGATTGTTTGACAGGCTGATTGTCTGGCCGGCCAACTTAGCGACTGATCTCAGCATCTGTGCAGCGGAGGGATAATCTGTGATGTAACGTCAGCGTGACCTCAATACCGTCTGACAGCAGGCCCCTCCCTTCACCAGGAACGCCGTTCTGTCTCTAGAGAACCCATTCTATCCCAGCGTAGAGAGGAACCTTGTGGTCGTTCTACCCGTCATGTAGGAACTGAGTCGATTACATGACCTTGTAGCGGTTAGTTGGGGTTTTCAATTTCGAACTAATATTCAGTTCGAGTGACCCTGAATAGATGTTTTTGCGATAGCTAGCCATGTCCTTCGCTCACTAAAAGACCTTTCAACTTTGACCCCTAGCCAGCACAGGGATAGGGGTCGATGGCCGTCAGCGGTGACCGAACGTGACACCCGTTGTTGTGGTTTGGGCCCCCGTTTGACCTTTTAACCTTTGACCCCCCCGGCAGGACCCTGTAACTGGCTTGCTACCAGCCAGTGAGGACCAGCCGGACTCCTGGGTGAGAGACAACGTGTACAGCATCCTGTCGGTCTGGGCTCTCAGCCTAGCCTACAGGAAGAACGCTGACAGGGATGAGGACAAGGCTAAGGCCTACGAGCTGGAGCAGGTGGGGAAGCCTGGGGCTGGAGTCTAGGGGTAGGCCAGGGTACGGGGCTGGGAGGTGGGTAGAGGGTAGGGCAGGTGCTGACTGTGTACCAGGCAGCACAGGCTACAGCAGTATCCTGTTGCTCTGTCTGGAATGACAAACAATGAAACAGAAAGGTCGTAGTTTATTCTCTCCCTCTCGCTGGATTTCTATTGCTCTCTCTATCTCTGGCTTTCTGTCGCTCTCTCTTTATCTCTGGCTTTCTGTCGCTCTCTATCTCTTGCTCTCTGTTGCTCTCTCTATCTCTGGCTTTCTGTCGCTCTCTCTCTATCTCTGGCTTTCTGTCGCTCTCTCTCTATCTCTGGCTTTCTGTCGCTCTCTCTATCTCTGGCTTTCTGTTGCTCTTTCTCTATCTCTGGCTTTCTGTCGCTCTCTATCTCTGGCTTTCTGTCGCTCTCTCTTTATCTCTGGCTTTCTGTCGCTCTCTCTCTCTATCTCTGGCTCTCTGTCACTCTCTCTCTATCTCTGGCTCTCTGCGGCTCTTCCGTATCTTGGCTCTCTGTCCTCCTCTCTCTCTCTCTGGGTCCCTGTCGCTCTCTCTTTATCACTCTGGCTCCTGTCGCCTCTCTCTATCTCTGGCCTCTGTCGCTTTCTCTTCTCTATCTCTGGTCGCTGATCGCTCTCTCCTATCTCTGGTCCCGTGTCCTCTCTCCCTCTCTTTTCTTCTGTCGCTCTCTCTCTCTCTCTTGCTTTTTTCACTCTCTCTGTCTCCTGCTGTCTTTCGACTCTCTTGTTCTCGTGTTTCTCTCCTCCCTGCAGAGTGTGAAACGCCATGAGGGTTTGCTGCAGTGCATTATGAGACCAGTATCACACGCGCACAACACACACGGACACACACACCCACACACAACACGCACGCACACACACGTACATACACACACACACACACACACACACACACACACACATGAAACACACGGGCTACGGCTGAAGTTCTCTCTTCCTCCCGCTGACAACGGTAAGAAGTTCAAATACGAGTAAATCCGTCCGATTCGCTCCACATCTCTCTCTT
>BROE01000023.1:8744630-8771718 GCA_036571765.1 Plecoglossus altivelis | reverse complement strand
ATACATACACACACACAGAAACACATACACAAAAACCTCACACACACACAGAAATACATACATAGAAATACACGCTCCAGCAATACTGTCAAATACCACTGATTGGTAGGTATTCTGTGTGTGTACCCAGACCTGCCCTGATTGGTAGTTTTTGTCTCCAGACCTGCTCTGATTGGTAGCTTTGGCTCCAGCTCTGCTCTGATTGGTAGCTTTGTCTCCAGGCCTGCTCTGATTTGCTAGCTCACCAGAAGCACCTGACGGTGGGCCTTCCCCCTGAGCCCAGAGAGAAGACCATCACTGCCCCCATACCCCCTGACCAGCTAGTCAAACTCATCGACGAGGCCAGCGAGAACAACATCACCATAGCGATCCTCACACAGGTGGGAGACACACACGCTTAGACAGACAGACAGACAGACAGACACACACTGTGAAGTCATGCACACACTTTCCACCTTTCCTCCAATCTACCTCTCAACACATCCCTCTCGACTTTTCTCTCTCCCTTTCCCTCTCCTCCTCTCCTTGCCTTCCTCCTCTCCTCCGTCTCTCTCCTCCTCCCTTTCCTCCTCTCTCTCCTCCCCCCTCTAATCTCCTCTCCTCTTTTCCTCGCCTTCCTCCTCTCCTCCCCCCTCTCCTTCCTTCCCTCCTCTCCTCCCCCTCTAATCTCCTCTCCTTCTTTCATCACCTTCCCCCTCTTCCCTGCGCTCCCCCTCCCTGCTCCCTCTCATCCTCTCCTTCCCCCTCTCCTCCCCCCTGTCCTCCTCTCCTCCTCCCTCTCCCCCTCTCCTCCCCCCCTGTCCTCCTCTCCCTCCCTGCAGGAGATCATGGTGTTTCTGGCCATGAACATGAGGACCCAGCCCAGCCTGTTCTCTGAGATGTTCAGGCTTCGTATCGGACTCATCATCCAGGTCATGGCTACTGAGCTGGCCCACCCGTTCAACTGTTGCTTTACGAGGGGAGGGAGGGAGGGGAGGGGAGGGAGAGGGAGGGGGAAGAGGGGGAGGGGAGGCAGGAGGAAAGGGGAGGGAGGAGGTGAAGAGGAGGGGAGGGTGTGAGAAGAGGGAGGTAGTGGGAGGAGGGGGAGAAGGGATGGGAAAGAAAGGAGGGTGGGAGGGTGGAGAGAAAGATGGAGAGAAAGATAGGTAATAAGAGCCTGGAGAGAGACTCTTTATTGGCGACTGGCCCAGAATCGTGTGTGTGTGCGTGTGTGTGTGTGTGCGCGTGTGAGCAGGAGAAGAGGCCACAGAGAGTCTTATGAGTTTGAGTCCGTCGGAGCTGAAGAACCTCTTGCATCACATCCTGTCCGGGAAAGAGTTCGGAGTGCAGAAGAGCGGTCAGTCAACCAATCACAACAACTTCCTTCCCACCACTTCCCATTTCATGACTTCTCTTCCTGATATGTCTACTTGGTTAGAAAACATTATTAATAATATGATAGCGTGTGTGTATAAATCTTCTGTTGTGTGTTGTGTGTGTGTGTGTGTGTGTGTGCTCTGCCAGTGCGTTCTGTTGACCAGTCTACAGCGGTCAGCCCAGCCATCTCCATCCATGAAGTTGGTCATGTTGGAGCCACCAAGAGCGAGAGGGCTGGAATCAGCAAGCTGAAGAGTGACATGAAGATGGTAGGAACCGTGTGTGTGTGTGTGTGTGTGTGTGTGTGTGTAGGTGTCCACATGAGTGGGTGTGTGTTTGTGCTTGTGAGTGAGTGTGTGTAGGTGTCCACGTGAATGTGTGTGTGTGTGTGTGTGTGTCAGTATCCACGTGAACGTGTGTGATCAGTCAATTTACTTCTCCACTCAAAGCCCCTCTCTCTCTTACAGCTGGAACACAGATTATCTCTGACAGAGACTTGTAAGGTGATGATGATGACGATGATGAATTTTCATCTCTGCGGGGGTTAATTCCCCCTACTGCATGTGAACAATAGCGAGGGTTGAATTCACTGGGCACCGGGTGCCATGGCGAGGGGGATTGTAATCCACTGTAATTTAGCTCTGTGATGGTGATTAGATGCTGTTTGTTTATCATGGAGACACAGAGGATGTTGCTATGGTGTTTTATCAAGCATTTCTCTTTTTCTTTCTTTGTCTTCTCTCTCTCTCTCTCTCTCTCTCCCTTGTTCCCTCTTGCTCACTCTCTCTCTCCCTCTCTCCCCTTGCTCACTCTCTGTTTTTCTCTACCTCTCTCTCTCTTTCTGTCTCCCTCTTTCTCTCTGTCCCTTTCCCTCCCTCTCTCTCTGTCTTTCTATATCTTTTTCTCTCCCTCTCTCTTTCTCTTCCTCTCTCTGTCTTTCTCTATCTCTCTCTGTCTTTCTCTATCTCTCTCTCCCTCTCTCTTTCTCTTCCTCTCTCTGTCTTTCTCTATCTCTCTCCGTCTTTCTCTATCTCTCCCTCCCTCTCTCTTTTTCTCTTCCTCTCGCTGTCTTTCCCCCTCCCTCCCTCCCTCTCTCTCTTTCTCTTCCTCTCTCTGTCTTTCTCTATCTCTCTCTGTCTTTCTCTATCTCTCTCTCTCCCTCTCCCTCCCTCTCTCTTCCTCTCTCTGTCTTTCTCTCTATCTCTCTCTCTCTCCCCCTCTCTCTCATTCTCTCCTCCCCTCGTTAGAGTCTGACTCCTCACATGCTGGACATTGAACACATTGAGTCCGGGGTAAGTCTATTAATAATGCATTACTATGAATCTGTTAATAGCTGTACTACAGAGCTCCGACTGATGGAATCATATTTCAACAACCTACATGGGGTCAAATCCCTATGTTTGGGAATGGGCATGTAGTTATATATGTCTATATAGATATATCGATATAGAGATATCGATATGTCTATCTATATAGATATATCGATATATCTATCTACTGTATATCTATATATCGATATAGATATATATATATGACTCACATAGCATCTTAACGTCTTCTGAACAAGTACACAACATTATTAGTTTATTCTTATTCTAGGTAGGGTAGAATCCCTTAACCCAGGAAGTTCTGATCTTTTTCACCGTGGGGCGTTTATTATGGTCTGTCAGAGGTACAGGATGCCCTCCATAGACTCCCTGGACGTCCCAGTTCACCTGCCCGTCGTCAAGGATACAAGGCATGGCCAGTGGCTTCGTAGAAGGCGTCTGGACGGGGCGCTGAACCGAGTACCTGTGGGCTTCTACCAGAAGGTCTGGAAGATTCTGCAGAAGGTGAGTGAGTCACTGATGAGAGTTCAGATGTGGTGAGAGAGAGGGGAGAGGGTGGGGGGGAGAGAGGGGAGAGGGTGGGGGAGAGAGGGGTGGGTGGAGAGAGGGGAGGGGGTGGGGGGGGGGGAGAGGGTGGGGGAGAGAGAGAGAGGGCCAGGGAAGGAGAGAGAGAGAGGGGAGAGGGTGGGGGAGAGAGAGAGAGAGAGGGCCAGGGAAGGAGAGAGAGAGAGGGGAGAGGGTGGGGGAGAGAGAGAGAGGGCCAGGGAAGGAGAGAGAGAGAGGGGAGAGGGTGGGGGAGAGAGAGAGAGAGAGGGCCAGGGAAGGAGAGAGAGAGAGGGGAGAGGGTGGGGGAGAGAGAGAGAGAGAGGGCGAGGGAAGGACAGAAAGAGAGGTGAGGAAGAGAGAAAGAGAGGGTAGGGGAGGGAAAGAGAGAGGGAGAGTAAGAGATGACTAGGTTAACAAGATGAATTGGCAGGAAGTGAGGTAAAGTGATGGATTGCATCGTACCCAGCTGAGCTGAATCGATCTGAAATGATCCTGTTTCCTGTGTTGTTGTGTTGCAGTGCCACGGTCTGTCTATAGAGGGCTTTGTGCTGCCCTCCTCCACCACCAGAGAGGTACACAACGCCCTACTCAGCCTGCACATACTCCACCCATTCATTTATCTATCCATTCATCCATCCATTCATCCATCCATTCATCCATCCATCCATCCATTCATCCATCCACCCATCCATCCATTCATCCATCCATCCATCCATTCATTCATCCATCCATCGATTCATTCATCCATCCACCCATCCACTTATCCATTTATCTATCCAATCATCCATCCACGTATCCATCCATTCATCCATCCACCCATCCATCGGTTCATTCATCCATCCATCGATTCATTCATCCATCCACCCATCCATCAATTCATTCATCCATCCATCTACTGTCATATCTCCCCCCCCCCCCCCCCCCTCCCCCCAGATGACCCCCGGTGAGATCAAGTTTGCGGTCCACGTGGAGACGGTTCTGAACCGGGTTCCTCAGCCGGAGTACCGGCAGCTCCTGGTGGAGGCCATCTTGGTTCTGACCCTGCTGGCTGACGTGGAGGTGGAGTCCATCGGTAGCATCGTCCACGTGGAGAAGATCGTCCACATCGGCAACGATATGTTCTACCGAGACCAGGTCCATTCTTCTCTCTCTCTCTCTATTTCCATCTCTCTTTCCATCTGTCTCTTTCCATCTGTCTTTCTCTATATATTTCCATCTCTCTCCCTCTTTCCATCTCTGTCTCTTTCCTTCTATTTCTCTCTTTCTATCTCTCTCTATCCATCTCTTTCCCGCTTTCCATCTCCATCTCTCTCACTCTTTCTCTCTTTCCATCTCTCTTTTTCCATCTCTCTCTTTCCATTTCTCTCACTCTTTCTGTCTCTCTTTTTCCATCACTATCTCTCTCTCTTTCCATCTCTCTCTCTCACTCTCTCTCTTTTTCCATCTCTCTTTCTTTCCATCTCTCTCTCTTTCCATCTCTCTCTCTCACTCTCTCTCTCTTTCCATCTCTCTCTCTTTCCATCTCTCTTTCTTTCCATCTCTCTTTCTTTCCATCTCTCTCTCTTTCCATCTCTCTTTCTTTCCATCTCTCTCTCTTTCCATCTCTCTCTCTTTCCATCTCTCTCTCTTTCCATCTCTCTCTTTCCATCTCTCTCTCTTTCCATCTCTCTCTTTCCATCTCTCTCTCTCGCGTGCTTTTTGTCTTTCTGTCCTCTCTTCCTCTCACTGTCTACAGCATCTCTTCACCTCCTACGTCCACCTCGCCCCTCGCCTCTCCCCCTCCCCCTTCTCTCCCCCTCCCCCCTCTCTCCCCCTTCTCTGCAGAAGGACCTGGGAGCAGATGAGAGCCTTCTGGGAAGAGACCCGGCCACAGGCGTGTGCCGGCTGCTGTACGACAGCGCCCCCAGTGGTCGCTTTGGCAGCATGACATACATGTCCAAAGCTGTGGCCGTCTACGTCCAGGACTTCCTGCCTAGCGGAGCCTGCGCCATGCAGTAAAGCTACTTTGGGCGCGTTTGATTCGACTCACTGCTGGCGGTTACCAGACCGAGCCATTGGTCCTAATTGCAGCGGGTGACACGAATCAAGTGTACCACGAATCAAGTGTACCTCGAGGATTTCTTAAGAGGATTTGCAGGGGTTTGCAAGCAGACCTGCGTAAATGAAATATGCACACACTTACTGTTACACACACTTCACGCACACACACACTTCACACACACCTCGCATGTAGACACCTCACACATACAAACATAAATACGTACACCTCACACACACAAACGCACACAAACCTGTTGTTTTGCACAGTTTTCACACCCTACTAAAAAATAGCCGGTGGTCAGAATGGCCAGTTTACATTTGACCTTGATATGTTTGATAAACAAGGAATGATGTTATCGCCGAGTCTCTACAAAGTATTGTTTTAATCATCTTAAAGAAGTGACACGTTTTTCTGATGGAGTTTGAGTTGTGTGTGTGTGGTTTGGATTTTGACCTCGAACGCTGTGTGCTCAGAACTACTGCTTTTCGTTGACAGTAAATTAAATAAGCTGTAAATGTCGAGAAGGAATGATTTTTTTTGTACAGTCCTAACATTTAAGGATATAATAGATATATAGTATATGCATGAGATCAAAAGAAATCTTTTATGAGACAGAATTAGCAGGAAACTGTTTGACTTGTAGTTTTGTCTCATTATTTAAGGGCTAAATGTCTTGAGAACTTGTAGAATGTAGAATCACCAGACAGAATGAAATCATTCTAGAATGAATGCAGATTCCACGAAGAATGAGCTTCCTAATCCGCGTTTCACACTTCAACAGTTGTAACGGTTGGGTCGTACGCGGTCATTCGTTGTCTTTGATGTGTATTCAATAAACAAAACTTTATTGTTTTTTTTGTCAGAGATTCTCTCCTATTCTACTGTACTCTGCTTCAGTCTTTTTTAGCGTCTCTCTTCTCTGCTCTCTTTTCACTGTGTAAGAAAATGTTTTTGAAATATTTTTCCCCCAAAAAAGTTAAGATTTTCTTTGTTGAATTTATAGATTTGAACGGTCGTTAATAGTTTAAAAGATAAATAGTTTCCAACAAAATGTTACGTTTTTGTCGTGTGCATTAAGGGGGGAGGAAAGTTAAAAATGTATTTAGGATTATTTTTTGAACAGTAGAAAGACTCATTGATGAATTATTGATGCATGGCTTTACTTTTGCCGTCTTTGCCTAAATATTTATTGATGTCCTGAAAATTGAAATAACTTCAACTCCCAGAATGCTGTTCAGCTTTGTGTCACTGTAATGTAAACTCCCCTGTGAAACATCTATGGAAACTGTTTGAAGGAATTCTCTAGATTTGTAATATATTAAAATATTCATATACATATATAGATATTTATCCATTATATAAAAGTGTTTTGTCCCAAACATCTTCTTAAAATTGCTATACCATCGAAACGGTCAAAGCAGCAACTTTTCCGGGGAATGTTGACGGTGAAACACTGAACAAACCGCATCTCGAACATCACTGTTTCGGATCTTTAACTCTAAACGTTACCTGCTAACAAAACATAAATGAGTTACAAAGGGCATTCTGACGATGACTCTCGAATCAAACGCAAGGTTGCTTATATCTACAGTCCGCAATACATCCAGACATGCGATTCCTTGTCCAAAGTCCCTAACAGGGTAAGTTGAATGGTTTACAATGGTAGACTGATGTTACGCTTAGAAGATAGCTACAAAGCTAAGCTTGGCCATAGAGCTTTAGCTAGCTCTGTTGTGTCCATGGTCGTGTCGTTATTGTCTGTCCGCTTACATACAGTACTTGTGCATTGTGTAAACCCTCACACATAGTGTGTTTTAATCGCAGGCGAGCATGGTTCATTCACTAATAGAAGCGTACGGATTACTGAAACATATGAGGTAAGTTTGGAGCTAGCTTGAAGCTAGCGTTCAGGAAAACTACGCTGCAATTCACAGTCCATTCCTCAGAGACGGAGTCTAGAGAGCGTGTGTGTGTGTGTGTGTGTGTGTGTGCGTGTGCGTGCGCGCGTGTGTGTGTGTGTGTGTGTGTGTGTGTGTGTGTGCGTGTGTGTGTGTGTTATGTCCACTCTCAGCGTTGTAAAGCCCCATGTTGCCACAATCGAAGAGATGGCTAAGTTCCACACAGACGCCTATCTGGAACACCTCCATAAAATCAGCCAGGACGGAGACAACGACGATCCCCAGTCCGGCGACTTCGGGCTGGGTAAGAATGCCCGAGGGAGGGCTCGGGGGGGGGGGGGACTTGGGGATGGTGCTTTAATCACAAGTGCTACTGCGATGACGCTAAGAGAGAGAGAGAGCGAAATCTAGTGAGTGGGTGTGTAGTTACAGTGTATTTTTGCGCGAGACTGAGTGACGGAAATCGTTTTTAAAAAAAACAAACACTCTGTCCACTTTTATTTGAACAGAGAAAAAGGGACCGAAAATAAATATAATATATACTGTATATAAATAAATATATATATATATATATATATATATATATATATATAATATATATTATATATATTTTCGGGGGGAACGTTTCAAATAAAGCACTTGCATATCTTGTCGACACTAGGGGGCGCTCCTCATCACCGGTTCTCTCGGTCTTGGAGTCGCTGTGACGGGTTAGACCCCACAGGGGGAACCCAGCTAGCGATGCACGTACCGGATCAGGTTCCATTGTTTTCTTCACAACCAGCTGACGGACTGATGCCCCGAAGGCTGGTCTGCTGCAGAGCCTCCCCTTCATCCAGCTGCAAATCTCTTGGGGGAGGGAGGGGTGAGGGAGGGGTGAGGGAGGGGTGAGGGAGGGGTGAGGGAGGGGTGAGGGAGCGTATGATGTCAGACAGTTGAAAGGATGTGAGAAGGAGAGAGAGGAGAGAGTGATGCGACGAGAGTGCAGGGCGTGAGGAGGGTGAGAATGTAGGAGAGGGAAGGGTGAGGGAGGGGTTGAGAGAGAGGTGAGGGAGGGGTGAGAGAGAGGTGAGGAGGGGTGACAGAAAGGAAGAGAACAGGTGGGAGCCTGATGGAGTGTTTATCTTCTGGTGCTATTATGGACTGTCTTCATGCTCATCCTCAGTATCTCTCCTCTCTCCTCGCCTCTCTCTCTCGCTCGCTCCTCTCACACCGGTCCTCCTTCCCTTTCCCTTCTCATTGTCTCTCGCTCGCTTCTCTCCCTTCCTCCTTTGTTGGGCCACACATCCTTCCTCTCTCCACTGTCGCCCCGCTCGCCCTCGGCCTTCCTCTCACCTCCTTCTCTTCCCTCCATCCCTCTCTCCACCTTCCTCCTCTCTCTCCCTTCGTTCCACTTCCTCTCTCTCTCCCTCTTTGTCTTTCTCTCTCTGTCCTTCTTTCACCTTCTCTCCCTTCTCCCACCTTCCTCCTCTCTCTCCCTCTCTCCACCTTCCTTCTCTCCCTCTCACCCTCTCTCCACCTTCCTCTCTCTCTCCCTCTCTCCACCTTCCTCTCTCTCTCCCTCTCTCCACCTTCCTCTCTCTCTCCACCCATACCACCCCTCCACCTCTCTGCCCCCTCCACCTCTCTCTCCCTCTCTCCACCTTCCTCTCTCCCTCTCTCCACCTTCCTCTCTCACTCTCTCTCCCTCCCTCCCCCTCATCCCTCCCCACCCTGTCTCCCTCCCTCCCCCTCGTCCCTCCCCACCCTGCAGGTTATGACTGTCCTGTAGTGGAGGGCATCTATGACTATGCCGCGGCAGTAGGGGGCGCCACCCTCACGGCTGCCCAGTGTCTACTGGACAAGAGGTGTGAGGTTGCCGTCAACTGGGCCGGGGGCTGGCACCATGCCAAGAAGTAAGAACCCAGACCACGACAGGAGAACATGCATGTAGAACCCAGACCACGACAGGAGAACATGCATGTAGAACCCAGATCACAACAGGAGAACATGCAGAGAACCCAGACCGTTACATATTTTTTTTTTTTTTTTTTTACTTCCCTCTACCTCCCCCTCCCTCTCCCCTAATCCCCTCTATCCTTCACCCCTCACCCTGTCCCTCCTCTCCTCCCCCTCCTCTCCCCTTTCTCTCTCTCTCTGCTGCTGCCTCTGCTGCTGCTCCTGCTGCTCTTCCTCCTGCTCCTCCCCCTCCTCTCCCGCTAAAATCCCTCTATCCTTCACCCCTCACCCTGTCCCTCCTCTCCTCCCCCTCCCTCTCCCCTACTCCCCTCTATCCTTCACCCCTCACCCTGTTCCCTCCTCACCTCTCCTCCCACTCTCCCTCCCCACCTCTCCCTCCCCACCTCTTCCCTCCTCAACCTCTCCCTCCTCTCAGCCGTCTCGCCTCCCACCTTCTCCCTCCCCACCTGCTCCTCCCTCCCCATCTCTCCCTCCCCTCCCACTCTCCCTACTCTCCCTCCCACCTCTCCCTCCTCACCTCTCCTCCCATCTCTCCCTCCCTCTCACCAACCCTCTCTCTAACCCTAAACCTAAACCCTAACCCCCCTCCCTCCCTCTCCTCCCCACCTCTCCCTCCCTCACTCTTCTCCCCCAGTCTCTCCCTCCGCTCCTCACCTCTCTCCCTCCCCACCCTCTCCCCTCCCTCCCGCACCTCTCCCCCTCACCTTCCTCCTCACCTCTCCCTCTCTCTCCCTCCCTCCTCACCTCTCCTCACTTCCTCACCTCCTCCCTCCCTCCCCACCTCTCCTCTCCCACCTCTGCCCTCCTCACCTCTCCCTCCCATCTCTCCCTCCCTCCTCACCTCTCCCTCACCACCCTCTCCCTCCCTCCTCCCCACCTCTCCCTCCCACTCTTCCCTCCCATCTCTCCACTCCCTCCCCACCTCTCCCTCCATCTCTGCCCTCCCTTCCCAACTCTTCCTCCCCCACCTCTCCCTCCTCACCTCTCCCTCCCACCGTCTCCCCTCACCTCCGGCACCTCTCCCTCCTCACCTCTCCCTCCCATCTCTCCCTCTCCCCACCTTCTCCCACTCCATTCTCCCCTCCCTCGCCAACCTCTCCCTCCCCACTCTCCCTCCCCACCTCTTCCTCTCTCCTCCAGGGAGCGAGGGGCTTCAGGGTTCTGCTATGTGAACGATGCTGTTCTGGGGATCTTGAAGCTGCGGGAGAAATATGAGCGGGTTCTGTATGTGGACGTGGATCTGCACCATGGAGACGGTGAACACACACACACACACACACGCACACAGTCGCACACCCCAGACACACAGCTGGGTGACAGCCCCTCATGTGTGCTGTGTTGTAGGAGTGGAAGATGCCTTCAGCTTCACGTCCAAGGTGATGACAGTGTCTCTACACAAGTTCTCTCCTGGCTTCTTCCCAGGTCAGAACCTCTTCCTGTCACACCAGACTGCTGAAACACATTGTTTGATGAGACAAACACACTTAGACACACACACACCTCAGACACACAACAACACTCAGACACACACACTGACACAGTTCTGATAGACAAACACTTAGACACACACACACACACTCCAGACACACACACACCACACTTCCAGACCACACACACTCAGACACACACACACCCTGGACACATTCTGATGAGACACACTCACTGCAGACACTCAGCACACAGCTACACACTCAGACACACACACAAACACATGTCTGATGACGTTACTGTCCTGAGAAGTAGCTCACCCGATTGTTTTGTGTGTGTGTGTGTGTGTGTTTGTTGTGCGTGTGGTGTGTGCGCGTGTGTGTGTGCGCGTGCTCGTGCGTGCGTGCGTGTGTGTGTGTGTGTGTGTGTAGGACTGGAGCCTGTGTGACACTGGGCTGGGTAAAGGTCGCTGGTACGCTGTCAATGTGCCGCTGGAGGATGGCATTCAAGATGACAGATACTACAGCCTCTTTACCAGGTAACCTGGTGACCACGCCCCTTCCTCACTGACCACGCCCCTTCCTCACTGGCCACGCCCCTTCCTCGCTGACCACGCCCCTTCCTCACTGACCACGCCCCTTCCTCCCTGACCACGCCCCCTCCTCCCCCTGACCACGCCCCCTCCTCCCCCTGACCACGCCCCCTCCTCCCTCTTCCTGACCACACCCCTTCCTCCCTGACCACACCCCTTCCTCCCCTCCCTGACCACACCCCTTCCACCATGACCACGCCCCTTCCGCCCCTCCCTGACCACGCCCCTTCCACCCTGACCACGCCCCTTCCTCCATGACCACGCCCCTTTCTACTCTTCCTTGACCGCGCCCCCTTCCTACCCCTCCCTGGCGCCTCCCCCCTCACCAGCCATGTTAATGCGTGTCTCCGCTGCTGTGATTGGCTGCAGCGTGATGCAGGAAGTCCGGGCGCTGTTTAACCCGGAAGCGGTGGTGATGCAGCTGGGGGCCGACACCATGGCGGGGGACCCCATGTGCTCCTTTAACATGACCCCCCTGGGGGTGGGCCAGTGTCTGGACTACACCCTGGACTGGGACCTGCCCACCCTACTGCTGGGAGGAGGTAGGAGGGAGAAGCGGGACTATCTGTGTGTGGTGTGTAATCTGTGTGTGTGTATCTGTGTGGTAATCTGTGTGTGTGCGTCAGGGGGGCCGGTTGTGTGACTCTCTCTCCTCCTCTCTCTCTCTCTCTTGCTCCTCTCTTCTCTCTCTTTCTCTCTGATCTCTCTCTCTCATCTTCTCTCTCTCCTCCTCTCTCTTCCTTCTCGCTCTTCTCTCTCTCTCTCCTCTCTCTCCTTCTCGCTCTCTTTTCTCTCGTCTCTCTTCTCTCTCATTCTCTCTCTCTCTCTCTTTCTCTCTTCCTCTTCTCTCTCTTCTCTCTCCTCTCCTCTTTCTCTCTCTCTCTCTCTCTCTTCTCTCACTCCACCAACCACACACACACACACACACCAACACACCACCACACCCCACACTTCACAACACACACACACCAACAACACACACACCACACACTCTCTCTCACCACACACCGAAACACCACACACACACACACACGAACACGACACACACAGAAGTTCCAGAGCCTTTAGCCCGCACCCATGATATAGCTGCTAATTGCAGCCAGCACAATGAACCTTTTACCCTCTACAATCCTCGTTTTACCTCTCTTTTGCCCCCTCCCTCCCTCTCTGGGAGCCTCTCCCCCGCCCCGCCCCGCCACCCCCCTCCTCCTCGCGCCGCGAGCCCGCCCCCCTCTTGCCCTCTCCCTCTCCCCTCCTCTGGCCTACTCCTCCTCTCCCTCCCTCTGCCTCTCCCTCTCCCTCCCCTCTGCCCGCGCCCATCTCCCCTCCCTCTCACCTCTCTGCCCTCTCCCTCCTCTTACCTCTCTGCCCCCCCCTTTGCCTTCCTCCCCTGCCTTTTCCCTCTCCCCCTCCCTCTCGCCCCCCCTCTTCCCTCCTGCTCTCCCTCCCTCTGCTCTCCCTCTGCCTCTTCCTCCTCGCCTCTCCTCCCTCTGCCTCTCCCTCCCTCTGCGCTTCCTCCCCCTCCCTCCCTCTCCCTTCCCTTCCCCCCCCACCCCCCACCCACACACACACTCTCCCTCCCTCTCCTCTCCCTCCCTCTCCTCTCCCTCCTCTGCCTCTCCCTCCCTCTGCCCTCTCCCTCCTCGCCTCCTCTGCCCCTCCCTCCCTCTGCCCTCCCTTCTGCCTCTCCTTCCCTCTCCTCTCCCTCCCTCTCCTCCCCCTCCTTCTCCCTCCCTCCCTCTGCCTCTCCCTCCCTCTGCCTCTCCCTCCCTCTGCCTCTCCCTCTGCCTCTCCCTCCCTCTGCCTCTCCCTCCTTCTCCCTCCTCCCTCTTGCCCTCTCCCTCCCTCTGCCCTCCCTCTTTGCCTCTCCCTCTGCCTCTCCCTCCCTCTGCCTCTCCCTCCCTCTGCCTCTCCCTCCTCCCTCTGCCTCTCCCTCCCTCTCCCCTCCCTCCCCTCTGCCTCTCCTCCCTTTGGCCCCTCCCTCCCTCTGCCTCCACCTCCCTCTCCCTCCTCCCTTCCCGTTGCCTCCCCCTTCCCTTTCCTCCCTCCCCCCTCCCCCTCCGCTCTCTGGCTCCTCCATCTTTACCTCCACCCCTGTCCTTGACGGCTGTGTGAGTTTGTTAGTCATTTACACGCTCTTTCTCCTCTTTTTCCCTCTCCCCTCTCTCCGTCTCTCTTCTTCACCCTTTTCGTCGCTCCAACCCTTCTCTCCCCCTCTCTCTCTCTCACCCCTTCTCTCTCTCTCTCACCCCTTCCTCTCTCTCTCTCACCCCTTCTCTCTCTCTCACCCCTTCTCTCCCTCTCTCTCACCCCTTCTCTCTCACTCTCTCTCCTCTCTCTCTCTCTCTCTCTCTGTCTCTCTCTCTCTCTCCCTGTAGGTGGGTATAACTTAGCGAACACAGCTCGTTGTTGGACCTACCTGACAGCCACAGTACTGGGCAAGACCCTGTCTTCAGAGATACCTGACCATGAGGTAACACAGACACACACACTATAGGTACTCACACACGCCTCTCTCCTCCCTCACACACACACACACACTCCCCTCCTCTCCTCTCATAAGTGCACACACACACACTCCCCTCCTCTCCTCTCATAAGTGCACACACACACACACACACACACTCCCCTCATCTCCTCTCATAAGTGCACACACACACACACAAACACACACACACCCTCACACACTCCCCTCCTCTCATAAGTGCACACACACACAAACACACACACACCCTCACACACTCCCCTCCTCTCATAAGTGCACAAACACACACACACCCTCACACACTCCCCTCCTCTCATAAGCGCACACACACACTCTGTGTTTGGTCTGTGCTGAGTCATTTCTTCTAATCAAAGATGGCCACAGGGTCCATCAATAAAGGGTTTTGTTTTCAGGTGATTCAGAAGAGGGGGAGAGACGGGGAGGAGGGGAGACAGGAGGGAGGGAGAGGGGGGCATCTTGACAATATACCACTCTGTCCCCTCAGTAAGGTGACAGAGGGAGGCTTGTCCCCCCCCTCTCTCTCCCCTTCTCCTTCTCTCTCTGTTTTCACATTAGCAAATATCTGTATGATGTGTGTGTGTGTGTATGTGTGTGTCTATGTGTGTGTGTGTGAGTATGTGTGTGGTGTGTGTCTATGTGTGTGTCTATGTGTGTGTCTATGTGTGTGTGTGTGTGTGTGTGTGTGTGTCTATGTGTGTGTGTGGTGGAGAGGGAGAAGTATGGTCATAAAGACTTTATGTTGACAGTAGAGTTGGACGGAGAGAGTGGGGGAGAGAGGAGAGGAGGAAAGAGAGAGGGGGAGAGATAGAGAGAGGAGAGAGAGACACGAGAGGAGGAAGAGAGAGACAGGAGGAGAAAGAGGGACGAGAGGAGGAGGAAAGCGAGAGGAGGAGAGAGACAGGAGGAGAAAGAGGCACGAGAGGAGGAGGAGAAGGACGATGATGATGTAGTTGAGACTTAAGAATCCCAGTGTTGCTGGACCCCCTGACTCACCACACCACACACCTCACACACCACACCTCACACCCCACACCTCACACACCTCACACACCACACCTCACACACCACACCTCACACCACACCTCACACCACACACCTCACACCTCACCACACCTCTCACCCTCAACGCAAAACGCACACGTATGCGTTTCGTAGCGTCTTTGCGTTTCTACTCAGCTGCGTGCGTGTGTTCGTGTGGCCTAGGTCGGTAGAGGACCTCTTATCCCAGATGACGAGGCAGAGTTAAGGAAACAAAAGTGTGGGCGTATCCCAGGGAGAAGGCCCCACCCTCCTGCTCCTCCTGCCCAGCTGGGGGCTCCGTCCCTGGGCCTGGCAGGGCAGGACTGCCCCCTTCACCCTCTAGACCCTGGAGGGGGGGGAAAAAAAACAAGTCTACTCCTAAGGGTCAGAACCGGAGCTGTATCCAGACTCCACAGTTTAAGACAAACACGGTTCCCAACCATAACAAAGCCATCCCGAACAATGGAGGCGTTGCCGCAGTAACGGTAACCGCGGGCAGCGGGCTCCTCGACCTGAGCTCTTTCTCTGTGTGAGTCTCCATCCTTCAGGTGATGAGAGCAACCCTCTGAACCTGTGACGGAGCGCGCGCGTGTGGGATCTGACTTCAGACACGTCCATCCTGAAATGACCTCCATTGTGTTGCAGCCTCGTCTGGACTCCCTTCTCAGCCAGGACACACAATGAGAGACGGTTATATATAACATACCCTGGGGTCAAAGGTCAACAGGGTCAGCCTAAAAACCTGGTGGAGGGGCTGATTATTTGGGTCAGGAGTGTGTGTGTGTGTGTGTGTGTGTGTGTGTGTGTGTGTGTGTGTGTGTGTGTGTGTGTGTGTGTGTGTGGTGGATGTTTGAAGTTGAAGGGATTGAGAGGTGGAGAAGGAGAGATGGAGTGGTTGTCTGGATGGCTGGCTGGTTCTCCTGACTGGCTGGTTGGCTGTCTGGCTGGTTCCCCTGCCTGTCTGGTTGGCTGTTTCCCTGCCTGGCTGTTTCTCTGGCTGGCTGGTTCTCCTGCCTGGGTGGTTGTCTGGCTGGCTGGTTCCCCTGCCTGGCTGTTCCTCTGCCTGCCTGTTTCCCCTGCCTGGCTGTTTCTCTGGCTGGCTGTTTCCCTGCCTGGCTGTTTTCCTGCCTGGCTGTTTTCCTGCCTGGCTGTTTCCCTGGCTGGCTGTTTCCCTGGCTGGCTGTTTCCCTGGCTGGCTGTTTCCCTGCCTGGCTGTTTCCCTGCCTGGCTGTTTTCCTGGCTGGCTCTCTGTTTTTAAAGTTAATGTTTTCTCTGATTTCCCCGTACTGATTCCCAGCAGCTCAGCCCGGTTGAAAAACAAACATGCTTCCCTCCCTTCCTCCCTCCATGTTCCCTTACCCCTAACCCCCCCCATCTCTCTCCCCCCTCCTTGTCTGTCTCTCCCCTCCCTCCCTCCCTCCCTCCATCTTCTGAATAATGGTAGCCTAGTAGCTTGTATGGTAGATAGCTGCGATGTTGACCAGAGTTCTGGGGTCAATTGACAGTTGGTCAGCGTTCTATGGTTCTCCCCCCTCTGTTGCCGTGGCGCCCAGATTGGCAGCTCGGAAGTGACTTCCTGTCCCGCCCATGCACTTCCTGTTTCCTGTCTGGCAGTTCCTCCATTGGTCCTCTGCGTGATTGTGTCTGTTCCACCGGCTACCGGAACACCGGCTTCAATCACCGGAAAACCAAGGGTTGGGGAAATCGTGGTGTGTGTGTGTGTACAGATTTTACAATGGTGTGTGTGTGTGTGTGTGTTCGTGCGTGTGTGTGTGTGTGTGTGGTGTTGGCTGTAGAGAGATGATCGAGTTTACTGGGACAGACTAAGAGACTGGTTCAGTCTGACTCCCTCTGGGTGCTCTGTAAGAGGGAGGGAGGGAGGGAGGGAGACCTCTGTATGACTGTCTAAGAGGAGGGGAGGAAGGGGGAGAGAGAAAGCCTGATGGAGAGACCAAGAGAAAACGAGAGAAGAGATGGCTTCATTCTGGCCAGTTGAAATGTTTTTGTCAAGTCAACAATGTAACGTGAAACTGCACCAACAGACAGACGAGGGAAGGTTCAGGTTGTAGACGGAGAGACAATGACATGATGATATGGATGAATACAGAGAGTGAGGAAGAACATGTAGCTGGGAAGGGGAGGGAGGGAGGGGGGAGAGAGGGAGGGAGGGGGGAGAGAGAGAGGGAGAGGAGAGAGAGGGAGGAAAGAGACTCGTGCGTGTTAAGTGACTGAGGAACACAGGTTAGACATGTTGTTTAGTCTGAGGACAATGGAGGGTTCTAAGGAGTCAGGGTTCTAAGGAGTCAGGGATCTGAGGAGTCAGGGATCTGAGGAGTCAGGGTTCTAAGGAGTCAGGGTTCTAAGGAGTCAGGGTTCTAAGGAGTCAGAGTTCTAAGGAGTCAGAGTTCTAAGGAGTCTGGGTTCTAAGGAGTCAAGGTTCTAAGGAGTCAGAGTTCTAAGTCTGCAGCGGGCTGTTCATGTCTGGGATAAATCTGAATACCAGATCAACAAACAGTGGTGTGGGCCTGCTGTCTCCACACTCTGGCCTGGACAGGCCTTTTCCAAACAGCCGCCCAGATGGAGGGGTGGGGGGGCGGTGAGGGAGAGAAGGGTGAGGAGAGAGGAGAATGACGGAGAGGAGAAAAGATGGAGGAGAAGAGAGAAAGATGAAGGGAGAGAGAGAGAAGATGAATGGAGAGAGAGAGATGGGGTGGAGAGAAATATGTTAGAAAGAGACTGTCAGTCTCCTCACCCCATCCTTCTCCTACATCCCCCCCCCCCCCCTCATCTTGTTGATGGTCCAAGCCTAAACAACAGGCCCGCAAGAGACAGGACTACTGTTTCCGGGGTGGGGGTGAGGGAGTGGGGGGGGCATGGGTGCATCGGAACAACACATGGGGGTGGGGTTGTCCTCATGCTGCCATCACAGGGAAAGAGAGGAGAAGCGAACAGGGAAGCAAGGGATGAAATGACGACGCAAGTTGTGTGATGATGTGTGTGTGTGTGTGTGTGTGTGTGTGTGTGTGTCCTCGTCCTCTTGCATGCAGAGCAGCGTTGTGACCGGAGGTGGGCCAGGCTAACTCGATGGGGCTAATTGGAAACAGATCAACGCACACACGTACACACACACACGTGTGTACACACACACACACATACACACACACGTACACACACACACGTACACACACACGTGTGTACACACACACACACGGTCTTGGGCACTAGTAAACCTCTGTTTGTGTGTTCGGATATGTGCGGGTGTGTTTGTGTGTTTGTACCTTTGCCCTCCTGCTCACCTCTCGACTGCGTTGACAGAAATCATTTCCACGTAATATTTGCGTCTGTGTGTGTGTGTGTGCGTGTGTGTGTGCGTGCGTGCGTGATGATGCGTGCTGTGTGTGTTGTGTGTGTGGTGTGCGTGGGCAGTCGGTGTGTGTGTGTGTGTGTCAGTTCTTCACTGAGTACGGACCAGACTACTCCCTGGAGGTTAGTCCAAGCTGCAGACCAGACCGCAACGAGACTAAGCACCTGCAACAGGTCATCTCCACCATCAAAGGTAACAATCGCACACACACACACTGCCCACACACATACACACACACTGCCCACACACACACACACACCACACACACACACACACACACTGCCCACACACACACGCGTGCATGCACACACACACTGCCCACACCCACACACACCACACCACACGCGGCATGCACAAACACATCTGCCCACACACACCACACTTGCCACCACCACACACACCACAGTGCTTACACACCACATAAAAACCAGAACAGAAAACATGCATACACATAAAGATTTCTAGCAGAGACACTAAGTCATGATATACACAGGCAAGTTGAATACACCCAACTCCTATCTTACACACACGACACACACACCACACACACACAGCACCCACACCACACACACACACACACACACACACAGCGTGACTGGAAAATTCCAGAGAAGTGAGTGTGTTTGATGTTGTGGATTTATCAGAAAGTAAAACACATTGCTCTTCCTTCTCTCTTCTCTCTCTGAGAGGAGGAGGAGTAGGAGGATGAGGGAGGGGGGGGGAGGCAGGAGGAGGAGGGGAGGGAGGGAGGGGAGAGGGAGAGGGAAAAGGGGGGTTGACAAGTTCCAGCCTCAGAAACATCACTGTGACACAAACACACACACTTAAAAGCACACACACTCTTGCAAGCGCACACACACACAGCACACACACACACACTCACAGCACACACACGCACACACACACACACACACAACACTCACATGTATTCTATGTGGATTTGTTATGGATTAACCCCTTGTCTAACTCTGCTGTCGTGACTTGAGTGGTGGTGTGTGTGTGTGTGTGTGTGTGTGTGTAGTGTGTGTGTGCGTGGGATGAGGGGAGGAGAGGAGAGGAGAGGGGGGAGGAGAGGAGAGGAGAGGGGGGATGAGGGGAGGAGAGGGGGCCCCAGGAGACTGGGCGGTAGGTTGTTGGATTAGAGGAGCAGACATGGTAATGGATCCAGGCCCAGCAGCTAAAGGAGCTAGGAAGTGAAGCCAGAAATGGAACTGGTCCCCTGCCCTTCTGAAACCCTGAGGCAGAATGTAGTATGGAGGAAACTGGGTGGAGGAGGAGGAGGAGTAGGAGCCAGAGATAGACATGGAACTGGTCCCCTGCCCTTCACAAAGCACTGCCACTGGTGATGTGATTGGGTTTGGTCAAGGAGTTGGAGGGAGGGGGGAGAGGGAGGGAGAGAGGAAAGGGGAGAGGAAGGGAGGGAGGGGAGAGGGAGGGAGGAAGTATAACCGTTGTCAAACTTAGTCTTTCTGCCTTTTATTTCTGTCCCCCTCACCCTCTCACTCACCCTCTCATCCTCTTACTCACTCACTCCAACACTCTGTTTTTCTGTCTTTCTCTCTTCCACACACACACACACACACACGCACAGACACACCACACACGCTCTCGTTCTCTCACCAAACACCACCATAAGGCACCACATGCTCTCATTCACACACCATTAGACAGCAAACACACACACGCATTCTGCTGCTGTAGGATGTGGGTTTTGCAGAAGTGCATTGTTGACTATACACTAACGTTTCCCCAAACTCCCTGGGAAAGTGCGTTTGTGTCTCATTGCGGCAGCTTTTCCTCCGGGACGCCGATGTTTACAACCATTCCCGTGGTCACAAACACGGGAAAGCCGTTACACCCAATCTATCTGACTCCAGACGCATCAGGCCATCATCACCGCTAGATATGTATCCCTCCGCCGATCCTAACCTTGAATATAACCGTTAGTGTCGGCTGTGATCACGATCATTGATTGTTCGAAACGTCCTCGACTGTTGGAAATTGTAACTTTGCTGTCGCTACGAGGGTGTTTAATAAACATTAAGTTGCGTCTTAAATCACGCGGTATGCCCTTTCATGGCAATTTGGAAGAACTTGAGCCGTCTTTATTAACGATGTGGAGATTTCATTAGTTCTACTGCAGCGGTGTCGGCGGTAGCAACAACTGTCTCCGTGCTTGTTTAACGGTGTATTTATGTGCTGTGGTGTGTTTACGAGACGGGGAAAGCGTTATTTCCCAGGACACGGGTAAACCGGGAGCGTATGCTGTCGATGGGGCTGGCACCGGCTGCCCTGGCAGGGTGGAGCGGGGGGGGTTGATAACGGTAACGGTGTTTGTTAACCCGTGAACGCCACGACAGCTTGCTCATTAATTCTCTGTGTGTTTGACAAAAGCTACGTCAGCCGAGCGAGCTGCATGGTCGATACAAGACAGCGAGTCACTCTGGAACGTGACGACGTTTCGGCACGAGAGAAGCTGCAATTGATTAACGCGGGCGCAGGTAGTAAATACCGGAGCCCCCGCGGTGGTTCGCCACATTACCGGAATTTCCGAGCACATCTGGACGACGTTTACGAGACCTGGGGCAACGTTTCAAAAGAAGGGGAAGGAAAAAAAGAAAGAGGGTGCGAGAGCGAGAAGACGTTTTAAACACACATGGTTGCTTTTTGCTGCCTTTTTGATTTACATATAGTGCTCGAAGAAAGTTCTAGGCCTGTTGTAATTCTAGCTGACTTAAGACCGTGTCTGGCGCATGTAACCTCAACCTCTTAACCGTTATAATGACCAGGTTTTCAGCAAACAAACACCACTCTGCTGTCTAAGGAACAAACAGGACACCATGACTCTGTAAAACTCGTATTTAACCAAACAAAAATAACTTTGTGTTTATTATTCTCACTTCAGCAGCAGCGGAATTTGCGCTTTGGGGAGAGGAGGGAAGTGGGGGAGAGGAGTGAGGTGGGTGAGAGGAGGGAGGTGGGGAAGAGAAAGGAGGTGGAGGTGGAGAGGGAGGTGTGGGTGGGAGGAGATAGTTGGGACGGGGAGGGGGTGGGGTGGAAGGGAGGTGGCGGGAGGAAAAGGAGGTGGGGAGGGGAGGGAGGTGGGGTGGAGAGGAGGTGGGGGTGGAAAGGGAGGTGGGGGAGAAAGGGAGGTGGGGGAGGGGAGAGGTTCTCATTTGTCCACCTTACACTTTCCTTCTAGGCCTTCAGTCCTCCCTCAACGCCCCGGTTGTGTTTTGAACGCCAACACGGAGTCATTTGAACGCAACAATACACGCAATCAATGGCGTATTGTACTTCTAACAATGAGCGCGCGCTGTGTGCAAGTTGACCCTGTGAGAGGAACAGGAAGCGAAGCGATCGTTTATCATTTGGATAAAATATAAGCTCCAATCCAGAAAATGCAAACTATGTCAGAGGGGTGTGTTTGTGTCGTAATGTTCACACCATCGCCTCATTTGCATATTCCTGTTTGCTAAGGAAGTAGATTATTGATACCCAACCGCGCGCGTGGGTGCGAGCGCCTGTTTTCATATACACTCTTTCCTTTCCTTGTTTTCCCGCCGTTTAAATAATCCTGACCGTAGAACAAGTCTGGTTCATGACATCGCAGGGTGAATCTACCTGTCGACCTCTGGTGCCTAAATAACCCTGTTTTGTTGACCTAACTTACGTCTCTTAGTCCCCGTGCGTCTCCTTCAAGATAGCACCTAACGTGTGTATGAGTGAGATGTTAACTTTCAGCCATCATGTGTTTGACAGATTTGTGTTTCTGTTATGATTAATCGCTATTTCCCCTCCACACACCCTCTTTTCTCTCTCTCCTCCCCCCACCTTGCCCCTCTCTACCTCTCCCCCCCCCTTCTCCTTCCCCTCTGCTTCTCCACAACACCCCCCCACACACCACCACCTTTTGTCTCTCCCCACCCTCCCCCTCCCGCCTGCTTGTGGTTATGTATAGGAATCTGAAGAATGTGGTCTAGGATTTCCATACAGCCTGACACTCACCCTTCATGTCCAAACCAGCTCCACCCACTCTCCTCTTCCCTTCCTCTCCTCTCTCCTCCTCTTGCCCTTCTCTCCTTTCCTCTCCTCTTTCATTCTCCCACTACTCTTCCCTTCCTCTTGGTCTTTCTCTCCTCTCCCACCTTCACCTCTTCTCCCCTCTCCTCCTCTCTTCTCCCTTGCGCTCCTCTCCTCTCTGTTGTGCCCTCCTCCCTCTCCCTCTCTCTGTTCTCTTTCCTTCCTTCCTCTCTCTGTTCTCTTTCCTTCCTCCTCTCCTCTTCTCTCTGTTCTTCTCCTCCTCTCCTCCTCTACTCAGTTTCCATCCAGTCTAATTTGCTCCAGTACGGTCTCCTTAATAAGGACAGTATGTGGACACAGCCTCCCCTCCCTCCTCCCCGTCCTCTTCCCCTCAGCCTCCCCTCCCTCCTCCCCTCCCACTCTCAGCCTCCCCTCCCTCCTCCCATCCCTCCCTCAGCCTCCCCTCTCACAGCCTCCCCCTCCCCTCAGCCTCCCCTCCCTCAGCCTCCCCTCCCTCAGCCTCCCCTCTCACCGCCTCCCCTCCCTCCTCCCTCCCTCAGCCTCCCCTCTCTACTTTCCTCTCCTTCCCTCACCCCTCCACCTTCTTGAGGGTGAAGAAAGAGTGAGACAGAGACGGGAATAAAGAGCGGAGAGAAGAGAGAGAACATGGAGAGGAAGAGGCCACGGGAACGCAGTGGAAAGAGAGCTTGGTGGAAGACGTTACCTTTTTTTCCGGAGAAAAGTCCCTTTGACCTCGTTTTGTTTTGGTTTCTGTTTCTTTTCTCTTTCTTCGCTGTTTTTCTTTGTCTTTTCTCTGTTTTTATTTGGGTTGAGGGTGTCAAGACATGACAGACTCTGTACTGAAACATTAGCGTGTGAGACACATCTAGGAGGGAGGGAGGGAGGGAGGCAGAGAGAGAGAGAGGGAGGCAAGGAAGGAAGGAGGGAGGGAGGGAGGGGGGCAGAGAGAGAGGGAGAGAGGCAAGGAAGGAGGCAGAGAGGGAGGGAGGGAAGGAAGGAAGGGAGGAAGGGAAGGAAGGAAAGGAAAGGAAGGAGGAAGGGATGGAGGGACCTAGCGGACCATGAAAACCTGTCAGTCTCTTCCTGATGTGTTTGGAGTCAGGACCCTGTTTTAACAATGAAACCTGATTCTTATTCCATTGACCTGGCTTTAACGCCACTGTTTCACATTGAGATGCAGCCATGTTTGTGTTGCCCAGGTCTCCAAGTAGCCGTCTGTGTGCTCCTCATGCAATGAAAGGGAGGGAGCGAGGGAAGGGGACTGTTGAAGACTATTGAAATGTGGCCCTTTATTTTATGCCAACTTCATATGAAGACTGCATGTTTTAAATCCCGCAGGATTTTACAGTACAGAACGTGGACAGTGTACCTATTTGTTATTGTGCTTTTGGTTTCACAAAAGTATTTGAACATCCAATTTTTTTTGTGTATGGTTCACTTTTGCCTCTATGCTAGTGTATATATATCATCTTTGTTTGAATACAACATCACAGACAATTTGTGTGTTGCGTGTATTTTAAAAAAAGATATATCTATTTGTGTTTTGTATTAAACTATCCAGGAAACCACGGTAGTCACCTTTTTCCACGGCTTCATTGGAAGTCCTTTAGACAATCAAGTTACCATGTGGGTAACAGAAGTGTGTCGTTTTGTGTGATCTGTATGGAATCCGCGCTCGGCCCTGGCGGTTTCTGCCGAAGGAATCCGAAACAAGCGAAACTCATTAGCCGGTTTACGAGTTCGGAAACAGAACCTTCTTCGATTGAAATCCTATCGCGTTTGTGATTGCCAGAGAACATGACGGGTTTTTCTGTACATGCGAGACTAAATATGAAACGCGAGATTAACGTTAAGATTCATTTCTTAGGTCATTTCTCACGAATGCATTGAAGTCTCTCCAAAAGGATATCTGTAGAGACTTTAGACAAGCAAATCAAAATAAGATCTAGATGGTGTGTCTTCAGAGACTTTAGACAAGCAAATCAAAATGAGATCTAGATGGCTTATAAGTTTAAAAATCTTTTTTATATATATTTGACGTCCTCTTCTCCCACATTAAGAGAAGGCAGACTAACGTTTTCATGACCGAAATCAAACCCCTATCAGACTTTTCGTGGGTTCTCTATTCAAAGTTTGCCAGCACACCTGCTCACCTGCCTTCACGGTGACCTCCCAACGATATGCAAAACATCGCTTTTGCCTTATCCAGGTGCGGAGAACATCTCATTTGAATGTGAGACACGATGTGACCTTTGATGGGAAGTCTGATAAACAACTGAATCTCTAAACTGTTTGCGAGGGTGTTTAAATTGGGCCCAATGCGAAAAACCTCACTTTGGACCCAAGTGGGGGTTGTTTTTTTTCAGAACTTGGGTTACATCATTTAACCATTTCATCGTCTGACGTGTTTGGCGGACATGTTTTGGCCCAACGGTTTTGCCGTCGTTTGCATAGTTTCCCCTGCGGGTGAGAAGAGACTAGGGGAGGTCTCCCCCCTTTGGCCCCCGGCACCATACGTCAGACGTCGGTCTCATCTACATGAGAAGTGTCGTGTTCAATGACCGGGGGTTTAACACCACAATACGGCAGATGCGACCTTTTATGCGGTTAACTGAAAAGAAACGAGGCGCGCGTGGCACTCGCAGTGCGGTGAAGGCGCCAAAAACATCCATATATGTCTTTCTTTGACAAGATTGAGATGAATCGTTTCAAATGATGATCGTTCTCCTTTTTATTGGCGGGAAAGTGCGTTATTGTAGATGCATTGTCCAAGACTCCGTATAGACAAGGCCGGTAGCCCCAGAATAACGATAACACACGATGAAACCATTCGACCAATTACAAACCTGTACAATATGCAGGTCAACTTCTAGGATTTTAGCCTGTGTTTGAGCCCGTCATGACAGTTTTCAAGGATGTATGAATTTTGGCGCTTTTTGCTGTCTTTTTTGTAATCAGCATCTATTGTCTTGAGCGGGTCGGTGCGGGGCCACCGGATGGTGCACTTGTGAAGGATCATTTATTGAATCGTCTAGTAACAGTTACAATTTGATGAGTGATTGTGGAGCTCGAGCTTCTAGCGCGGCGAACATCTGCCCCAACCGGAGCGCTTTCACGACTGGCATTTGAAAAACGGCGGATGGCAGACTTTTTCAGTACAGGAACTGACTGAAATATCTAACGACTCGTCGCATTCTTTACTTTTATTATTATTGTTTTTTTTCCCGCTCGTCCTCTCTAAATCCAGTTCATGTTTTGGCACAGTTCCACGAGACGCGCACCTCTCTGCTTCCTGAGCGAGAGTGGGAACACCAGAGGGAGAGAGAGAGAGGCCCCAGCCTCCTCCTCCCCCCAGCCTCCTCCCCACAGCCTCCTCCCTTCAGCCTCCTCCTCCTCCCCTTCTTGCCTCCCTCCCTTCCCGCCAAGGACAAGCAGTGCCCCTTTTAATAAGAGCGAGACGCCCGACGTTTAATTAACATTCTTCATCTTCTCGTTCTGAAATCAGAAACCTGTAAAATCGTCATTTCCGGAGCGTGTCAACACCGCTAAATTAATTTGAAGCTCGTCTTCCCAAACTGTGGGAGTCATTTCATCCAGGAAACAAGCTTGATTATTAAATGACATCTCATTTGACTCCTTTCAAGTCTTGGTTGAAAACCGAAAAACTGGATTAATCAGAGAGAGAAAAGAAGTTTGTTTAACGACTTTCGACGACCAGTGAAAACCCGATTATGAGGAATTTAGGGCGAGAGAGGGAGAGGATGGAGTCAAAACATTAGTTCTTTGGCTCAATGGTTTAATTCACTGTGACCAAACCAGTTAGTTTGATCTCAGGGTCAAGGTCAAATCCTTTTGATCCTGAAAATGTACACATACAGACACACATCTGCACACAGTCTAACACACACTCATGAACATCTGCACACAGTCTCACAGACACACGTGAACATTTGCACACAGTCTCACAGACACACATGAACATTTGCACACAGTCTCACAGACACACATGAACATCTACACACAGTCTAACAGACACACATGAACATTTGCACACAGTCTCACAGACACACGTGAACATTTGCACACAGTCTAACAGACACACATGAACATTTGCACACAGTCTAACAGACACACATGAACGTTTGCACACAGTCTCACAGACACACATGAACATCTACACACAGTCTAACAGACACACATGAACATTTGCACACAGTCTAACAGACACACATGAACATTTGCACACAGTCTAACAGACACACATGAACATCTACACACAGTCTAACACACACACATGAACATTTGCACACAGTCTAACAGACACACACCTGAACATTTACACACAGTCTAACAGACACACTCATGAACATCTACACACAGTCTAACACACACACACATGAACATTTGCACACAGTCTAATAGACACACACATGAACATCTACACACAGTCTAACAGACACACAGGAACATTTGCACACAGTTTCACAGACACACACATGAACATTTGCACACAATCTCACAAAAACACACATGAACATCTACACACAGTCTAACAGACACACATGAAAACACACGCACACTCTCATGCACACAAACACACACTCTATCTGACGCACACACAGCCTGTTTCGACAAAAACCGAAGCAGATTGTTGCATAGAAAAGCCTAGAAGTTAAAGGGATACAGGGTGTGTGTACTTGTATGTGTGTATGTGTATGTGTGTGTGTATATGTGTGTGTCTCTCCTTGTCCTCTCACTCTTCCCCTCTTCTCCCCCTCCCCCCCTCCTCTCGCCCTCCCCCTCCTCTCTCCCCTCGTCTCGCTCTCCACCTCCTCTCTCTCTCTCTCCACCTCCTCTCACTCCCCCCTCCTCTCTCTTTATCTCTCCCTCTTTTACCTCTTTCTCTCTCCCTCTATGTGTCTCTCTGCTCAACCTGTCTATGTTTCTATACCACACACACTCTCTCACACACACCCATGCATGCCTGCATGAATGTACACACACAC
>BROE01000023.1:8727890-8743510 GCA_036571765.1 Plecoglossus altivelis | reverse complement strand
TTAGGAGAGTGCGAAGGGGCGAATGGAGGGAGAGGGGGTAAGCGATGAGAAGGAGAGAGAAGAGACCCGGAGACAGAAGATGAGAGGGAGAAAGAGGGAGAGAAGGAGAAGAGTGAGATGAAGGAGGAGAGGAAGAGGCAGATGAAAGAGTGGATGGAGGACGCCGACGGGGAGAGAAGGAGGTGATAGCGAGATCTGGGAACCAGTCAGATGAAGCCCTGTTTCTGCCTCTAGTGGAAGTTAAAGATAAGAACTGCAGACTTACCGTCAGGACTGCAAGAGCTGCACTCAAAATATCCCCACAAAGCCAGTGTGTGTGCAGGGGGCCGTAGCGTTTGTCTGTGTGTGTTGGTTGTGCGAATCCTAATATGTGTGTGTGTGTGTGTGTGTGGCGCTATGTGGCTCTGTGTTGGTTTGCTTGCGCGTGTGTGCGTGTGTGCGTGTGCTCTAGGGGGGAGAGTTACTGTAAGATACAGTGTGTCTCGTGGCTCTGTTCCTTGAAAGACTCCATGAACCCGTTATAATGTGTGAACACACACACACGCACACACACACACACACACAGACACACGCACACACACACACACAGACACACACACAAACACAGACAGACACACACACACACACACACAAATACAAACACACACACACACACACACACAACTGAACCACATTATTTTGGAGAGAGATTTCCTGCAGATTCTACGAGACGTTGACAGAAAACTAATTTCTACATTCTACACAAACAAAAAAACGGAGTTTGTTCGGTAATGTTACCGGACTATAATCAGAGCGAGGCGAACTGTAATTCTCCCCGGGTCGCCGCACCGTCTAATGGCAGGGTCGGTGCCATTTGGCAGCATTATCTTTGGGGAGAGGAAACGTAGAGCGCGCGTGCCAACGCTTTCAAACGACCAGTCAATCGCTGCTTACCGGGTTGGACACGGACCGTTATGATACCGACAGTGTTTCCTCGTGTCTTTATCTGGTTCGACGGAGTCGGAACAACTTCATAAAGAGAGAGAGGGAGAGAGAGAGAGAGAGAGAGAGAGAGAGAGAGGGAGATGGGGGATCGGAGGCACAGGAGGCTCGCGCTCCTGACACCCCGCGCGACCAAGCCTAGACAATCCAAGGAGGGAAAACTCCGGCTGCGCGTGGTCTTTCTGGACGACAGTGAGCGCACGTTCGAGGTGGAGGTAGGATCAAAACCAAAACATTTGTATTAAATATTTTATTGGTGATTGATTACTTATTTACAACTTTTTTAGCATTTTAACTAGTTGATATACATTGTATTATGTATGTAACGTGTGTTATGGTCTACATTCCCTTTAAATGGATGTTGCGTCTGATCTGATAAGTGAAAAATGATGACGCTTAAAGGTAAAAACTACGAAATCGTGACATTTAATGTGTATTTTAAGATCTAATACACGTTGAATGTAAACCAAAAGATGTGTACGTGTGTGTGTGTGTGTGTGCGTGCGTGTGTGTGTGTGTGTGTGTGTGTGTGTGTGTGTGTGTGTGTGGTGGAGCAGGGGGAGGGGGCGGGGGTCGCTCGCGGTGTTGTACTTGCAAAGTAGCGGCTGACGGCACCCATTAACCGCGCGCATGCTTTCTCTGTCAGAGCGCGCTGGTGTCCAAGTGCCTCGCGGGCCTTTACTGCATTTACGATGGCGGGATAGATAGCTGTAGAAGGAAAGAGGAGGGAGGAGGGGGAAATAGAAAAGAATCATTCTGCTATTTGTGTTTGGTTAGGAGGCCATGGAGGGTGTGTGTGGAGGGGGGAGGGAGGGGTTGAGTGGGGGAGAAAGAGGGGGAGGTGAGGCCTAACCTACATTTGGGTGTAGAGATGCGAGCTACTATTTCCCCGGTTCCAGCCGATGCTTTAAACCGCTGCAAGGACTAGAATCACAATTGACGACTGGAGAGGAGAGAAAAGGGAGAGGGGGGGAAGGAGAGGAAAAGAAGGAAGAGGGGAGGAGAGGGGAGAAGAGGAAAAGAAGGAAGGGTATAGGAGGTGGGGGGAGAGGGGAGGAGAGACTAACCCGCCTCTCTTTTCACCCGATGGTCAGTTAGCGTCATCCTCTCACACCAGCGCGTGGGTACAGGTCGGTGTTTGAGCGCGAGGGCGGACTTTGAGTTTCCCTGATGAACGGTTGCGACAGTCTATCGGCGCGCGTCCCTGTCCGATAGTGACAGCATAATTACGGCAGCATCAACCCCCTACCGTGGTCGTTGTTCCGGTAAACACTAGCTTAGACCGTTACTGCGTGAGAACAAATGTCACGCGTACACCCATGTCTTCTCCTCGCCCGGTCCCAGACCCGCAATTAGCGACCGGTAATTGCTAACCGCGTGAGTCAGAGGGTAGTGGGGGAACAGCGCGTGATGGTACCGGAGTCTCCTGTTCCACATCTGTACCAAGCTTCCTCTCGTGCGTTAAGATACGTCATCCACATAGCTTTGTCTCTCCTAGGTTTCCAGTCTGTAGATATGAGACAAAGTTTCCCTCCCCCATCACATCACACACACAACACTGATGATCAGCACGCTAGGGTCTTTAACCGCATTTTTTTTAAACTATGCGTACAAAGCTCAGATTTGCTGTCAGTGAGTACTCATAGCGGTGGGATCAGTATGTGTCCGTAGGCTAATGTTCAGTTTAGGTGTTCTCTGAGATGATATTATGGGATGCAAGTTTCAGTGATGACCATCGCAGTTCAATCTCGACGGCCATCTGATCATGATGTCATTGTGCCTGTTATCAGCGGCTTTCTTCCCTACACACACACACACTCACACACACACTCACTCACACACACACACACACTCACTCACACACACACACACACACACACGTTATCTCTTCCTCCATCCTTGGGTCCGCGGTCCCTGTTTGATGACATCACAATAACAACCCTCTCTCTCTTCCTGCAGGTGTCCCTGTGTGATGACCTCACTGCTGTTCCCTTGCCCCGCAATGAAAGACCGTCACCCTCCCTCCTCCTCCCCCCTCTCCTCCCTCCTCCTCTACCCCCTTCCTGGAAAGACTGCCACTCCCTTCTCTCCCTCCCCAGCCTCCCCCCTCATCACCACGGCCTCCTCTCCATCCTCCCAGCCTCTCTCCAAGGCCCAGCCCATCTGCCTCCCGAACGGCCCTCACCTTTTGGCCTCCATGCAGCTACAGAAGCTGAACTCCCACTACCAGAGTCTGGCCGGGGCCCAGGGGGCCTCTGGTGTTCCTCAGAGGGGATTCGGGGCTTCGTCCCTGGGCACGGGCCCACCAGTCACCCCCGGGGGCCTGGGGAACCAGGGTGGCGGGAACGGAGGGATCATCGACTTTGAGCCAGTGGATGAGGAGGTTCTGATGTCGCTGGTGGTGGAGCTGGGCCTGGACCGGGCTAATGAGCTGCCGGAACTCTGGCTGGGCCAGAACGAGTTTGACTTCATCGCAGACGTACCAGCTGGATGCTGACCCCCTCTGGAGGGATGGAGGGATGAAGGGAGGGAGGGATGGAGAGATTGAGAGAAGGAGGTGGAACCCATCACCACCTTCCGCCCCCTCCCTCGTCTGTTTGTGGACAGATGGAAACACTGCCTAGCCTGCTAGCCTGCCTAGCCTGCTAGCCTAACTAGCCTGCTAGCCTAACTAGCCTGCTTAGCCTTCTAGCCTGTCTAGCCTGCTAGCCTAACTAGCCTGCTTAGCCTGCTAGCCTGCCTAGCCTGCTTCTCTTCTAAGTTTTCATTTCTTTAGTTCTTCTTGTCTCTATCATCCTGTCGTTCACACTGGAGAGATGGAGGAACTCTCTGGGCTGCTTCAACCAAACAGATGGGACGACTTTGGACAGTCATCTGTCTCCATTCACTGTCTCTCTCTCTTTTTTCTCTTAACACTTGTTCATTTCCCCGTCTGTGAAGAATAAAGGAGGGCCAGGCACATAGAGAGCATGGAAAGGGGATGGAGGAAGAGGAGAGAGAGAGAGGAGGGGGAGAGGAGAGAGAGAGGAGGGAGGGAGAGGGTAGAGAGAAAGGGGGGAGAAAGGAGAGATAGGAGGGGGGGGAGAGGACAGAGAGGAGGGCCTTATTGAAAACAACGCTGACACAGAGGACACCTGTGTGCACTCGTTCCCCCTCCTCCTCCTCCTCCTCCCCCTCCGCCTCCTCCTTCTCTCACCCTCTCATTATGTCGCTGTCTCCTCTCCTTCCTTGAGGAGCGAAGGAGACAAACCCTACCTTCTGAAGGAGCCTCCCTCACCATCACCAACAATCACACTATTGTGAAGGAGCCCAGGTTATCTTCAATGGACTCTACCATCTACCAGATCTGGATTGTACCATTTACTCACCACCCCCTGCCCCCACCTATGGACCATGGCAGTCATTACCAGACCCCTCTCTCCCTTCCCCCCTCCCTTCCCCCCCATTCTTTCTCTCAAGCTCTCTCTCTGTCATTGTAAACGGACTCCTTGTCCTCCCTTTGTTCGCCCCAGTGCACCATGGGATAGGCGGGGGGGTTGTTTTTTAAGGGTGTGGCCTGACAGGAGATCAAGTGTGAGCACCTATGGGGCTTTCCACTGTGGGTCGAGGCTGGGGAAGTAGGATGGGTATAAGGCTGTGGGAGGCTGGGTGTAAGGCTGTGGGAGGCTGGGTGTAAGGCTGTGGGAGGCTGGGTAAGAGGCTGGAGGTGTCTGGGGGAGGCTGGGTAAGAGGCTGGAGGTGTCTGGGGGAAGCTGGGTAAGAGGCTGGAGGAGGCTGGGTAAGAGGCTGGGTAGGAGGCTGGAGGAGGCTTGGAACCCAACTAGGTCTTGGGGAAGGGGGAAGGGGGGGGGGAGGGTTCCAGCCCAGGGTTAAATGACCATGTAGATGCACACAATGCTAGACATGGGGATGAGAGAGGGAGCCGATCACATCCACATGTCAAGGTTGGTTGGTGTGTGTGTGTGTGTGTGTGTGTGTGATGTATGTGTGTGTTTGGGGAGTGAGGTAGGGGAAGCGGAGGAAGGGGGGGGGGCTATAGATATAGCCAGGTGAGGACTAAAGCCTTTTAGCCGTGTCCAGGACCTGTCTGTCAGACCTCCTACACACACACACACACACACACAGGGGGGGGGGCTATAGATATAGCCAGGTGAGGACTAAAGCCTTTTAGCCGTGTCCAGGACCTGTCTGTCAGACCTCCTACACACACACACACACACACACACAGGGAGGCAGAAAGAGGGATGGGATTACAATATGGTAATGGCAGCAGTAGCAGCAGCGTGAAACAGGCACTTGTTCTGTTACACACAGGCTCTGTAGGATGTCAAGAGAGTGTGTGTTTAGAGAGAGAGAGAGAGAGAGAGAGAGAGAGAGAGGGAGGGAGGGAGAGAGGAGTAGGTAGGTAGGTAGGTATGTAGGTAGGTAGGAATTGGAAAAATATGTGACGTGTGTGTATGCATGTGTGTGAAGGCTGGATGGGGTTGAAAAAAGTGTGTGTGTTTGTGTGTGTGTGTGTAACCTGACCCAGCGATGCAGTCTGTATCTAAATACATTAATGAGGTCCACTGTAGTTTTTTCCCCTTGGCTGCTAGTGGTCATTCTCTAGATGAGAACACTGGACTCTGTCTCTCTACCTCTCCCATTTCTCTCTCTCTCTCTCTCTCTCTCTCTCTCTCTCTCGCCTTTCTCTCTCTCACCCTCTGTCCGTTTCTCTCTCTCCCTCTGTCCCTTCCTCTCTCTCTTTCACCTCCTCTCTCCCTCTGTGTCTATCTCTCTCCCTCAGTCCCCCCCCTCGCTCTCTCATGTCTTCTCTCCCTCAGTTCCCCTCTCTCCCTCCCTCCCTCTCTCTCTCTGTCTCTCAGAGTCAGAGGTCTGTGTCTGGGCCCAGGGTCCACAGACAGAGAGTCAGGGGTCTGTGTGTCATGCATCACATGACTGAACCCTGCTGGCTGCACCTCGTGTTCCAGCTGATCCAAGGGTTAGGGAGCCTGCACACACACACACATACACATACATACACACACACACACACACACACATACACACACTCTCAGAGACATGTATACACACACGCACTCTCAGGCACACACAGAGACATGTATACACACACTCTTAAGCTAAAGGGTAAGGACCTGGTCTTAAGGGGGAGGGCATCTGTAAGTTAGAGTGTGTGTGAGTGTGTGTGTGTATATGTGTGTGTGTGTGTGTGTGTGTGCGTGTGCGTGTGAATGACCCGGAGAGTGTGAGAAAGAGAGAGAAAGCGATGGATATGATGGGAATACCCATTCAGCGCCCAGAGTTGAATAATGATGAATAATGACAATAACTAATAGTTGTTTTGTTTGAGTTTAAATTGATGGGTGCATCATGAGGAAGGTGTTATCTTATTGCTTCGTACCAATGAAAGCCTGCATCTATCTTCAGTTGTTAGTTGCTGGAAAAAGAAAACCTGTTGTGGAGATAATAGATGTATTTGTTAGATCTGCCTACCAAATGAATCACTTGTTGAGTTGAAGTAGATTCTGCACTGATTTCTACTCATCATAATTTCATTGTACTTTGTGGCCTTTTTGGGCGGAGCGGGGGGAGGAGGAGGGGAGGAGGGCCGGGAGGGGGGATGAGGAGGAGAGTCCTATGTTTCTTCTGTTCTTTCTGGTTAAACTTTGTATTTGTTTTGAAAAGATGCATTAATCATGACTGATTGATTTTTGTTGTTAGCACTTTGTCATTTTCGCATCTCATTTGTATTTCTATATGAACATATGTAAATTACTAGATAATATTTAAAAGAAAGTGCTTGTATTTTTGTTACTTCTCGTGATTTCATGGGGGGTTTTGTCCGGGAGGGCAGGGTTGGGACAGGGGTTGCTTTGCAGCATTTTACTGAGGGAATTAAACTTGAGTACTAAATACAACTTCGTTCTCCGTCTCCATTCGACTGGCCCGCCCGTAGGTTAGACAATTTTATACTTTTGGTGAGGACGGTTTTTCCACCGTTGAGCCTTGAATGAGACTGTAACCGGATCTAATTTCATGGGAAACCCTGGGCCGTGTCTTGTGCGCGGTCTGTCCTTGTGCGGTCGGCCGCCTGAAGTATCCTTTTTCTTTTTAGGTGGAGAACATGGTGAGACCAGTGACAACGGTATTTGTCTTATCCTGGGGGGCGTCATGGCATCGTTTTGTGGTATGGGTGGTTATCGTTTTGAACCTTCAGCATCAGAACATGTGGAGGTAACATGTAGCTGTAACCGATCAGGTCCAGCTTTTTACTTTGACATAAAGGTGTTTGCATTCAACATAAAGGACTCTTAAATAAGTAGGGTCTAACTAATACTAAAAGGTACAAAGACGAACTAATATATTAAGGAGCTAAAGTATGTCAATATTTTTTTGAATAAAATAAAATAGCTAAAGTAATCTAGCTATAGTAGCAAGCGAAAGCTAGCTAGTAACTTAGCTGGAGCAAGCAGAGATGGTCAAAGTACGTTGTATTCTTTACCTTCACTCAAGTAAAAGTACAGATAGGTTTAAAAAGACTGTAGTGAAAAATGGAAGCGCTGACTACATATATTTTTTATATAAAAAATCATTACGGTCGTTACTGCAACCTGTTGGGCATCACTACATATTAATACACAGAGTGAAAGGAGAAGATACATGACATCCTAAAACGGAGCAAATTACAGTAGAGTACAGTAGAGTCCTCAATGAAGACTCTACTGACGAGTATCATTGTATCGAGTACTTGTCAATGATACTAACGTTTATTCGCAAACATTTTGTAACCCTTTCAAAAGTGAAGATGACGTGACAAGAGAGCGAGAACAGAGACCCTGTAGAGTCACGAAGACATTCAGACATGCCATTAAAGCATCCGATTGCCTGTCCACCGCTTTGAAACACGTATGTTTATTAGGAGGGAAAATCCGTTGCGTCTGGAATGACTTGTGGAAGCAGGAGAAGGTATGGAGCGTGCCGGCAGGAGAGCTCGCGGGACCGGTAGACCTTGGCAGCGGAACACACGCGCCCTTCGGAGCGGTTTATTATCTCTCGCGCGTAAACAGAAGGGCCTCTGTCCCGTTCGCTGGCATTTCCTGGCCGAGATTGGGAGAGGAAATTGGAGACGGGATCATAGACATGCTCACATGCGCACGCATGCACGCGCGCACGCGCGCGCACACACAGAGTCATACGTCAAAGCTAGCATGCATTCGTAAAGGTCACGACACACTGTTCTTGTTATTTTATTGGCTTACTATGGAAATGCATGTTATCATGGAAATATGTCGTAACAAAGGCATTCCTATTCATCTCAACATAATACTAATAATTGTAACGTCTTATTATAAATGACATTTTTGAGCAATAAAGTTCATATTTTTATATCCTAATTGAATTATTATAGATTGATCAATGTATATCGAGAAAAAAACGATGAAATGATATAAGTTCACCTCACCGATAGGTGTCAGTCTATACAACGAATGTAACTTCGCGTTCAGTATGTCCTACGAGGACCACCGTCCCATGTCTTAACATTCTAGACCGGAAAGAGTGAGGTCCTTTTCCCCGCAGACTCCAACATGGTGAGCCGTACTTCTATACATTTCCTTTCTAGAAACATCTTAAATCATCTCTTCTCTTGGCTCCATAATCACACTTTAAGTTGTTACTGTACAATAATACACATCTGTCTTGATGGTTAGTGTGGATATTGGCCATGAATTAAAGTTGGATGGTTGAATTTGTGCTTAAAGACAATCTGACTACTGTCAGCTAGCATACAACGTTAGTTGGGGTTAATGCTTCTCAATTTCGCCGCAACACTTCGTCTAAAAACGCATGCAACGGATTTATATCCTTTTGGCTGTAGTTTATACTACTTCCGAAAATTTGAAGTTATTACTATTTATATAGACTATTGAAAACGTCACGGGAATGCAATTTGAAGTATCACCATCTAGGCCCTGGAAAGTGCCGACATTTTTACGTTGTAGTGTCCAGCGACTTGTGCTAAGCTAGCTGCTATATTGTCACTGAAGCATGGACCATCTAGTTGGAACCACAAGTCAAGATGTAATTTTCCGCTCCATTTCCGACATGTACCGCATTATTCTGATCTTTGTTTTTCCCGTTATCAGGCACGAGGACCGAAGAAGCACCTGAAGCGCGTTGCGGCGCCCAAGCATTGGATGCTTGACAAACTCACCGGAGTGTTCGTAAGTACACGCACCGGGGCACGGTTTTACCGACGGTGGCTCCTTAAATGCGACCTGACGATTAGAAAAGACCTGTGGCCAAGTTATTGTGCGCGAGGCGGATCATTGCATTAGTGTCTCGGGACTTCCAGGGGTTGTGATTGTACATTAAGTTTGATCACTATTAAAACGAAGTGGCCTTTAAGTGCATGCCATCTCAACCTCATCCAAACTGTCACTTGCTCACTTTAAATTCCTCTTCCATCTCTACCCATCCATCGACTTCATCTCTCAATTCCCTCCATCCTGACTCCTTCTGTCCTCTGCCCCATCGCCATCCACCCACCTTTGACCCCCCCCTTTCCAAACGCACCTCCTATACTCCTCCGCCTCCACTCTCCCCCATCCCTTTTCCAAACGCCCGTCCTGTACGCCTCCCCTCTCCCCCATTCCCTTTTCCAAACTCACCATCTGTACTCCTCTGCCTCCCCTCTCCCCCATCTCTTTTACAAACGCCCTACCTGTACTCCTCTGCCTCCCCTCCCTCCACCCCCCACGTGACCTCTGACCTCCACCCTCCCGTCAGGCTCCTCGCCCCTCCACCGGCCCCCACAAGCTGAGGGAGTGTCTCCCCCTCATCATCTTCCTGAGGAATCGTCTGAAGTACGCCCTCACCGGAGACGAGGTCAAAAAGATCTGCATGCAGAGGTTCATCAAGATCGACGGCAAAGTCCGTACCGACATCACCTACCCCACCGGCTTCATGGGTGAGTGACGAGGGGGAGGGCGGGGGGACTGGGACGCGTACAGGGATTGGATGGACGGTCGAGGAGGAGGGAGGGAGGGAGGGAGGGAGGGGAAGGATGGAGGAGAGGGAGATGAAGATATTACAGAGGAACGGTAACAGAGAAGTCCTTGCTGTTTCCATGGAGACAAGGATTGCGGTGTAACCCCCTGCTGGTCCGTCAGGACGACACTGGGGCGAAGCTTCTGGGTTTGATCATCAGACGCTGAAAACACTGTTTCCTCTGAGAAAAGCTGAGCTCTCGTCTACAGCAGGAAGGTGGAGGATAGACAGACTGATGCACTGCAGCCTCTGTTAGACTGGAAGGGCCAGAGCCAACCAGAACCAGAGGTGGGCTAGAGGTAGTGTGTAGACCACAGGGGGTGGAATGTCACACCTGACTGGTATTCATCAGGATATTGGATTTTTACCTTTCTACCACTTTTTTGGTCGTGAATTAATGTCTAGACAAGGAGTTTAGTTGACCTTTGGCTTGTTGGGCTAGATTGTTTTGATGATTGTGTTGGTGGTAGATAGTGTTGATGGTAGGTGGTGTTGGTGGTAGATAGTGTTGATGGTAGGTGGTGTTGGTGGTAGATAGTGTTGATGGTAGGTGGTGTTGCCCCATCCCTTTTGTTCCCCAAACGCCGTCCTGTACGCCGTCCCCGTCCCCTCCCCTTTCCAAACGCACCATCTGTACTCCTCTTGCCTCCCCTCTCCCATACTCTTTTACAAACGCCCTACCTGTACTCCTCCGCCTCCCCCCCCCCCCCCACGTTTTGACCTCTGACCTCCACCCTCCCGTCAGGCTCCTCGCCCCTCCACCGGCCCCCACAAGCTGAGGGAGTGTCTCCCCCTCATCATCTTCCTGAGGAATCGTCTGAAGTACGCCCTCACCGGAGACGAGGTCAAAAAGATCTGCATGCAGAGGTTCATCAAGATCGACGGCAAAGTCCGTACCGACATCACCTACCCCACCGGCTTCATGGGTGAGTGACGAGGGGGAGGGCGGGAGGAGGAGGGCGGGGGGACTGGGACGCGTACAGGAAATTTGGATGGAGGGATGGAGGAGGGAAGGGAGGGGAGAGGGAGGAGGGGAAGTATGGAGGAGGGAGATGAAGATATTACAGAGGAACGGTAACAGAGAAGTCCTTGCTGTTTCCATGGAGACAAGGATTGCGGTGTAACCCCCTGCTGGTCCGTCAGGACGACACTGGGGCGAAGCTTCTGGGTTTGATCATCAGACGCTGAAAACACTGTTTCCTCTGAGAAAAGCTGAGCTCTCGTCTACAGCAGGAAGGTAGAGGATAGACAGACTGATGCACTGCAGCCTCTGTTAGACTGGAAGGGCCAGAGCCAACCAGAACCAGAGGTGGGCTAGAGGTAGTGTGTAGACCACAGGGGGTGGAATGTCACACCTGACTGGTATTCATCAGGATATTGGATTTTTACCTTTCTACCACTTTTTTGGTCGTGAATTAATGTCTAGACAAGGAGTTTAGTTGACCTTTGGCTTGTTGGGCTAGATTGTTTTGATGATTGTGTTGGTGGTAGATAGTGTTGATGGTAGATAGTGTTGATGGTAGATAGTGTTGATGGTAGATAGTGTTGATGGTAGATAGTGTTGATGGTAGATAGTGTTGATGGTAGATAGTGTTGATGGTAGATAGTGTTGATGGTAGATAGTGTTGATGGTAGATAGTGTTGATGGTAGATAGTGTTGATGGTAGATAGTGTTGATGGTAGATAGTGTTGATGGTAGATAGTGTTGATGGTAGATAGTGTTGATGGTAGATAGTGTTGATGGTAGGTGGTGTTGATGGTAGATAGTGTTGATGGTAGATAGTGTTGATGGTAGGTGGTGTTGGTGGTAGGTGGTGTTGATGGTAGGTGGTGTTGATGGTAGGTGGTGTTGGTGGTAGATAGTGTTGATGGTAGGTGGTGTTGGTGGTAGGTGGTGTTGATGGTAGGTGGTGTTGGTGGTAGATAGTGTTGATGGTAGGTGGTGTTGGTGGTAGATAGTGTTGATGGTAGGTGGTGGTGGTGGTAGATAGTGTTGATGGTAGGTGGTGTTGGTGGTAGATAGTGTTGGTGGTAGATAGTGTTGGTGGTAGGTGGTGGTGGTGGTAGATGGTGTTGATGGTTAGGTTGGTGTTCGGTGGTTAAGATAGTGTTGAATTGTAGGTGGGTTGTTTGTTGCCGGTAGATAGTGCGGTGATGGTAGTGTGGTGGTGGTAGATATGTGATGGTAGTGGTGTTTGATGGTAGTGGTGTGATGGTAGTGTTGTTGGATTGTTAGATAGTTTTGATGGTAGGTGTGGAGTGGTGGTACGATAGTGTTGATTGGTAGTGGTGTTGTCGTAGGTTGCTGTTGATGGTTTAGTTGGTGTTGATTGTAGGTGTTTGATGGTAGTGTTTTTGATGGTAGGTGGGTGTGTGGTTAGGTGGTGGTCGGTTAAGTGTGTGGTGTAAGTGGTGTTGTGGTGAATAGTGTTGGTGGTAGATTAGTGTTGGTGGTAGGTGGTTGTGTGTGTGTGAGAGATAGTTTGTGTGTGTGTTTGTATGATTGGTGGTGGTGGTGGTAGGTGGTGTTGATGGTAGGTGGTGTTGATGGTAGGTGGTGTTGGTGGTAGGTGGTGTTGGTGGTAGATAGTGTTGATGGTAGATAGTGTTGATGGTAGATAGTGTTGATGGTAGGTGGTGTTGGTGGTAGGTGGTGTTGATGGTAGGTGGTGTTGGTGGTTAGGCGTAGGTGAAAGCTAGGTTATTGTCTTGTTTAGAAGACCAAACATCAGTGAATACTGTGTGTGCTGTTAATGCTTCATCATAGTGTTACTGACCGCTGTACTGGTCTTTAAGCTGACCCACCACACCACAACACACACACACACACACAACGTTACACTCGTAAAACACAGCGTGGTGTTAGATATTTCAAAAACCACTTCACCTTGGTCTCCTCGACACCAACCACACACACAACCCTGTCATACACAAGCACCACACACCCTTTGTCCATACACACACAGCACACCCTGTTCATACAACACACACACACCCTGTCATACACACTCACACACCCTGCATACACACCACACCCACCTGTCATACACACTCACACAACCACACACCCCTTGTCAATACACACAACACCTGCAGCCATGCCAAAAGGGAGGTGTTGATTCCTAATTTCCACCACCAGGTGAAGCCTAACAGTGGGGTGTGGTAGGCTCATCACACACACACGCACACACACACACACACATGCGTGTTCACTTTCTGTGTGTCTGCAAGGTTTGTGTTGATGCGTGTGACAAGTCTGTATGTCTACCAGGTGTGTGTTTGGATCTACAAGGTGTGTGTGGCTCTACCAGGTGTGTGTTTGGGGCTCTATCAGGTGCATGTGTGTGTGTGTAGAGCTATCAGGTGTGTGGCTGTGGCAGTACCAGGTGCCCTGTGTGATTGGTATGTGGAGCTATCAGATGTGTGTGTGGCTGTACCAGGTGTGCGCATGGCGTTAGCAGGTGTGACTGCTGTCCTGACCTCTCTCTCCCTCCTGCTTGCAGACGTGATCAGCATTGAGAAGACTGGAGAACACTTCCGTCTCATCTACGACGTCAAGGGTCGCTTCACCGTGCACCGCATCACTGCCGAGGGAGGGCCAAGTGAGGGGGGGAGGAGGAGGGAGAGGAAGAGGAGGGAGGGGAGGGGAAGAGGAGGGAGGGAAGAGGAGGAGGAGTAAGGGAGGGGAAGAAGGAGGAGAGGAGGGGAGGAGGGAGGAGGAGGAAGAAGGAGGGGGGAGAGGAGGAGGGAGGGGAAGAGGGAGGAGGAGGGAGGGAGGGGAAGAGGGAGGAGGAGGGAGGGAGGGGAAGAGGGAGGAGGAGGGAGGGAGGGGAAGAGGGAGGAGGAGGGAGGGAGGGGAAGAGGGAGGAGGAGGGAGGGAGGGGAAGAGGGAGGAGGAGGGAGGGAGGGGAAGAGGGAGGGAGGGCACGCTGGCGAGGGCACTGATGACTCTTCTGGTTTTGATGAGCAGAGCTGAGAACACTCTCCATATCCTCTAAGAAGTTCTGAGCTCTGAGACAGCAGGTGTTGCAGCTTTGCATGTCTGTGTTTACCCTGTGTTCTAACGCATCTCCTGCTTTCTCTCCTCTCTTCACCCTCTCTTCCTCATCCCTCTGCCCTTCACATGTCTCCTCCTCCTCCTCCTCCTCGCTGCAGTACAAGCTCTGCAAGGTGAAGAAGATCATGGTGGGAACCAAGGGTGTTCCCAGCCTGGTGACCCATGATGCTCGCACCATCCGCTACCCTGACCCCCTGATCAAGGTCAACGACACAGTGCGCATCGACCTGGAGACCGGCAAGATCACCGAGTTCATCAAGTTTGACACCAGTAAGCATGGGGGGGAGGTGTAGACCTTGTGGGTCTTACCTAGGGGGGTGTAGACCTTGTAAGTCTTACCTGGGGAGGTGTAGACCTTGTGGGTCTTACCTGGGGGGAGGTGGAGACCTTGTGGGTCTTACCTGGGGAGGTGGAGACCTTGTGGGTCTTACCTGGGGAGGTGGAGACCTTGTGGGTCTTACCTAGGGGGGTGTAGACCTTGTGGGTCTTACCTGGGGAGGTGGAGACCTTGTGGGTCTTACCTGGGGAGGTGGAGACCTTGATCCATCATTTCAGGAGCTGGATGCTGTAACCTGCTGTTTGTTGAACCCAGCTCTCTCTCTCTCTCCCCCTCAGGTAACCTGTGCATGGTGATTGGAGGAGCTAATCTGGGGCGTATCGGCATGATCACCAACAGAGAGAAGCATCCTGGCTCGTTTGATGTGGTGCACGTTAAGGACAGCACTGGGAACAACTTTGCCACCAGGCTGTCCAACATCTTCGTCATTGGCAAGGTGTGTGGAGACAGTTTGCACACACACACACACACACACACACAGGCACTTACTCACCTGTGCTAGGGCTTACAGACTCAGACCCTGGTGTCCTGTTGACCCCTGGTCTGGCTGTCATAATAATCTGACGTCTGTTTCTGTCCTCCCTCTCTCTCCTCACTTTCGACACCTTTTTCTCTCCCTCCTTTCCTCTTCCTCCTCTTCTTCCTATCCTCTCCCTCTTTATCCCCTCCCTCCTTTTCTCTCTCTCTCTCCCTCCCACCTTTCCCCTCTCTCTCCCTCCCACCTTTCCTCTTTCCACTCTCTCCCTTTCACCTCTCCCCTCCCACCTCTCCCCTCCCTCTCTCCCTCCCACCTTTCCCCTCTCTCTCCTCTCCATCCCACCTTTCCTCTCTCCCTCCTTTCCCTTCCCACCTTTCCCCTCTCTCCTCTCCCTCCCACCTTTCCTCTTTCCACTCTCTCCCTTTCTCCTCTCCCCTCCGTCCCTCCAGGGTAACAAGCCCTGGGTGTCTCTTCCCCGTGGTAAGGGGATCCGTCTCACCATTGCTGAGGAGAGGGACAAGAGGATTGCAGCCAAGGCTGGCAGCAGCTAGACCCACAGGCCCTGGAACTCTGGGGGTTCAGGATTGGAATAAAAACATGTTATTTACAACAAAATCAAATCTGGTGTCCGTGTTTGTTTGGGTTTGGGTCAGGGAATGAGTTTATTTAGTGGAGCAGTTTGGAGACGTTAGTGAAGGAAGGAAATCTGTGATTAAAGA
>BROE01000023.1:8717854-8727880 GCA_036571765.1 Plecoglossus altivelis | reverse complement strand
GGCACTGATGACTCTTCTGGTTTTGATGAGCAGAGCTGAGAACACTCTCCATATCCTCTAAGAAGTTCTGAGCTCTGAGACAGCAGGTGTTGCAGCTTTGCATGTCTGTGTTTACCCTGTGTTCTAACGCATCTCCTGCTTTCTCTCCTCTCTTCACCCTCTCTTCCTCATCCCTCTGCCCTTCACATGTCCTCCTCCTCGCTGCAGTACAAGCTCTGCAAGGTGAAGAAGATCATGGTGGGAACCAAGGGTGTTCCCAGCCTGGTGACCCATGATGCTCGCACCATCCGCTACCCTGACCCCCTGATCAAGGTCAACGACACAGTGCGCATCGACCTGGAGACCGGCAAGATCACCGAGTTCATCAAGTTTGATACCAGTAAGGAGGGGGGGGAGGTGTAGACCTTGTGGGTCTTACCTAGGGGGGTGTAGACCTTGTGGCTCTTACCTGGGGAGGTGTAGACCTTATGGCTCTTACCTGGGGAGGTGTAGACCTTGTGGGTCTTACCTGGGGAGGTGTAGACCTTATGGCTCTTACCTGGGGAGGTGTAGACCTTATGGCTCTTACCTGGGGAGGTGTAGACCTTATGGCTCTTACCTGGGGAGGTGTAGACCTTGTGGGTCTTACCTGGGGAGGTGTAGACCTTGTGGGTCTTACCTGGGGAGGTGTAGACCTTGTGGGTCTTACCTGGGGAGGTGTAGACCTTGTGGGTCTTACCTGGGGAGGTGTAGACCTTGTGGGTCTTACCTGGGGTACGTGTAGACCTTGTGGATCTTACCTGGGGTACGTGTAGACCTTGTGGATCTTACCTGGGGTACGTGTAGACCTTGTGGGTCTTACCTGGGGTACGTGTAGACCTTGTGGGTCTTACCTGGGGTACGTGTAGACCTTGTGGATCTTACCTGGGGAGGTGTAGACCTTGTGGGTCTTACCTGGGGGAGGTGTAGACCTTGTGGGTCTTACCTGGAGGGGGTGTAAACCTTGATCCATCATTTCAGGAGCCGGAAGGCGGTCAGGATACTGTAACCTGCTGTGTTTGTAAAACCCAGCTCTCTCTCCCTCCCTCCCCCTCAGGTAACCTGTGCATGGTGATTGGAGGAGCTAATCTGGGGCGTATCGGCATGATCACCAACAGAGAGAAGCATCCTGGCTCGTTTGATGTGGTGCACGTTAAGGACAGCACTGGGAACAACTTTGCCACCAGGCTGTCCAACATCTTCGTCATTGGCAAGGTGTGTGGAGACAGTTTGCACACACACACACACACACACACAGGCACTTATTCACCTGTGCTAGAGCTTACAGACTCAGACCCTGGTGCCCTGTTGACCCCTGGTCTGGCTGTCATAATAAACTGACGTCTGTTTCTGTCCTCCCTCTTTCTCCTCACTTTCGACACCTTTTTCTCTCCCTCCTTTCCTCTTCCTCCTCTTCTTCCTATCCTCTCCCTCTTTATCCCCTCCCACCTTTTCTCTCCCTTCCTCCTCTCCCCTCCCTCCTTTTCTCTCTCTCCCTCCCACCTTTCCCCTCTCTCTCCTCTCCATCCCACCTTTCCTCTCTCCCTCCTTTCCCTTCCCACCTTTCCCCTCTCTCTCCTCTCCCTCCCACCTTTCCTCTCTCCCTTCCCACCTTTCCCCTCTCTCTCCTCTCCCTCCCACCTTTCCTCTCTCCCTTCCCTCCTTTCCACTCTCTCCCTTTCACCTCTCCCCTCCCTCCTCTCCCCTCCGTCCCTCCAGGGTAACAAGCCCTGGGTGTCTCTTCCCCGTGGTAAGGGGATCCGTCTCACCATTGCTGAGGAGAGGGACAAGAGGATTGCAGCCAAGGCTGGCAGCAGCTAGACCCACAGGCCCTGGAACTCTGGGGGTTCAGGATTGGAATAAAAACATGTTATTTACAACAAAATCAAATCTGGTGTCCGTGTTTGTTTGGGTTTGGGTCAGGGAATGAGTTTATTTAGTGGAGCAGTTTGGAGACGTTAGTGAAGGAAGGAAATCTGTGATTAAAGAATATAATGATGGAACTGAGAATGGTGAACCTTGTGTTCTAGAACAGGGTTGGTATTACTAAAGATCTAGTTCTAGAACAGGGCTGGTACTACCGTAGATCTAGTTCTAGAACAGGGTTGGTACTACCGTAGATCTAGTTCTAGAACAGGGCTGGTATTGCTAAAGATCTAGTACAGAACCAGCCATGGCAGATTTCAAATGTTGACAACCCTCCTCCACTCTCCATCCCTCCATCCCACCCTCTCTCTATCCCTCCCACCTCTTCTCTTCATCCCACCCCCTTTCTCTCCATCCCACCTCTTTTCTCTCTCCATCCCTCCTACCCCCTCTCTCCATCCCTCCCCCTCTCTATCCCTCCCACCTCTTCTCTTCATCCTTCCATCCCACCCCCTCTCTCCATCCCTCCACTCTCCATCCCTCCATCTCACTCTCCATCCTCTCTCCACCCCTCCATTCGGAGGCCATATGGTGTGCTGTGATCCAGTCTGTACCTCAGCAGAGTTCTGGCGTTCTCTAGCACCACAACACCACACACCACAGGAGTGTGTGTGTGTGTAGAGCACGGGCAAGATATCAGAGGACAGGCACCTCCCAAACCAGCTCTGTGACACACAGGTACACACACACACACAGGTACGCACACACAGGTATGTACACACCACAGCGTCCTTGATCAGGTTCTATTTTGACAGGGGTGGTCTGTAATCTGCTGTTGATGCGAATCTTATCTGTGTTTTTGGTGGATGGAATCTATCATGGTGTGTTTGTTGATGGAAATCTATCTGTGGTGGTGTGTGTTTGATGGAATTCTGATCTGTGGTGTGTGTTGATGGATCTGATCGGGTGTTAGTGTGATGGAATCTGATCTGTGTTTTTGGGTATGAATCTATCTTGATTGTGGTTATGAATCTGATCTGTGGTGGTTGATTAATCTATCTGTGGCTTGTGTGTGATGGAATCTGATCTGTGTGTGTGTGTTTGTTTTTGTGTTTGTGTGTTTGTGTTTTTGTTTGTGTGTTTGTGTGCTGATCTGTGTGTGTGTGGTGGTTGGATGGAATTATCTTGCATTTGTTATGAATCTGATCTGTGATTGGTTGATGGAACTGATCTCTGGGGTTTTGTTTATGAATCGATCTCGTGTGTTTGTTGTGATGGAATCGATCTGGATGTGTGGGGGGTGTGATGGAATCTATCTGTTGTGTGTGGGTGATTAGAATCTGATCTGTTGGTGTTGTGAATCTAGTCTGTGTGTGTGTGTGGATGAATCTCTCTGTGTTGTGTGTGTGTGTGATGGAATCTGATCTGTGTGTGTGAGTATGGAATCTATCTTGTTTGGATAATCTGATCGTGGGTGTGTGTATGGGAATCTGATCTGTGTTGTGTGTGTGTGATGAATCTATCTGTGTGGTGTCTTGAGGGGAATCTTATCTTTGTTTTGGTTGATGGAATCTGAATCTCTCGTGTGGTGTGTTGAATGATGGAATCTGATCTGTGTGTGTGTGTGTGATGGAATCTGATCTGTGTGTGTTTGTGTGATGGAATCTGATCTCTGTGTGTGTGTGTGTGATGGAATCTGATCTGTGTGTGTTTGTGTGATGGAATCTGATCTGTGTGTGTTTGTTATGGATCTGATACTGTCTGTGTGCGTTATTGAATCTAGCTCTGTGGTTGTTTGTGTGATGGAATCTATCTGTTGTTTTGTGTGGAATCTGATGTTATGTGAGATTGAAAACAAGGCCTACTACATATCCAGTCATGAGATGGATTCAGACTCACAGGAAGCAAACAACAGTAATGCGTGTCCACAGATGAACTCCCATCCCTCCCTCTATCCCTCCCTCTATCCCTCCCTCTATTCCTCCCTCTATCCCTCCCTCTATTTCGCCCTCTATTCCTCCCTCTCTCCCTCCCTCCCACTCTCTCTCCCTGTATCCCTCCCTCTCTCCCTCCTCCACTCCCTCCCCTCTATTCCTCCTTCCTCCCTCTATTCCTTTTCCCCGCTCTCTCCCTCCTTCCCACTCCCTCTCTTCTCCTCCATCCCTTATTACCTCCCTCTTCACTCCCTCCCCACTTTTACCTCTATTCCCTCCTCCCGCTCTCCCTCCCCCTCGCTCCCTCTCTCTCCCTTCGCTTCCCACCTCTCCCTCCTCCCTCCCAGTGTCATAGCAACATCAGAGGTGTCAAGGTGACCGTGGGCGCAGTCCAAGTACTCACTCCTGTCCTGGACAGAAGCAGTGGCAGTACAGATGAAAGGTGTACATGTACACTACATCATGTATTTTTCTCCCTGTACCCATCTCCCATCTTCTTTCACTTCCCACTCTTGCCTCTCTCTCCCTCTCTCCTCCCCAATTCTCTTCCCCCCCCCTCTCTCCCCCCTCTCCCTCACTCTCTCTCTCTGCAATGCACCACTTAAAACGTGAGATACTTTACTCGATTCCAGCTTGTGCACTTAGCATCACCCTGTGTAAAAAATTCTTTATCCCACCACTTGGGGTCTTACACACACACACAACACACAACACGCACACTGCTTGATTATGCTATTGGGTCAAAACAAGTCACAAATGCCCATGCAAAATAGAAAAAAATGAACAGGACAATAAATGTTAAATAGAGGGAAAAGAAAGAGAGAGATGAGAAGATGTGAAGGCGAAAGAGGGGAATAAGAGAAAAAGAGTAGACAAGAGATTAGAGGACGAGATTGAGCGGAGAGCAGTAGAAAAGAGAGACCGAAGATGTAGAAAGAAGAGGGCTGACGAAGGAAGGTAGAAGAGAGGGAGCGAAGATGAAGAGAAGTAAAGAGGAGAGGAAATTTCTATAGGTGTCCATTGCTAGAGTGTGGGCGGGCTGACGAGGCGGCTGGAATGGGCGGGGCTGTCAAGAACAATGAATTTAGTCATTAGAACCGAAAAGAAGAAGAAGGAGTGGGCCGCTGACAGATGTTCAATCAATGCTTCCATTATAGATGGATGGAGGAAAGAGGAGAGTGAAGACCTTACACTGCCAACACAGAAAACGGGTCTTGCTATATTATTATTGCACAGAGCTTCTGTGTGTGTACATGATTAAGAGTTGTGTGGTATTGTGTGTGTGTTTGTTGTGTTTGTGTTTGTTTTTGTGTTTGTGTTTGTGTTTTTGTGTGTTTGTTTGTGAGTGGTGTGTGTGTGGGGTGTTTGTATATAGGTATGTGTGTGTGTGTGCACGGCTGCATGACGTTGTGTGAGGATTGGGGCCTCTCCCTTTCTTGCTAACTTCCCTCTCTATCTCTTTCTCTCCCTCCCTCCCTTTCTTTCTTTCTTTCTTTCTTTCTTTCTCTCTCCCTCCCTCTCTTTCTCCCTCTCTCTGTCTCCCTCCTTCTCTCTCTCTCACTCTCTCCCTCTCTCTCTCCCTCTTTACCTCCCTCTCTCTCTCTCTGTCTCCCTTCCTTCCTCCCTCTCTCTCTCTCTCTCTCTCTCTCTCTCTCCCTCCCTCTCTCTCCCTGCACCCTCCTCTCTACAGCTCCCCTCCCTGTTCACCATCCCCCTCCGCTGAGACACAGACAGACTGCTCAAACAAAAACATTGAGGTGGGCCAAGTTCATGTTGGGGCGGGATGGGATGGGGGTGGTGGGGGGTGTAGGTGGGGAGGGTGGGGGGCTCCACCAGATGTGTTTTTTAGGGGTGCGTTCACAGCTCACACGTCGCGAGAGAAAGAGGGAGCGGAAGAGAGGCAGAGATAGAGGAGGAGGGAGAGAAAGAGGGAGCGGAAGAGAGGCAGAGATAGAGGAGGAGGGAGAGAAAGAGGCCGAAATAGAGAGACAGGGATAGAGGAGGAGAGAAAGAGAGGCAGAGAAAGAGAAGGAGAGGGAACTAGAGTTGGTAAAAGTGTATGAAACACTTTTTAATGCTGAAAAGGGAAGAAGAAAGAGAAAGAGAGAGAAAGAAAGGAATGTTCTCACTGTTTCTCAGCTGCAACAACTGAACTCTTAGTAGCTTAGTTTTCCATTGTAGACTCTGTCAGGGTTCATCTCTTAGTGTGTGTGTGTGTGGGGGGGGTTATATGAGATGACCAGGTGATTCTGAATATGTGCAAACAGAACACTGGTCTCGTTAGGTCAGACAGGGTCAAAGGTCACAAGGAAGACTATGGCCTGGGTGGCAAGAAGAGAGAGAGGGGAGAAGAGAGAGAAGAAAGAGAGAGAGTGAGAGAGGAAGAGAGGGAGGGAAAGAGGGAAAGAAGGACAGAAAGGAGGGAAGAAGGAGGAAGAGGGAGAGAGATGAGAGAGAGAAAGGAAGTGAGAGGAAGAGAGGAGAAGAAAGGAGAGGTGAAGGAAAAAAAGGAAGAAAGAGGGAAAGAGAAAGGAGAGGAGAAAGAGAAAAGAAGGGGAAAGAGGGGAAGAGAGGGAGAGAGAGGGAGAGAGGGAGAGAGAGGGCAGAGGAGAGAAGGATGGAGATAGAGGGAGTAAGAGAAGGAGGATTATGTAATGAGCTATGTAACAACAATATTTGGAATAAAGATGTACTGACACTTTACTGACACTTCCTCCTCTCTTGCTCTCTGTATCTCTCTCTCTCTCTCTCTCTCCTTTCTCTACTGCTTCTCTCTATCTCACCTCTATCTTTCTTTCTCTTTCTCTCTCTTTGTCTAACATGTGTTCCAAGAAGTAACAGCGAAACTGCAGCTGAAACGATGTTTCCTATGAGGAGAGCAAAACTGGAGTACGCGCCCAACTGTCCTACAGTGACTGCACGCCCCCCTCCCCCCTCCACTCACCTCCCTCACCCCCCTTCTCCTCCTCCTCCCCTCCTCCCCTCAGCAGGTTTGGACTTCGGGAAACACCAGTCGCGAGCGCTGGGTAGGAGAGAGCACCGCGCAGCGGACAAGCAGTCTCAACGCCAAGAACAAAAATGAGCGCGCCGCACTCGAAACTCGCTCCAAGCGTCTACAACCGCGGAGTTTATAGCACGCATTTACACAGCTCGCCTCCGCTCGGGATACGCGAGACTTAAGACGGTGTTGTTTTTGAAACCGTCATCTGCGTTCGGGCGAGGAAACTAAAATGCCTTTTTGCAAACGGACGATAGTTCCTAAGGATGTGTGCAAGGCCGACGCCAAGAGGCAGAGCGCGATATTCGGAGACTTGGTGGATGTTTGCAGTATCACTCTGTGTTCCGTACTTAGACAGCTCGCGGATATATCACGGCAGTCCGTCAGCATCTTGGAGGAGCTCGAGGGCGAGTTGGTGTCTATCTGTCACCGTTCCGGTTCGCTCGAGGGCAGAGTGATCGGTTTACAGAGACACATTTCCGCGCTTGCCTCAAAGCCACCACCTAAAAGTAAGTGTTGGGAGATACGAATCAGACACGTTCCGTTTCTTGGAAACCTGCGGCGGATGAGGTGAACTTGAAGTTGAGAATGTGGGGGAGAAGGACTTCTAATGGGGTTGACCGCTGCTAGTGTTGTAAGCTGTGTGTGTGTGTGTGGAATGTGGAGTTGCAGTAAGCGGTGAAGGTGTTGATGCGTTCTCAAGCATTGACTGTACGGTCAGCTGTCAGTACGCCCGTAGCTTTTGTTTTGTTTACAAAACAACAACAAAAAACGTTCTTTTTCGCCGCCTCGGATTTGTTGCGAAGTGTAGTGGTTCCTGACCCATGCTCTTCCACGAAGACATTAGGTTAGTGTGACAGTTATATTAACCACTGTCGCTCGCTATCTCTCCCCCCCCTTCCTCTCTCTCCGTCCCTCCCTCTCTCCATCTCCCTCTCTCTCAAACTCGCCGCAGCTTCAGGGGGAATTGCGTCATTTTAGATCTCACGTTGAATTAATCCGTTAACAGCGATCAGCTGGGAGAGATACACGGGGTCACGGAGAGGTATTAATTAGAACCCGGCTGCTCGCGCTCATGTTCGGAGGGGGAACCGGTTCCGCCCCTTGGCATGCGGTGAGTAGTGTTTCCCAAAGCGACAAGCAGTATTAACCAGACGGATCCAAACAACATAGCAATACTTCCCGTGTGCGTCTGTGTGTGTGTGTGTGTGTCTGTGTGTGTGTGTGTGTGTGTCTCTCTGTGTGTGTGTGTGTGTGTGTGAGAGAGACTTCAGAGTTTAAAAGTAAACTAAAGATGAGTAGCAGAGTTCTTTATCAGCTTCCTCTTTGTCTTATCTTCTGTGTTCTCAGCACTTAAAGGCTCCGACCTCTGTGTGTGTGTGNGCTTTGTTCTTAATGTAGTTGTTGTGACTAGGCTGCTTCACTTCATAAGTGTGCAAACCGCCGGTACCTTAGAGACGCTAGCGTAGCTGGTTGTGGTTTTGCACGCTGAGTCTGAAGAGACGAGGTGAAGCCAGGCTTGGGCAGATATCGTGTGTGAACTGCAGCTGTCAGTGATGTCTGTTGCAGTATATGGTAGATTTCACTGAGTACTCCCCCCCCCCCCCCCCCCCCCCCGTCCTCTCTCTCCTTTCCATTTCCTTCTCCTTCCTCTCCTGAGGAGTGTGTACAGGCAGGGGGGAGATCTTAGCTTATCAGCAGGTCTCGGGAGGCGATGTAGAGGAGGGGGTCGGTGGAGGAGGGAGGGAGGGAGGGGGGACGAGGGGCGACAAATATTTCATTCCAGACAGAGACGGAATCAGGAGGAAATCAATCACACACCGTAGGGGTTGCCATGACCACACACTGTAGGGGTTGCCATGACCACAGGGAGTCTGGACAAAAACATCAATAGGAACCAAGGAATGGAGGGATGATGGAGGGGATGTGAAGTGAGGGAGGAGAGGAAGGATAGGGAGGAGAGAGGAGGGAAGATGGAGGAGGGATGATGGAGGAGATGAGAAGAGGGGGAGGACAGAAAGGAGAGAAAGGGAGGAGGAGAGGAGAGGGAGGAGGTAGGGGAAAGGAGAGGGAGGAGGAAAGGAAAGGGAGAAGATAGATGATGAAGAATAGGGACTTGAGACACTGACCTGAGACACTGACCTGAGACACTGACCTGAGACACTGACATGAGACACTATTCCAGCTGTGTGTGTGTGTGTGTGTGTGTGTGCGCGCGCGTGTGTGTGTGTGGCACAGGAAGGAGGAGTGGGACAGTGTGTTTCGCTCATCAAACCCCACATCTCATCGCAGATGAAAACTTTGTTGCTATGGAAACTCAGTCACAGTGTAAAAACAACCACAAACAGAATCTATATCGCCATGGGAAAAACAATAAAAGAGAGTAAAAAGGAAGAGGCAGACTGACTGCCCCCCCTCCCCTACCTCCAGATTAAATCCAACAACCTCTTATTAATTATTCAGGCATTAATCAGATGAGGTCAACTCAGTTTGGGACTTGCTGCCTGTTCCCCCCCCCTCCCTCCCTTGCTCCCTCACCCTCTACCCCCCCCCTTGCTCCCTCACCCTCTACNCTCCCCCCCCCCCTCGCCCTCACCCTCCTTCTCCATTTCTCTCCCTCCCTTGGGACAATTCATCATCAGTTGTTGACCAGGAACTCTGTTGTGATATGAATCTCTTCTGCATGTAGAGCCTTAATCTCCCAGCATGCACACACACACACAGCTAGGACCCTGAGGGTGTGTGTATGCATGCGTGTGTGTAGACCCCTACCAGTGATCTTGTCCAGTTCAGCGAGGGTCTCCAGGTAACTGTGGGTGATGTGGTCGTAGCGAGCGATCACCTCNAGTCTGGCTCCTGGGGAGGGGGGAGGAGTTAAGAGAGGAGGGGGGAGGAGGGAGGCATAAAGACAGGAGCGGGGAGGAGGGAGGAATAAAGAGAGGAGGGGGAGGAGGGAGTTATAAAGAGAGAAGGGGGAGAAATACACTGTTTACTGGACCGTCATTTGTAACCCTGAGTGTGTTCAGACACCTGAGCTGCTGTCTAGTGGATGTAGACAGGCGAGGAGTGGGGAAGAGGAGGAGGAATGAAGAGAGGAGGGGGGAAAGAGGAGGAGGAGAAGAGGGGGGAAGAGGAGGAGGAGAGGAGGGGGGAAGAGGAGGAATAAAGAGAGGAGGGGAGAAGAGGAGGAATAAAGAGAGGAGGGGGGAA